>JAPFBL010000019.1:0-510000 GCA_026182355.1 Hermatobates lingyangjiaoensis
TTTTGTTTCTATTCTAACTGAGAGCATGAAAATAGAAAAAATACCAACTAAACAACTTTACCCTATAATTTTCGTTACACCTTAACTCTCCACTGGAAAATATGAAAACGAAAAAATATCAAAATAACAAACCTATTGTTTTCTCCATCGTTTGACTATTCTAACATGAGAGCATAAAATAGAAATTACCAACTAAACAAACTTTACCCTATAATTTCAACTTAATACTCTCACGGAAAACTATAAAACGAAAAATATATCAAAAACAAACTATTGATTCCTCTTCGTTTTGACTATTCTACATGAGGAGCAGAAAAAGAAAAAAATTACAACTACAAACTTTACTAAATTTCACACCTTAACTACTCTCACTGGAAAACTATGAAAACGAAAAAATATATCAAAATTATCAATTCTATTGTATTTCTCACATCGTTGTGACTATTCTAACATGAGAAGCATGAATATAGAAAAAAATTACTAACTAAACAAACTTTACCCTATAAATGTTCACTCTTAACTACTCTCACTGGAAAACTATGAAAACGAAGAAATATATCAAAATTAACAAACCTATTGTGTTTCTCTCTTCGTTTTGACTATTCTAACATGAGGAGCATGAAAATAGAAAAAAATTACCAACTAAACAAACATTACCCTATAATTGTTCACACCTTAACTACTTTCTCTGGGAAACTATGAAAACGAAAAAATATATATAAAAATTAACAAACCTATTGTATTTCCCTCTTCGTTTTGACTATTCTAACATGAGGAGCATGAAAATAAAAAAAATTACCAACTAAACAAACTTTACCCTATAATTGTTCACACCTTAACAACTCTCACTGGAAAACTATGAAAATGAAAAAATATATCAAAATTAACAAACCTATTGTATTTCTCACATCGTTTTGACTATTCTAACATGAGAAGCATGAAAATAGAAAAAAATTACCAACTAAACAAACTTTACCCTATAATTGCTTCACACCTTAACTACTCTCACTGGAAAACTATGAAAACGAAAAAATATATAAAAATTAACAAACCTATTGTATTTCTCTCTTCGTTTTGACTATTCTAACATGAGGAGCATGAAAATAGAAAAAAATTACCAACTAAACAAACTTTACCCTATAATTTTCACACCTTAACTACTCTCACTGGAAAACTATGAAAACGAAAAAATATATCAAAATTAACAAACCTATTGTATTTCCCTCTTCGTTTTGACTATTGTAACATGAGGAGCATGAAAATAGAAAAAAATTACCATCTAAACAAACTTTACCCTATAATTGTTCACACCTTAACTACTCTCACAGGAAAATATGAAAACGAAACAATATATCAAAATTAACAAACCTATTGTATTTCTCACATCGTTGTGACTATTCTAACATGAGAAGCATGAAAATAGAAAAGAATTACCAACTAAACAAACTTTACCCTATAATTGCTCACACCTTAACTACTCTCACTCGAAAACTATGAAAACGAAAAAATATATCAAAATTAACAAACTATTGTATTTCTCTCTTCGTTTTGACTATTCTAACATGAGGAGCAGAAAATAGAAAAAAATTACCAACTAAACAAACTTTACCCTATAATTTTTCAAACTTTAACTACTCTCACTGAAAAACAATGAAAACGAAAAAATATATCAAAATTAACAAACCTATTGTATTTCCCTCTTCGTTTTGACTATACTAATATGAGGAGCATGAAAATAGAAAAAAATTACCAACTAAACAAACTTTACCCTACAATTCTTCACACCTTAACTACTCTCACTGGAAAACTATGAAAACGAAAAAATATATCAAAATTAACAAACCTATTGTATTTCTCACATCGTTGTGACTATTCTAACATGAGAAGCATGAATATAGAAAAAAATTACTAACTAAACAAACTTTACCCTATAAATGTTCACACCTTAACTACTCTCACTGGAAAACTATGAAAACGAAGAAATATATCAAAATTAACAAACCTATTGTGTTTCTCTCTTCGTTTTGACTATTCTAACATGAGGAGCATGAAAATAGAAAAAAATTACCAACTAAACAAACATTACCCTATAATTGTTCACACCTTAACTACTTTCTCTGGGAAACTATGAAAACGAAAAAATATATATAAAAATTAACAAACCTATTGTATTTCCCTCTTCGTTTTGACTATTGTAACATGAGGAGCATGAAAATACAAAAAATTTACCATCTAAACAAACTTTACCCTATAATTGTTCACACCTTAACTACTCTCACAGGAAAACTATGAAAACGAAACAATATATCAAAAATAACAAACCTATTGTATTTCTCACATCGTTGTGACTATTCTAACATGAGAAGCATGAAAATAGAAAAGAATTACCAACTAAACAAACTTTACCCTATAATTGCTCACACCTTAACTACTCTCACTGGAAAACTATGAAAACGAAAAAATATATCAAAATTAACAAACCTATTGTATTTCTCTCTTCGTTTTGACTATTCTAACATGAGGAGCTTTAAAATAGAAAAAAAATACCAACTGAACAAACTTTAACATATAATTGTTCACACCTTAACTACTCTCACCGGAAAACTATGAAAATGATAAAATATATCAAAATTAACAAACCTATTGTATTTCTCTCTTCGTTTTGACTATTCTAACATGAGGAGCATGAAAATAGAAAAAAAAATACCAACTGAAAATACCAACTTTAAATAATTTATTGACTTATACGAGATATAAGAGGAATAAATTTGTACATGTAATAAATCACTGCCAATAAACAATAAGAAATTACCTTTGTTTTCCATGGCATGATGGATTTGTCTCATAAAATGCTGTAATATTGCACTCTTGTGCAAAACTTAATAACAGTTATAATTACTTTATCTTTGTGAATTGTAGAATCTTTCCATGTTATGGAGATGTGATGAATGGATTTATGTTTCTTGAGAAATATCCAGTTTTTTCACTATTCTAGTCTGATAGTTCATATTTATTATTTTCAAAAATGAGAAGCTCCTAACTATAAAAGATTTAAATTATATTGAATATCTGGCTTTGAGTTTGAGTTGAGTATGTAAACTGGCTAATTACTAATATATTTTTTCCCAATATACATTCATAGCAAGCTTATAACACAGTGCAGCAGGCAGGAAAAGGATAACACTCCCTCAGAAAAAATTGGTATCTATGATTTTTGACAAAGGGGAAGGAAAATTATTTTATTTCATACTAAGAAGCCATGAAATTCCCGGTATAATAATTCTATAAAAGACCAAAAATGTAAAACATAATTCAAAATTGGACTCTTTCCTTTGACGATTAACAAATGTATATATTGTACATTGATAATTATAAATTATCTTAAAACGACTTTTTTTCTTCGATGTTTATGATGTTTTTCAGAGAAAATAAGAGTATTTTCCTGTTTTTAATTTGAAAATTAGATTTAGATATTCAATGTTGAAGGAAATCAAGTAAATGATGTAAGAAATCCACTGGCTATTTGAACAAAAGTAGGAGATTTTTCGTATCACGAAATTTTTACTTTGGCTTTTCAAAGTAGTTATTACTGCTATAGTTATACTAATGAGATTATTTGCATCAGCTGTGTGATGTAAAAAAATAAGCTTATATATTGATTTACTACCTCAGGAAAAAAAGACTAATAAACATCTCCCATTTAGATGTTTACATTAAGCTTAAATGGGACGTTATATATTATACTCCTAAGAAGTTTGATATTAAGTTTACTTATAGTAAAGTTGAGTGTAGGCCACTCCAGATTTTTTACTTTACTATTCGTAAAGTATAATGATCGTGAAAAAATTCGATCTCGAGATTTTGATGGAATTTTATGTTTTGAGGTCCCAAAAGTCGTTTTATGAAGTTTTTTCGATGATGTCTGTGTGTGTGTGGGTGGGTTAGCGTGCTTTTTACCACACTACGGTCCAGAATCTTTGATAGATCAAGTTAATATTTTACACAAAAATAGGCCCCGTAGTGTAGATGACCCCTATTGTTTGGGAAGAATTATGCATGACGGAAAAGTCACTTTTTTTGCTTAAAACCTATTTTTAGAAAACATTTTATTCTCACAAACTGCTAACTGTAGAGTTTTGAAATTAGGGTATTATATTTGTGGTTACAAATAGAATAAACGAAAAATATATTCAGATTTTTAAAGCAAAGGAAAATATTTTTTATTTAATAAAATGTAAAAATTTTGACTTATAATTCAACTCAAACCTTGTGAGAGCGATACAAGCCATATTGTTTGACGGATCAAAATAAAACTATGCCTAAAAATAGAACGTTATGTGGAGAATGAGTTGAGATATTTTTTTCAAAATTACATTCACCAAAGGGGCGTTAAAGTACGATTTCTGTTTTTAGAAAACATTTTTTGACGCTAATAATGATCTTTGGCTCATTAAAAAATCATAAAAATTTGTCCAAAAATGGAACATAAAGTTGGCAATTTATAAAAAAAATTCATAATTACGGCAAAGAGCAATAAAGCTAAAAAAAACCTTGTTTATCCTAAACTAAGGGATCACCTGCTATACTTGTCAAATTTTTTATATTTTTTTACATTGTTTACATTGACTTAGAATTTTTTCAGTAAATTCGCTGATATCATATAATGTTTAGAGGTATACTAAAAATTTTTAAATGATTTAAAGACTTATATGTGATGAAAGAGGAATAAAATTTGTATATGTAGAAAGTGAACAATAATAGAGCAAATGAAACATATAATCTTATGTCCTTTTTATAGTATGATGGGTTTGTCTAACAAATTGTTCTAATCAATCTATATGTTGCACAATTCTACAAATCTTAATATCAGATGCTAATTTTTTTACGTTTTTGAATAACTTTATTATTGGGTAATATTGAAGTTTTTGGAATAAACTTTTACGCCCTACAGAAGGGTTTCTATGTTTTTGTCTAATTTCCAGTTTTTTCACTATTCTAGTCTAATAGTTCATACCATTATTTCTAAAAATTTCAAGCTTCCAACTTTTAAATTGAAAATTATACAGAAAAGTTTGCTTTGAACTTGATTTAAGAATGCAAAGGTGGCTAATGCAAAAACAATAAATCAAAAGGAATATTGAATTGAGGTTTGTTCATGATGACAAGTAAATGATGGAACACTTCATTAGTACACAGTAGACCTTAAAAGCTAAAATCTTAACTTGTTGAGACGTAGACAGGCTTTTTCAAGGTGGTCCTCACTACCCGATAATCCAATAACTCTACTTCATTCGAATACATTGCCGTGTGTTAATTATACTTCTTGTGACTGTAATGGTATTTTCATTCACCGGGGGCATGCGAAGTTAACTTGACCTCACCTGTAGAGAGCTGTCAGAATTACTTTATTCAGGTTCAGTGTTTAATTATACTCAATACAGATTGGATAATTAAACTCAATTTAGATCCGTTTCTCTAGACCTATTTGGAATATAGTTTCCTACTTCTTCAGTTGTATATTAAAAGTTTCCTTATTATAGTTTTACAATGAATAAAGTATATCAACCATGAAAAAAAATTCATATTTTAAACAAAATGGGTCTTATAGTATAAATGAACCCTACTTTTTGGGAGCAATATTGGGAAAGTCACTTTTTTGGCCAAAATGTGTTTTTAAACAATGAAATTTTGTGAAAAAAAATTAAACCTAAAATAAACAATTTATAAATAAAATTTTAGACTGAAAGGAAAAACTCATTGGTCAAATATTTTGATTTTTAATAATTATGAATAGGTAATATACCTTTTGCCAAAATATCCAGGATAGACACCCATCCACTTATTTATTCACTTAAAGGCATCGTCGCAAAAAAGTTAAACTAGAGCGATATGTATAACTAAATCCGTCAAAATTTTGATCTGATTTTTTCATTATCACTAAAACTTACTTATTTTGTAAAGTGAAGATATGTTAACTTATATAAAGCTTCATAATGTAAAGTAAAAAAAAAAATAAGTTTAAATGTTTCCTTCAGTCAAAAGCTTCTTGAGCTACTACTTACTCAAGTTGTTTTATATTGATATCAATATTAAGCTACTATATATTGTATATATATTGAGTATATATAGTATATAAGTATATATTGATCTACTATAGTTATTATTAGTATAATCTAAACATGCAAATATAGGAGAGACTGTAAACAAGTATGGCTTCACTGTTTGAATTGCTATTACCCAACTCTGAATATTTCTTGATTTTTTTTCATTCATTCTAATCTTAGATTGGAAGTTTGGCTGTGATAAATGTTTTTGGCTGACGTTGAAAAGTTACAGACACATTATTCCTAGTAACGCCTTATATAACCGAGGGTTACAAGAGTGGAGGAAATTAGTACTTGTTAACAACAGGTACAGTAAAGTACCTCTCCCATGATACATGCTTTCTCATGGTTAGATGGAACAAATTGTTATTACATCTTTTAATTATTAGCCTATATTTTCTGAAGTTTACTTTATTGTCGAAAATGTTATTCTAGACATTTTTTCTTCTAAACTGCTGATACAATACTGTTAAAATTTACCTGCCACGTTATTAAGTGAAAGCATATTATGCTGTATTTTTTTTAAACATCGTATATTACATATGCAGATTTAGATATAGACACGATATGAAAATCATTCATTGACTTAGAGATCTTCAAGACATACCTTTGGGTTATTAGTAGCTCACAGATAAGGCTAGTTAGAGTCTTGAGAAAACTACCAAATATGACATGTATCCATTAGCAGTTTTCAACTTAGTATGAATAACATTTTTCAAGATGTTTTTTTGCATAAAACTTTACCTGGAAAATGAGACAGGCCCTTTCAATCAAATTGGATGAGATTTATCCATTTCTACTTTGTGGACAAACAGATGGACAGACTTGGTGTTTATATTTAAAAACTGAAAACAGGAAATCTGAACCATCAAATAGTCCGTGTCATCGAAGAACGCAATGAGATTTATATTTATGATTGAAAACGCTCCTGAGCAACTCTAAAATCAAACACCAAAGTGTCAAAACAAAATTAGCTGTTCAATAACATAAATATTTGCAAAGTTATGAATATCAATTATTTGTTTTAATTCCTACTGATATAGTTGACTTAAATACTGAAAATATTATTTTTACTTCATTTCATGGATAGTTAAACTTTTAACATTGACAACAAAATTTATAGAATCTCATAGAATGTAATTCAGGATTCACCTAAAAACTTTGTAAAAGAAAAATGGAAAATAAAGTTATCTGCTTAATAACTGATTGACCTGCAACCGTTTTATTAAATTATATAATAATGTTGGAATGAATTTCCATATAATTTGAAATATGGTTTTATAATGGTCCACAAATTTAACTAAATAAAATCTGTAATCTGATATTTATTGTTTATATAGTAGTATCTTTATGCTGGAAGGAAGTTTTTATTCCCTGTTTATCGAAATAATTGGTTCTACCAAAGTCATATTCATTATACGTTTTAAAGTAAATTTAAAAATATAAATTCCAACAGTACTAGGAACAGGTACACAGTTAACCATTTTCTTAGATCACTTCAAATTATCACAAACATGTAGGAATTATCACTAGTAGATAAGTAGGAAATTATCACTTCAAATAATAAACTTCTTCAACTAGGTACATACATGAACAACTTTACTATTGAATGAAAAGATACAGCTGTTACATTTAAAAAAAAAACATACATTTAAACCAAGTAAATATTAATTATGTTGTAAGACAATGAATTCTTCAGGTGAATTTGTATATATATAAATGTAGAAGAGGTCAAATAAAAAAAATCGTCAATAAAAAGGTACAATTATAAATAGAGGTGTATTACTAGAAAATTTTAAATACCATCTGGTACTTAATTGTATACATTTTCAGTACTAGGCCAAGAGTTATTTTGAAACTCAAGAAAAGTTAGGTAATAGCCAAATAAATAGTAGTAGATATCCAATAATGAAACAAAAACTTAGAATTTCATTTTGATATACTCCTTTCCATGTTGGTCAACTCTTTCACAGGATGTTATTTCAAAAAATGGTGATAAAACTAAAGTTAGTCCCTACTCCAACGACAAACACTTATCTCTTCACCACAATAACATTTACATTAATTACATGTAACTCATTATTTACTGTAACCACAATGATTACTCATTATTTAGATTATTAAAGTATCTGTGATTAATGGAAACCCTGAGGCTATTGAATTACAAAAGAGTTTATTCAAATATTTGTGGAGCGTTTCAGTTTGTAGTTGATGACAGAGCATTTCAATAAATTAATTTGATTGACATTGAATGAGAATGAATATCCAGACTCTTAAGAATTTGAAAAAAACCAATACTCTAGTATGATTCAAAACATTGGTTGAAATGTCAGTATGAAATGCAATTTTTAGTACATGTTATAACCACTAAAACTTATAAGGTTATATAAAAATATAATTAGTAATGGGATCAATTAGTAGAAAATAATTTATTATATTGATTAAGAAATAATATTCGTTTGGAGTTATTAAAATGCATACTTAAGTTAGTTGACTACATATACTAGAATACAAGAAGGCAGGTTGTAGATTAAGCTACAACTGGGGGCATAATTGTTACAAATTCTTGGCAGTCTCAAAATTCAGTTTTTTATATTTACTCTAATTGATTTTATTTGTCAGTAAATAATTGAGCTAGTTACTAATATGACAATACATTATTCAACAGTTATATTTCCTGTTTTAGTGTTTAAATTCAAAGAAACTGAAGGCACCTTTAATTATCATGAATACTATTTTTTTTTTCTTTCGGAGTTGACTTTCCTAGAGCAGTCAGTAGTCTATATATAATAACATCAAATTTACAGGTGCCTAACTTAGCTCTTAATATGCTTTTAACAAGTAAATCAATAAAGTAATTCATGTATTAAAAGACCTAAATTAGAAGAACTAAACAGAAAGTGAAAAGTGAATTTTATTAGTGTTTGTAATTTCAAAAACAATATTATTATTAATTATTAATACTATCATATTAAAATATACTATACACAATGCTTTACTAAAATCTATATGTAAATAGAATGATTGGCTAAAAGTGATAGACTCTGCTACCTAACGTCACCAGTCTGAACTAAATAAAACCACACATATGTTACTGGATAACAATAAATAACAGATTATAGATTTAATTTAGTTAAATTTCTGGACTATTATAAAATATATTTCAAGTATATGGAAATTAAATTAATTCCAGCATTACTATGAAATTTAATAAAATGGTTGAAGCACAACCAGTTATTAAGCATAAAACTTTATCTTCCGTTTTTCTTTTAAAAAGTTTTTAAACGAATCCTGAAACAACATTCTATAATGAAAATAAAAATGTTTATAACCATAACCGATCCCTTTCTAATAAATGATGATAAAGTATTTATTATATATAAATTTATTATATACTAGCTGATCTTCCTGGTTTTACTCGGGAAACAATTTAATTACAACTCTAATAATAAATTACATTCATTAATAAAACAATTCAAATTTTCTATAGTTCCGTTACACTTAACTTTATGAGATAAACGAAATTAATACAGAATTAAAATTATAGATTATGTAAAAAAGATATAATCTAACACTGATTATAAATTGCACACATTGTCTAATGCAATTGGTAGTTGATAGTTTAGATTAAACAAATAATAAAACGAATATTTTTTGCCGAACAATACATCAAGAAATGTTGAAAGAAGTCTTAGCTCATTAAATGTGATATGTCTTATCTGTTAAATATGACACGAATTTTAAACCCCCAAATCGTTTCAGTTAGGAGCTAATTAGTTAAAGAGGCTAAGGCATATCACATTACATTTCATTCAATAATTTCAATTTGAAGACTTCACACAGTTTTAAATGTTTAATTAAAATTATATCAGTAAACAAAATTGTCTCTTAAAAGTTTGAATAACAATATTTTGATGAAATATTATTTGTTTATGAAGAAGCATTGTATCGAAAAGTGTCAATTGAGTTCCAGTGTTAAATTCTAAATGTATTTTTCATTATGTAATGATAAGAGTTATTATGTTAAGAACTGTATTTATACCCACAAATCCATACAGTGATTAAGTTTTCTATATGTACATTTTTATTTGAATATTTCTTCATCCATTTTTTATGCGCATATATTCCCTTATCAGTTTTACTGATTATAAACGTCTTCTAGTTAGATATCATCGATATATATTGTCATTTTGCCTATATGGAGTAGGGCCGGATACTAATAACTAATAATTAAATATTTTAAACAAACGAATCAGGAATAAATAAATAAAGAAGCCTTACAATTATTAAACTTAAACAAAATACTTTAACTATTCTTTTAAGATTCGAATTAATGGTTCAAATACTATCATTGTTATTCGTAATAATATCATGCATACTTAAAGTTAATAAGTTATTATTTAACGCATAACTTTCTTTAATGCTTAAAACAAGTTAAACCAATTAGATATGAAAAGTTAATTGTAAACCATTGATAATAACTAAAGCTTTGTTAAAGTTAATAAGAAATCCATATAAAATTACAATAATTGTCTTTTATATCAATCTGAAAACAATAATAACATTTCTGGTACCTGGTTATTTCCAATTGAACAAAGCATGTGGAAATTATATCATAAAGAATAACCTACCTGAGGCTGCCATTACCAATGAAAGTCAAAATGTAAACAAACAGGTTATACAGCAAACCATTATCTATTATAATATTTTTGAGATATTACCTGAACCACAACTCTGATTTTTAAAAAACTTTACATAAACCTTCCTGGGGATATACCTAATAATTTACTAAATTTTCACGGCGATTGGATGTATAAACAGACAGACATACATTCATTTTAATATATATATAGTTCACACAGGAAAGAGAAAAAACAAATAAAGACAAACACAAAAGACTCAAAAGACTGTGTGTCTTTATTTGTTTTTCTCTTTCCTGTGTGAACTAGTAGTCCTGTTGGACCATTTCAAGTTTTGATATATATATATTATTATTATTATTTTGACAAATATCAACAAAAAGACTCTAAAATATTTAATTGTATTATTTCATTTTTTATGAAATAATAAAATACTTGTGGAGACTCTTGACACAATAGAAATTTCGGTAAAGGGGTAAACACTCATTCAGTTATTATAAGTATACAAGCACAGAGTGCGATATGAGGTAACAGTTTTATTCCGAAATAAATTCACTCTGCAAGTAATGATATAAAAATGGTAAATGAAGTTGAATTAAGTGATTGTGAAGTTTTTACACAAATGAATATTGTGAATTCGTATTCTTGATTGTTTATTCCCTGATAAATGTTTCCATACCTGCAGTTTTTCTTAATATTTTAGCATCTATAATTTATTGTAATGTAACTTTTTTTATCAATGTTAAAAATTTAACTACCCATAAAAATAATATTTTCAGTATTTAGGAGAACTATATTTCATCAGTAGGAATTGATGTCATAACTTTTCAAACATCTATATTATTGAACAGCTAATTGACTAATTTTGTTTTGCTCAGAAGTATGTTCAATCTGATTGTGTTCTCCGATTACATGGAATATATTATGGTTCAGCTTTTTTTTTAAATCTTTAAATATAAACACCAAGTCTGTCCATCTGTTTGTCCAGAATATAGAAATGGATAATCTCATCCAATTAGATTCAAAGGGCCTGTCTCATTTTCCAGGTAATGTTTAATGCAAAAAACATTTTAAAAAATGATATTCATAATAAGTTATAAACTGCTAATGCATACATGTATTAGCATATTTTTGGTGTTTTTCTTAAGATTTTAACTGGCCTTATCTGTGAGCTACTAATAACCCAAGGTTATTAGTACAATCTACAATATTACAATATACACGATGCTTTACTAAAATGATTTTAGTGAAGCTATCTAACTTCACCATTCTAAACCAAATTAAACCATTTTAGGTCCCATTAATTAGGTCTTGAAGAGCTCTAATTCAATGACTGATTTTAATATCTTTAAAACTAGACTAAAGAATATATTTTTACTTTACTTTAACTAAAGGATAGTAACCGTAAAAAAATCTGATCTCGAGATTTTGACAGAGTTACAGGTTTTGAGTTCCTAGAAGTCGTTTTATGAAGTTTTTTCAATGATGTCTATGTGTGTATGTGTGGGTAGGTGAGTATGTATCAAAAGTTTGTGACCATGCTACGGTCCAGAATCTTTGATGGATCAAATTGATATTTTAGCCAAAATGAGCCTCATAATGAAATGAGCCCTAATGTTTGGGAGTAATTATGTATGATGGGAAAGCCACCTTTTTTGCCAAAAACCTGTTTTATTTCTCTACATTTTATTTCTCCTAAACTACTAATTCTAAACTACTGAAATGTTGGCTTTATCTTTGACAATTCAAAAACAATAAACGAAAACTAACCTGAAATTTTTAAAACAACAGAAAATATTTTTTTCCAATAAAATTTAATAAATTCGACTTATAACTCAATTTGAAAGTTTATGAAAGCGATACAAATTTTAACGGAGATTTTGTTTAACGGATCAAAATTAAACTATACCTAAAAATTGAACTTTATGTGGAGGATGAGTTGAGATAATTTATTCACAATTACATTTACCAAAGGGTCGTTACAATTTCTGTTTTCTGACGCGAAACATCTCATAAAAACCATGAAATTTTGCCAAAAATTGAAAATAAAAACAATTTATAAAAAAAAATTCATGAAATTTCAATTACAGTAAAGAGCAATAAAGCTATAAAAACTGAATATTGATCCTGGACTATTGGTTCACTTACTATACTTGTATTTGTTTATATTTATTTGCATTGACTTAAAAATTTTTTGGGTGAATTCCCACAAATAAAATTGATTTTTAGAGGATTTATGAAAAATGTATAAATAATTTAGTAACCTAATATGCGATGTAAAAGAATAAAATCCTTACTTCTAAAAATTCAACACCAATCAAACATAATTCCGGATGCTTTGCATGGTATGATGGATTTATCTCACAAAATGCTCTAATCCAGGAGTGGCCAAACTATTTTGATAGTCCGAGCCATTTTTCAAAATTTGAAATGTTTCACCAGCCGCAGTTTAAATTTTATTTAAAAGGTGTGCAAAAAATGCCTACAGAAACATACGGAACGATAATAATTGTTTTTATCAATCATATTAACTTTGGGCAATATTTAAGTGTGAAGAATGCACTTTTTCTTCTTTAGTTGTTAACAGATATCCATTTCTGTACTATTATAGTCATATCTATATTTTCAAAAAATTAAGGCTTCCAACCGTAAAAGTTTTCAATTATACTAAAAAGCCGGCTTTGTATTAGATTTGACTAATCCAAACTGGCTAATTACTAGTATATTTTTTCTCGATATACATTTAGAGCAACCATATAATAGAGTACAGCTCTCAGGAAAAAAATAACACCTGGTCAGAGTAAATTGGATTTTTGACAAAGGGAAAAAACTGATTTTTCAAAAATCACTAGCATGCCATATAATTCCCAGGATAATAATTTTATAAAAGACCAAAAATGTAAAATATAATTCAAAATTGAAAACATTCTTTGAAAAATAATAAATGTAATCATTCCAAATCTTAAATTAAAAATTATCTTAAAACAACATTTACTTACGTGTTTCTCACATTTTTCAGACAGAATAAGAATATTTTAAGTTTTAAATGGGAATATTTGTCTTAGAAGAAGGTCAGACAAACTGACCACTGGAGCTCAATAAGCGATCCACTGGCTATTGGAACAGAAGCCATGTTCTCCTATAAGAATTTATTTTGTAACGCGAAATGTACTTTTTCGCTTTTCAAAACTGTTATTACTACTGTAGTTATATTAATGATATTATATGCATCAGCGGTGTGATATACAAAAATAAATATATATATTGATAAGTGGTTCTGTACTACCTCCAGAGATGAACGACTATAACAGATGGATCTTGGAGACAATTTCTATCAACTAATAATAACTCTTATCTTAATATCACCAATGACATAAAGTATGAACGAATGAAAAATACCGGATGATAGACAACAAAAATCTGGAGTGGCCTATAGTCAACTTTACTATAGGTAAACTTAATATCATACTTCTTGGATATATAATATATAATGTCCCATTGAAGCATAATATAAATGTAATTATAAACATCTCTCATTTAGACATTTATATTATGCCTAAAGGGAACATTATATATTACATACCCAAGAAGTATGATGATATTAAGTTTACTTATAGTGAAGTTGACTATAGGCCACTCAAGATTTTTTTTAAGAACTCCATGATTTATAATGAAATTCATAAAAACTTAAGCACTCTTCTGCTTAAAAACTGAAATTGGTCAGAGTTTGATATTATGTTTACTTGTAGTAAAGTTGAGTGTAGGCCGGCCACTCCATATTTTTTTTTAGATTATCATCTAGTATTTTTCATTCGTTCATACTTTATTTCATTGGTGATATTAAGAATTAATATTAGTTGATAGAAATTGTCTCAAGGCCCATAGTTATAGGCCATCACTTTTAGTCCTGTTCTACAGGTGGAAAGTTTGCTATTTGTTATTTGCCATCTATTTTAGTTATAGGAGAGCGTCATTAATGGATTATATAATTATCAAAATTATTCCATATGAAAGTCTTTCCTATAATCGTAAATATCTCTTAATCTAATAGTATAAATTATATTTCTATTTGATACTTTAATTTCAGTATGTAACTTCACTTCAAATTGAACTTAAATACTCTCCAATACAGAAATGATAAATTATGTCTAACAATTTTTTTTAAAAAAAACTTTGACTTCCATTGTTACTTTTCAGCAGGGGTGGGCGGGCACCTAGTGCGAATAATCCTTGAAAACGTGAACACTTGTAAATGAAAGCAAGGATTGCTACTTAGTATAAGCCTTATGAAATCAATTAATTCAATGGAACACTTGTAAAAAGCATTCAAATTTCAGGACGAACTAATTTAGTAACCTATATTTTTCAAATCTTTATTTTTTATTTATGGCTTATTATAAATATGATAAAAAGTATTTTCGAATATGAACTATAGTGTTCTAAGTTACAATTGAAATAGGTTTTGATTATTTTTTAGTAAGTCTCAGGGATATATAGGTGATAACTACATATTAATTTTTTTTCGTATGTCGTTCAATGTCAGCGTGGCAGTGAAAATCCAGTTTCAGTTTGCACTACTATTATTTAATGAATAAAGAATTTTATTTGAAGTTCTCATCTCTTAGTTATAAGTAAAGGACTTTATAATATTCCCAACTGAGGTACTCTTTTTCCTGAAAGGAGTGGAAAGGGAGTAACAAACAACTCTTGGAATACATTTTTATTTTATTTATATTCCAAAACAAATTTCAATATTGAATAAATATCTTATAATTCATCTAAATTCTTGTTTTGTGATTTTTTTTTTGTTATAAATACACGTGTGGTATCCCTACATAGAATTGCCAAATTTGTTTTATTTCAATAAGTAATTTTACATTTAATTATCACAGGCAAACAATTGGACAAGCCTGATTATCGTATAATGATAGAAATACAGCTTACTATAAATTTCTAAAAAAAACATAGCATATTGAAAAAATGTAAAACTTTAAATGATTTCGTGGAATAAAATGTTTATATCCTTATTCTAGATCAAATAGTGAGTAAACTAACGCTGCCAGTTTCTATTTCATAATTTCAAAACAAAGAGAAATACAGTTTCCACTATAAAGTAACTTGACATAATTGAGCAAAAGAAGAATAATAGAAAGTATATCTACAAACTAAACAATTTAAAATATGCGGCACACTTTAATAAAGGACGAATTGTAAACTCTGTCATCAAAATCACCAAACCAGTGCACTCGGTTGAACCGAAGGAGCTATCTTAGTATGGCACTAGTCCGTCCCTACATCTAAATATCCTTTATCTCATATAAACAGACGCAAATTCACTAAAAAAATAATTTGATTTTCCAATGTATATTTTAAAAATGGACAATGTAAAATGATGAACAAGACAGAGGAGAAACATTCAATCTGATAGAACTAACTTGATACAGGCTACTGTAAGGCACCACAAACTTACTTCATTTACGTATTAAACTCTGATTAAAGTACAGGAGCAACACAAATTAAGTCCATATATACACATATAAGCGACTTAATCTAACACTTGAAGTAGAATAATCCCATAATCTGGGAATGAAACTAAATAAAGATAAATGACCTGTATAAATAGAGGAACATATTTAACTTATCGATTAAAAATGTGTAACACACTGTACAGTGCAGCAAATGGGTAGAATAATGATAGTAACTGGAGTCATTCACTGAAGATCAGCAAACACGCTTCCTTACTCAAGCTAACTGGAATAGTAGTTAATAAACTGGAAGGGAATAAGAATTTCACTGCTCTTTTGCTTCAGTCAGTCTGAAGCAATAATGAAACTCCCACTAAAATTTTACTATACAAAAATTATGAACATATTTACAATTACATAAAATATGAAAATTTTTAACTAATAGCTTGGAGTAAAAGGGTGATAAGTGGTAAAAATGTCATATACATGTTCATCAGAGAACATGTGTGAGTAATGTAGACTTTGTGGACAGCCATGCACGACTTCCGTATGTCCTTTTCAATCCTGCAAAATAAAAAAAACAGTTATATATTGTCACACAGAAAATTAGAAGCACTGAGTCATCTGTTACAAACTCTGCAACGACAGTATGTAACTTACATTACATTCCTGCAGTCACTTTACAAAATATCATACAAAATCAAACTAAGGTCAATACTTTAACAATCTTCAGGGTTCCTTTTTGTTAAATGTGTGTCAACCATAACCGTTATTACACAGAAATAACTAGGTGGACAATTGTTGTTGGAAGTAATTTTAAAGGCTATTCATTTTTATATATAATACATTTCTTCAACTTTTGTTTTTGTGTGTGTGCATGTGCATGTGTGTAAGTTTTTTCCCCACAACAGTAACCCTGTTATTAGGGAGTTTATTTCTAACCGCATGTATCACACTATGTATAACGTGCCTACAACTACATATAAAACATGAACTATAACTAAAATATACAACTAAAGTATTACACATTCTACGAGTAAATATAATGAAATCATGGACTTAATATAAACAACAAAAATATTTACACATGAGCCTTAATGTTACATTCATTTGAATATTATTTATCTTTTGTGTGCGAGAGAGAGTTATGGTGTGATGTAAGTAGGTGTCCCTACATGGATCATCAGCTTACGTTTTAGAAATATCTTCAATATTTCTTAAAGCAAAGCACAGTAAAATTTGCTGAAAGTTAACTAACTTGATCTCACCTGTAAAAGATATATTTGTTTTACAGAGGTTTTATATTTTGTAACATAGAACTATTCCCTGGTTATAACTATGTTGTATTTACACATAATGAAAAGTTAATTCAATTGGAATTTAAATTAAATCTAAGAATTTAATTTCAATAAACTAATCAAATGATCCATTCAGTAATTTATAAAATACTTTACTAAAAAATTATTACTACTTAATATCCACACCAGCAATGAAAAAAGAATATATTGCAGACTTCATTTAGCTAATATTTCTATTTGCTATAGATAACAGTGGGCCTTAAGGAACCATTAGTCGTAAGTAAATAATTAATTGTATTGAATTATTTCTGTTGTTTGAATATTACAATTCAAAAAACACTCTGCAACATGAAATGATGAATGCTTCATTAATATGCTCCAATTCAAAGAACTTTTTAAGAATATGATAGGTGGAACTTCAATACATTTTGACATCCACCTACTTCTATTAACATTAACGTAATTGCTAAATGTAAGATGGTATTTATACACTGTTAATTCAGTAATCTAAAAAAAAATTGAATTGATTTCACAACTATCCTTAAAGAAATAAATTCAAATATTTGTTTAACAGGTTGAAAAACGCTTGGATGGAGTTAGTTGTTCCACCAACCGCTAGGTAGCAGAAATATCTCTTACACGATACTTCTCTCAGCTTAATTATCCTTACCAACATTTATTAAAGATTGTGAAAAGAACTTTGAACGCTATACTAACTTACTTGTACATTATTTCTAATACGATATTTGAATTAGTAATTAATAAGTCTTATTTTCAATTTTCCAAGGCAGTTAGAACATATTTACCTCAAATAGTTGATTCTAGAAAGCTGAACCAGTAGGATCATAGTGTGACTGATGTGACAACAAAAGGTAAATGTCCCTTTTAGTATTTATAACAAAAGAACAACATCACTAACCACATTTAATTAATTTAAAAATACATTATTAACATTTCGGACTTGTAAAGAATAGTTGTTAGATGTTCAAAAACAAGATTTCTTAATTTTTATTTATTTATTATTTGTTAAGATTTATTTATGTGCATTCAAAATTATACTTTCCTTTAGTGATTACGAAATAATACAAGACATTTGCCCAGTATATGGAACTTCAAAATCATAAAGTTCAGAGCCAAACTCGGAGATGAACACACCTAAAACCTCAGTCAGTAACCATTCAAACACGTAATAACCTATTGGGGGTATTGCAGCCTTTTGCAATAAATCTGTTAATATTACTGAAACAATTTGAAAATGGTACTTGAAACAATTACTGATGAAAATGGAAGAGTTTTTACGGAGAATACTATTAATCAGGAGCAGCCAGGCAGGAGCCACTGATAAGTATGTCTAAGGCACTCAAACTCAAGGTTTGTTGTCCTTCAATAATAATCACACTGCAATTCAATGATTTCAACTTACCCCTAACGACACATCAGAAACTTTGCCTGTGATTGATGAAGGAAAATTTTTGAATTTCAGGTAAAGACCAGAAATAGTTTGAAAACTGTCACAAAAATTCAGCAATCATGTCTTTGTACTGGGTCGTAGAATGGTTCTCTAACATGAAACAAAATGATGACTGAGTACCTGGATACTAAACTGCTGTCATCGTTAATTCTTGTGTCACGTTCAGTATACCCCGAATGTAACCCCTTGGGGATTAAATAAAAACTACAGAATCATAGAAAGAGCAATTTACGAATTTCAAGTAATTTTTATTTTTTTTTTCTAGTTCTCGTTGTACATTTACACTACTGGTTGGATCCATCAATGGAGCCAAATATGCCCCCAAGCTAAATATTTATCATGAAGGCAATTATTTTTAATTTCAATTTTCCAATGCAGATTAAAATAAATTATATTCAGTCTTGTATCAAAATGAGTGAACTATGCATTGAAAAAGGATGGTAGTATAAATTAATTTTTCAAATAAAGTTAAATCTGTTTTTACAAGTTTGTTTAAAGAAAGAAATAATTAAGAGGAAAAGATGAGGGGAGTACGTTTTAGTTGAGAAATCAAACAGCACAGCCTTTCTTGGTGCCAAATAGTATTTTGAGCTCCGGGAATATTGACTTCCTGATGAGAGAATTGGTTTTGCCAGCGAGGATCGCCCGAGCAGGGTCCTTCTTGAGGGTCTTGATTCCAGGTTTATGGACGAGAAATGCATTGTCCAAGATCTGGAACTCGTAATCCAGGACACACAGTGCGTAGCCCTGTAAAAGAATGCAATAAATTACCAAAGGAAATATATATACAATTAAAGTCTGCTTCTACAAATTAAAAGGGAATGATTCCAACTGAGACAAGCATACTGGCAGTAGGAGAGAGGATCGTGTAAGCTAGTTAAGAAAGGACAAAGTCTTCTTTCAGCAGCCGACACCATAAGCATTATACGAACTGAAGCGGCGTCACCCTTTCTTAATTCAAATTCCTATTAATCTATAATAACATAATTTGATAGGTTTTTAAATAAACCCCATTAAAAAAAATGTAGACCTTTTAACTTAGAGAATGTTGACCCCATAAGGTCAGTAGTTCTGTTTCTTATTACATATAATTTTTACGTTTTAATTTCCTTTTAGTGGAAATTTGGAGAATTAATTAATGATTTTTTTTTAATATGTTTTCAAATGCTATAAATATTACTATTTCTTTCAAAATTTACTTTCACTTACTGTTTTTATTTTGTTCCTTATTCCATTACGAGACAAATATAAAGGTCTCTTGAAATGAGGCTTCCTTTACATAAACATTTCTGTTACAGAATTTTTAGAAAAATGATTTTATATTCACTTTGGCATTATCAATGTTAAAAATTGTGCATAACATTAAAAAAATTATCGCAACTGATATTTTTATATTGTTAGTGTACACACTAACTTAATATAATGTGCAATGTTTTTTTGATATTTATAATAATTATGTTGATTATAAGCTAATGTAAAAGATACTGAATGAGGTCAGAGAATTATTATGAGGTGAAGTATGATTTGGGGACATTGTAATGCGACATGAATGCAGTGCTGTTACCTGGGTCATTTTGTCGCTCTTGCCCTCCCAGGACAGACGCTCGTCGTACAGAGGGTCCTGGTGGGTGCCGATGTAGATGGGCTCCCAGTGGACGAAGTAGCCCTGCCGTTTCCCAATGTGGAAGACAGACAAGCCTGGTCTGACGGCAGCCTTCATCCACTCGTTGCTGTGCGGCACATTGTGACACCCAGGACACACTTTCTTGTGGAACGGAATGGCTGTGTTGTTTTTTAACATCGCCACCTGAACAATAGTCACACTCTAAATGGTCATACAAGCAGACCGTAATGATTGTTTACATTCCATAAACTAAGTAAAAAAACATGTGGTCATGTTCTTTCCAACGCCCAGACTTATGTTTTCAGCGTTACTGCTGTTCTAGGGACAGGCAGAGTGGCTCATTTGTCATTTGGCAAACATTTTAGTTATGTGTGGACCACATTAATGGGTTGGTACTACTTGGAGAGTCCTATATTTTACACCACTTAAGTTTACTAGAGTAGGTATATTTAACAAGTACACCGCATAAGTTCAAGATCAACAGATTTACGTCCTCTCTGAGGGACAGCGTCTGTTTTTTTTATTTTATACTAAACAAATTTACCTAATTAAAAAAAATAAACATAAAACTTACCGCTTATAAAAATAATGGAAATACTTAAAACCTTATTGAGAAATGTTTTACAACTTAAGGAAATGGTAGAGAACATTCATTTTCTCTTTCTATAGACTACCAGAATTCTCAATTCCAAAGGAGTTTTATGTTCTTGTACTTGTCTACCATAGATTTCATGAGACAAATAAAGCAGAATAGTTGAATATTACATCATTTCTGTGTTAGTTACTGACAAACTCAATCGCTTGTTAGTGGAATGAGATTATGATTGACAGGAAGATGAAGATGTCTGGGGCCATAGCGTGAACCCCATGACACTGCTTAATACACATTACCAGCACGGACTCATCTTCATTAACACAATGTAAACTACTCAAAGAGTTGAATCATTATTGATTAAGGCAATGAATCATCATCACGCAATTAAAAAACATTTAGAAAATACATTTGAAGGTAAGTCTGACACCATATAATAATGGAGAAAGCAGAGAAATAGAAGAATTAATTTCAAATCATAGTTTGAAACAATTAAAAACTGCTTTCAAATACAAAACGATTTACTACTTAAGCTACTAATATTACTGTTGTTCATAAGTAACATAAAACGGTATTAGCTAGTATACTTAAGGTTACCATACCGAAGTCAATTCGACTATAAAAGACATTTCTATCATTTGTTGATAATATAAGAAATGTGGTTCACTAACGAGTTCAGTCTTGTCAGCTGGAAGGTTCATGTTGGCTTGGAGTTCAAAGATGGAGAGAGGGAAGACCTTGGGGTTTCGGTTGTTTAGAGGTGGATCATTCCGACGAATCATGTCGAGGAAGGCAGGGATGAGGTTAGGAGAAGGGTAGAGTTCTATGTCGGAAGCTAGAACATAGTGTGTCGTGGCTGTCTCACGCGCTACGTTTCTCCCCACGTTGACAGGATAGACGAGTTTCTTCTGGGCCTTGTAAGGAGCAGGACCATGAAGGGAGGCCCAGGGAGGAGGAGCCGAACAGTTGGCGGTGGTGGGCTGGCGTGGAATGGCGCGAGGAAGATGACGTGAGGGAAAGTAGAAGTGGAAGGTGACAAAGTCTGCGATTGGGGCGGAGCTGCACTGGCGAAGATACTGCACCGCTGCCAGAGTCAGGTCGAAATCAGACCCGGGGCTGTGCAGCGCTAGCGACACTGGACCTCGCCACCGCTCCACCAGCACCTCCAGGTTGTCAAGGAAGGTCAGGTCACTGTGAGTCGTATATGTCACGCTCTCCCAACACCTAGAAAAGCATATGTCTCACCTCATTAATAATATATTGTAGGAGCAGTGATTGTGTCAAAATATGTCATGCCTACTTCTTCCTATGAAGAAGTTCATAGGACATCCTATTCATGTCAATCTTCCTATTTTTTAGACGCGTTTTACATAATTTGATTATTGTAAATTTTGTATATATATATATATTTCTCAACTGTGAAGTATTCAGCAACAGTTGAGATTTGACTCTGACGAAAACGGCTTGTTACAGGTGAAAAATCTGAATACTTTTTTCTAATTTCTTACTATGCTTTGTATTTTGATTTTTGTTTCATGTGTTTAATGTGAAATCTTGTTACATACATATTTGTGTAGTTGGGCAGCAGCCATCCTTTACAAGTATAGTCGAACAAGGTGGAGTATTCAACAATACTTGTTGAATTTATTATATATATATATATATGTCAATGATCAAACCATAATAAGAAATGGGAAAACAAGACTAAGATCTTTTAACCGTAACAAGCAGTCTTCGTCAGAGTCAAAAACCCAACTCTGAGTTGGGTTTTTGACTCTGAAATGCAATGCATTTCATCGAATCAGTGGGTGGCTAAACACGCATGCAGGTTATTACCTTACGTTTTCCCTTACATTCTATTTATAGAATGATCTCTGTATTAAAATACAAAACAGTTTTTGATTATAAACCTTGAATGTACTGGTTTAGAGAAAATAAAATATGACATGAGTAAAGAGTTACCTGAAGGACCGCCGAGGCAGGATGTAGTTGTAGAGGACCCAGTAGTCACCACGCTGAGCCGTGTGCTGAAGCGGCCTCTTATCCAAGCAGTCTATGTTGTTCTGCAGCACCGTCTCCGTCGTGCTGTGCTCCGTCGTCGCAGGACTCGTTCTGTTTGTGGGGAACACTGAACTGCCCACTCCTGCAACCACAAAAACCATCAACTTAAGACCGCAATAATATCCGTCCAAAGTAGCCAACTCTATCTACACCACTTCTATATTATTCAATATGTGGTGGTTAGTGATTATTGAAGGCTTACCAGTTATCAAGCAATCATGATATAGTTATACATAATTTAATACACCTAGAGAATAAAATACCTGCATTCACAGACAAACATATGTATAAATAAATAAAAATATCCCAGTAAACATGGACGCACTATATATAATATATGTATATCTCTCAAAGAACACAGGGTGATACACAACAGATTGCAGGTTGATTATCTTGTTCAGGAAGAACGTGTCTATTTTAGGGCACACAGTTGACACATAGGTTGGTATGAACACTGAGAGGTGAGAATTGATGTACCGTCTCGAATCATACTGACAAAAGTACAAAAACGATAAGGCTAACTCTAACGGATACATAATACTAATTTGTTTAAAGTGTTTCAAAAGGCAAACGTTACATCTGTTTCAGAAGTTGAGTTAGAATTCTTGAAATTACACCAATATCAACATTAATAGGATAATTATTTAGTACCAGCATTATTCACACATGTTTGCATAAAAAGGACATAACTTTTTAGCAATTTAATTAATTAATCCATACACGCAGATACACATACCAGATTAAAGGCAACATAATGTTCTTTCTGTTATGTTAGTGCACAACATAGAAGTGACCATTTTCAGGTTATATCGACTAGGAAGACCTGCTACCCCAGCAGATTAGGTCATTCCCTCACACAATTCTTTTAGAACATGGCCATAAACAAAATATTCATATGTTTTATATATATTTATTTATTATAGTATATATTTAAATAGAATATTAAATCCTTTGCTAAACAATTTTCGATAGTTAAATAATATATTTAGATGAGGTTATTATATCTTTACAAACTATTATAAACATTATTCGATCTAAGAGACCTCATTACTGTTAGATGATTTTAACTCATGTTCTTTTTTAAAAAAAACTTACTTTCAGATCATTAATTACTTCACACATCTTGAAAAAAACATTAATTAATTAATAAAGTTAGAGAAAAATTAAATATAAAATTAAATTATACTGAAATTTCTTTCAAAAATAATTATTTTCAAGCGAAAAAAGGAGGTTACGATGTTTTCAAAGTCTACACTCCATGATGTCTAAGAACATTTACCAACGGACGGATGGAAAGTCTGGCTCACTTAATGTAGGGCACCACTCTACTTACGGTGGTGCCATATTACTTGATGGTCAAGCTGGCCGTAGTCGTTCTATTGTATGACAATAAGTAAACCTTGTTGTAAAAGAAGCCAGTTTATGTATTCACAGATAAGATTTATAAGTTCTGATTCATTCTCTTGTTTTCCACAGTGCCTAATTGCGTATATCATGTTTAATTGATTTAAAGCTGAGACCACGATATCCCCTCGTTAACCGAAGCGAGAACATTGAAATCATTACAGAGCACGCCACTCATTTTGATGTAACTTAGGAAGGTATTTGTTAAAAACAAAGACCATGCTACAGGGTTAGGGCAGATAAGGAGAGACGATTGGGAAATTCATTCAGTGCGTGTGGGAATGCAAACAGAGCAATGCAATAAGGAAGACTAAGGGAAAACAATGTAAGCAAAGAAAAAACATCTACTGCGAAAAGAAGAGTCTTTAGCAAAGAGCTATAAATATTCATAAACACTTAACAGTCTGTCTTGACCTGGAACAAAGCAGGTTTGAGAAAGCAATCTTGCTGTCTTTAGTTTCCGATCACCATCTAATAGTCAAATCAGTTCAAAGTGAAGCGGACCAAACAAAAGCCGGTTTTAATCTCCTGGTAGGACAAGTATAAAAACAATCATATAACTAAAGCGAGCAATTTCAGCTTATAACATACCTGATTTTATAACACACGTATGATTTTATTTATAATAACAATCAACTATCAATAAAATTAAAAATATAATAATTAATACCCCCTGAGAAATATATAACTTAATGCAATTCTAAATATTACAATTTAAGTACATGGTATTGCAATATAGTAAATAACTATGCTATAATTTCCAAATCTTTACCGAAGTCCTTTAATATTGAAGCACATCAAGTATTTGCAGTCTTAGCATGAAATTCAATATTATTCACATCAGAATTCGTTAACACACAGTAAAAATTTCATTTGATTTAGTTTGAAGTCCTAATAAGGCACTTTAAACATAACAAAAAATAAAAATCAGATGAAAATAAGAAATCAGGTTTTAAATATTTAACACACATGCAAAAAAATAAAATAAAAAGTTACGATGGAAAGGGTGTACATTACTTAATCTAATCTTCTATTTTTCTTTTAAACTATTGAGTTTCTGCAAGAATGTTGGTGAAAGAGCAGAAGAAATAAGGAAAAGGGAACACAGTGGGGACATTGTTATTACTCGGCTTACACAGAAACAAGTTGTTTATGGGAGTTCGTATGAAATTCTGTAGTTGCTAGTCGAGTGAGTCTCCGTCTGACTATGCATCCTAAAGGATTCTTGTTCCGCTTGGCAACACTTATTTCGAGGGCCCTATTTATAATTGCTAATGACGATTCCTTGGTTCCTTTTCATGATGGTAAACAGGAAGGAGGAATGCAAGATGGCGGATGTTCACGGTCAGGTAAGGCACGCCTCGAGTACGGAAGAAGACCTCGACTTCTTAGATGACGTCAGGCGTCTCGTTAAGTCGTTAAACCAACACAAAGCGAATCGTTTTTATTGTACTGACACAAAGTGATCGACTAGTGTTGAGTAACTGACTTCCCAGGCGCTTCACAACTCCCAAATAATGATCTGCAGTCATTTACTCATGTGAACACCTAATCCTCGCCTCAAGGATAGCATTAACTGATCTTTCAAAATCTGGTAGAGAAATGCCGAAATCGAAAGAGGTTTCAAAAGATGCAGTAACATACCAAAATCAAACTCGTTACCAAGTTAACATTTTCAAGTTGTTAAGTCGTATCAATCTAATTTGTTCAGTCAACATTTTCAGGGAAATTAATGTTATATTATAATCTAAAAAACATATTATTCGAAATGATTCATGCCATCAACATTTGCATAATTTTGATGAAATTCCAAACGAAGAAAAGTGGAACAACACTAAATCAAATAATGTAATGTCCAAATCACCAAAGTACAAGTTCATGCATCACTAAAAGCAGCTTCCTTCAGAGGTAGTGATTGTTTGATCACAAAGACAGAACTAAGGGACAAAATTTAATATATTATAGGAAAAGGATAAGTTTTAAATAATAAAACAAATTATTTGACATTAATATAATTCAATGAAATTTATGAAATTATTTTTCTTAAATGAAACTATTTGTATTTGGACTCCAAAGAGTATCACTCATTTTGGACGAATGACAGTCCCATTTCCCATTTCTGAATTTCTTACTTGGTTTACACCTTGACATTTATAAACCATAAAGAGAGCAACACAAATATAGAGACTGACATAACTTCCATATTTCAACAATCGTCGTCATCTGGAGGTGAAGTGTCCCACTTACTTCGTAGTTCCCCTTATCAAGTTCTTGGAGCGAGGTTACCCTGGAGCAGTACTGGAAAGAATACTGATCCTTTATGACACACTTGGCTCATTATCCTCCCACAATGGTTTACCTATATGACACATATTTGAGACCTTAAATCGCTTTCCAATCCTGGTTTCAATTTGTACCGTTATTTACCTATTGATAACGAAGGAACGATGATAAGTTTTTACAATCTCCGACAGTCAATAATTATTACAGATTTAGAAAGTAAATATGCCACAACAATTTTTGGCGTAGAGAATTGTTTTGTGCTATAACAAGGCAATTCTCAGTAGCTATGAAAGTGCTGATACGAGATGGTTTTTAGGCTCAACAAGAGCCGTTCAAGTTAAGCGGATCTCTGGTTATTATCCAGGAGAGATAAGTTTAGCTTTACTAAAGTAATATAGACTGAAATGCCACCTGTAAAAGGCTCTTAATGAAACCTGTTTGTACGATGAGTGGGTTAAATATCCAAGTGCAAATACCTTGAAACCGTTAGAGAGGATGTGGAAGAATCAAATTGACTTGGGGCAACTTACCGCTCTTACGTTAATAAGTGTACAGAGCCCCGGGCAGTTAAGACTGCCGGCTATAAGGCAGTCGTAAAACCTCTAATTAAAGCTGCTTCAGTCTTGAACAACAGTTAAGATTAACTGAGATGCCACCCGAAGAAGTTTTTCTCTCTAGCAGGCTGTGTAATAAACACGTATCACGGACAAACTCCTAGTCGAGTTTCAGGTTGAAGTCCATACATAGAAGAGCGGGGCAGTAAACAGATACCAATCCCTTATGAGGGATTCAAAAGTAGTCTTCTCTGGTTAAGAGCAGTGGTCCTTGTTAGAACAACAAGCACACCACTTTGATTTGACTGTAAGTGGCAGACTAACTATTACTTAAGTATTACTATTGAAATAATAGAATCACATCTATATTAAAATGCAATACATATTTGTCAACCTTTTTCTGACTCCACTAAGAAAACTAGCAGTTTTCCTCCTCTAGGCAAAAATTAATGACCAAAGAATATTTTTTGACATTTTAAATATCATAACATTCTTAGTTGTTTCATTAATCTTAGTTATACAATTGTTACAACAATTACTTTTTGCTTTTATACACAATGTTATATTCCAGTTTATTGATCTTATTATAATGCAGTGTAACCCATGCTTACACATGTTTCCAGTAGCATTTATATATTATTTACATATTTATAAATGATATATAAAATTGTATATTAAAATTAACATTATAAATATTTATATATTTATTTCAGTAGCATTTACATACTGAAATAAACTTCCCCTACTAGAGGTGCTACTTTAAAAATAAAACAAACTAGCAGGACAATATAACATTAGAAGGAAAGATTTTGAGGCCTGAAATTATTTTTTAAATTTGTTTAAAGAAGGAACATTCCAGCAATGTCAAGTTTTAAATTTGATCTAATTAGTCCCATGTGTTTTATTATTTGTTATTGAAATCAGTGCAGAATATATTTTGTTAGCATTATAGAAATCATGATTAACAACTATACTCCTCTTGAGAAAGAGGGAAAATGCTGATGAAAATTTATTTTTACCTTAAAATGATCATTAGTATGGTAGGCGAAACTCTGCCTACCTTTAGGACAAGTGTCAGCACAAGTCTGAATACGTTGGGATTTGAGGGAATTTCACTAAGGTCTGAGGAAGAGCAAGAGCCTAAGAATGATACACCAGAAAAACCAGTGGATTGGTGTCCACTCTGATCATGTGATCCTTTTTAAGAAAGTAGAATACAACAAAGTGTGACAAGAGTATGTCCAGACAATGGGGGAATATTTTTGGCATGAAACCAAGCTTGACGAGCAGGTTTCAAGGGGAAGGCATTCATCGCAGACGTTAACCTTCTTATTCCTTTTTCACCTTCAAGGACGAGAAAAGAAAGGAAAGGAGTAAGTCAAAGAAGGAAGAGTACACTTCTTTTGTTCATTCACGTTGAGTTAAGTAGAAACACCTCATGCTATAAGTACACAGTCCACCTATTAGCCTTCTGCTTCTTAAACGTCAGGTCCTTTCATTAGAACTAGCCAAGCCAGACTGTTACGCGTCATATTACTCCAGAGTTGAGTTGGAGACACAAAGTTTTATATTTTCGCACACAAAACACTTACTATATTCTCATAAGTTCTAAACTGAGACGAGAACGTTTAAAATGTCGAAAGAAAGAAAAAAAAGTTTGTTTGAAAATATATAAATATAGGAATAAATGGGGGAAAAAACTACATTATTGCTCTGAACACAAATGCAACTGGAATAGCACACAATGGAGTCAAACTGCTACATTGAGAGATTGAAAAAAAACTGTTTATTTGAGTTAAAAAGAAAACACTGATTGGAGCTGGAAAAATGAAGGCTTTCATGAACGTCATTGGCTGACATCGGTCTCCGTGATATGGCTGGAAAGCTGGGTACACGTCTTAATATCAAAACAGGCTGACATCGGTCGACCGTCCGACGTCATTGGCTGACATCGGTCGACCGTCCGACGTCATTTTTCACTACCACTCTGCTGTATTAAGCCACCCTACACAATAACTTAAAAGAATAATTGACTGACTGCAATTATATACAAACCT
The DNA here is from genome assembly GCA_026182355.1 of Hermatobates lingyangjiaoensis. Taxonomy (NCBI): domain Eukaryota; kingdom Metazoa; phylum Arthropoda; class Insecta; order Hemiptera; family Hermatobatidae; genus Hermatobates; species Hermatobates lingyangjiaoensis. The sequence continues at coordinate 29,554 of JAPFBL010000019.1, forward strand.
TATTTTGCATTATGTTTAGTAACTTTCGCAACAATTTTCAATAATACATTTGACTTCTGTTTTATCTATTTGGAGAACTCTCTGTCACAAGGTTTAATGATTAGAACTTCAGTCACTTGCGGGGCTTCAGGCACATGCATCGTACTCAACCCCATTAAACCATTCAATGCTGAATCAATGCCTGCACTGTCTAATCAAGCCATCTTGATTTGAGACCTACGATAATATAATGTCATAGGGCTCTATTCTATAATTATAATAATCCATAATATAATAATATATAATATTGTAATAATAATATATATAATAATAATATTATAATAATATTAATAATAATTATCTATACTAATTATTTGTCTATGTAAAATTATTTACACAAACAATTAATAACATTCTTACATTATGAAAGTTAAAATACCTCAGAAATCAAAATGTAAGGGCGTTTGATAAAACAAAAACAAGAAGAAAGTTTAGGCCACAGGGTGCATGGCAATGGAAAACAAAGTTCAATATATTCCTTTTTTTTCCACTTCCCTTTTAGATAATCCGTACACATATATATAAAGGCGTTTTTTTACGAGTTTGAACTAAATGGATTTTGGAGATGAAATTCAGATACTATTGCTTTAGACCTAAAGTATAAATTTATGAAATGTCAATGTTTTAAAAAAAGTCAGTTGAGGTGTGCAGGAGTGAGGTGCTATAAATCGTGTGTTATCAGAAAGATGTATAGCTTTCCGATAGAGCAGTATTAGCCCATGAACTGCCTTTCCGACATCTAACAATCCATATATTTCCTTTCAAAAAAAAAATATAAATAAAATCTGGACACCTTGTCCGGAAGCGACCATTTGTCCCCTTCTGCAGCAACACTTTTTTATGACTCTATACACATGCAAGACCCACACTGGCATTTATTAAACGCAGTTTTTGTTACCTTTTCTGTGAAAACCTACAGTGCCAGTCTTATAAAGAGTTTTTGCTATTTTACATGAAGATGGTCTGAAAGGAAATATCTTTGTAATTTATAAACTATTAAGAAATTGAAATATTTAGCCTTAGTTAACTTGATAAAACTGTATAGTATATTTTTCATAAGAAGAATACATTATAACAAAGGAAACATATTCAATCTATTATTTACTGCCCCTGCTGAACATTGACTACTAAATTTCACGTTGTAAAAAAAAAATATATTAATGCAAGCACTAATAAAATTTACTAGAAGCTAGAAATTATTTTAAAGGAGATCATTATACATTAGTATTGGGTGGACGGACTTGATCGTCATTCAAGGAAAAAATATCCCTTACTTATGACACGGAGGCGGTCAAGTGCATTCATTCGTTCCGCTCATATTTCTTTTCCTTTCCCTTTGCCCGTGTCAGTTCATTACCCCTTTAAAAAACCCAACCCACACTCCAACCACTCTCTCTCCCTCTCTCTTCTCTCTCCTTCTCTCTCTCGACTAGGCATTTTTTTGTTTTCAACCTTACTCACATCGTCGCGTCTATAAACAGCTGAAGAGTAGCACCTGACCGAATGCTTTCTGATTCAGCATTTTGATTCTTGGTGTATAGATTGTACGTTACTTATGTGAAAAAAATTAGGAATGGGAATGCAAACAAACCATTAGGGGTCATCGAAACAGTTTTTCTAGGAATTATGCCGATATCGATTTGACGAGGACTGATACCAGCAAAAAGAACTGCGTTAGTTAAGACATCATAAAAGGTTATACGCATGAAACCATTAAGATCAGTAGACATATTTGAAACAAGTAGGTTGGAATGAGAGAAAGAAGGGACAATGCTTCTATCTAGTGATGACAGGGGACCGAAATGAGAGCAGAAGGAGTGCCTTTTCTATGAAATCTCCCACGTTTATCTCTAATGTGAGTCTCAGTCTTTTTTCTGATTCTTACTGTGGTTTAGAATGTTAATTTTTATTTCACGTGTTATTGTAAAATTATGTATATATAATTAACGATGAAAAAAACGAGCCGAAACGGACAACTAAAAATCAATGTAAACAAAGGTACATAAATGAATTAAAAACACACACTTACAGTCTCTTAACAGCAAATTAGAGACTGTAAGCGAATGTTTTTAATTTATCTATACATGGTTGTTTATATTGAACTATCTATATATGTACATTTAGATTATACCTTTAATTACGGAAGGGTATAATTTAATGTTACTAATTTTAGTTTTTACGGTCTCATTTGAAATAGTTGTTGATATGTAATTGAAGGGGTGACGGTTAAGTGGGTGGGGACACTGCTTTGGTCACCTGATCAATCATGTGCTTGATGGAGTGTGTGCCGTCTCTTCACGTTGATCCTCAGTAAGATAAAACACTCCAAACAATTAAGTTTAGCTGCTTGTTTAGAGGCCTGGTAAACATTTACATTCTCATTTAAGCTGTGTTGTTGAAGCCACAGACAAATATCACTTCAGAATACATATTAGTTCCATTCCCTTATGTAGGTCAGTATATAAGTGAACCCACACTTTAATTGTGGCTTTCTTCATCATTATTAAAATATATTTACCACTAATATTAACTATGACACTACCATAAAATATTGTCTAGTAATTTTTTAGCAGATAAATTAGAAATGCAGGATAAAAAACGAACACCGATATCCATTGAAAAGGTTAAACACTTGTTGCATCCAAAAAACATTATTATTGTGAAACCAGCGGAGTACTTTCACTATCCAATTTAAAATAAAAATTTAGCGTTTCCACTGAAATTGTAACTACAAAAATTACAAGAGTAAGTAAGGAAACTTACGCAAAAAAAACATCGGTGTTGTTTTCAGTTCATTGTTGTGAGACACAAGAGTGTCCTTTAGACACAAGTTACTATCCACATCACAGGCCCATCTTATTACCACGTCGACCAATTTAAACATTTTAATTAAGTTAGGGATTTAATTTGTTTAATGATCAATTGATTTTAACAAGTCTATGCCACATGAAAGTTACATGCTATAAGAAATCACAAGCCAATATCATATCAATCATCTCTTATTCTTCTCATCTTAACGTTTAACAAAGTTATTTTGAATATTTAATGAAGCAACACTTGCTCACTCAGAGAAAGATGGTATCGCTTTGCTTGTAAGTTCAAATTCACGAAAGTGATGCTACAGTAATGCCTATATTGTCCTTACGAAAATACATTATAGTTAATTTCCTAATACACAAAAAAGAAAACCTTAAATAATATTATTTTTAACAATGTCCAGTATGCAAGAATATATAACAAGATTTCACAATAAAGACGTGAAATAAGAATCTAAACGACAGTAAGAAATTTAGAAATATGACAAGAAGATCTTTGAACCAGAATAGCTGTTCTTGTCAGTCCAATTGTTTCTTGATGAGGATAAGTGTGTCGAAAGATTTTAGTTCCATATCTGTCATAGTGTGTTTTTTTACGATAATAATGTATCTATATCAATAAAAGAAGACTGTATCTGTAAGTACAGCTTTTATGAATATCTTCGACTGAGCTCGTCTGTATGAAATATGGTATATTATTTTTCAACGATGAGGAAATCGTTACAGGAAGTGTTATAGAGTCGAGAAAAGTATTTAATAAAAATTTTTAAATTAATTTTCTGATTTATTGCTTCATTAAAATACTAGAGTTAAAATATTTCAAATGTAGTAGTACGCAGAAGCGTAAGGAATTAAGAAAATGAAGATGTTTATTCTTTTATATAACCTTAGGTAAAATTTAGGGGAGATATGATATCATTTTGCTACTGAAGAGCAAATGAAGAACTTAACAAATCTGTCAAAGAACGGAAAAAATACAAATCGAACTAAACAACATGAATACGGCTTCGTTCAGAACGAAACAAGGACTATAAACCCAAATCAGCTTTCCTTGAAAGCGCGAGGAGTGGTAAAATTAGGTTCGTTCATATGATAACTTGAATGAAAGTCTATTGACCGGTGAGAGCCTAGAGAGCAGAATTTGGTTTTTTACATGACAGAGGATATGGATGGCATTGATTCTGAGAAGCATTGATTCTTGGGTCTCCTGACCGTCGTCATCTGTTACGACACTGTACAGTCATCATAAAACCCGTGAAGTGCTGAACATCAAGCTGGGTAACATGACTAGTTTTGCTACAATAATATAAACAAAAATTAACTGTGTTACAAAATATTCAAAGATTAAAGCGGCGAGGTAAAATAGATCTTTTCTTAGATTTCTTATTCATTCCATCAATATAATCTAACTATAACATCAGCTATTATACTTTATTTTAGCGTAATTTAAAAGAGAATTGAAATATGGAAAAAGTTAACAAAAGACAAATTTCATACTATCTACTTGTAGATCAAAGCTGGAAAAAGTACTAAATTCTAAATTAACTCAGAAAAGTCATGGAAAATCCGATTAGAGACTCCTGGGAATGGGGAAAATGGTCTGGCAGGGAGAGAATTTTAAAACACATCCATCTTACTTGTCCATCGTATCAGATCAACTCATTTTTCCTATGAAATATTACTTTTAAAATGAAAAATATTTAACTGATACTGGAACTCCCTCATGTTATGATCTTGAGAGGCTGCAAATATAATTCATAATTAACAATTAAATTATATACTAGAGTAGAAGTTTTAGATAGAACTGTTGAAAGAAATGTATTGGCAAAAGTAAATCTTTTTCTTGATTGTTTGATTCCTTGAAGTGAACGTGATTGAGAGTTAAGCATCCAACGTGACGACAGTGATGCTGTAACGTTGTAATTACATTGTAAAGCAGTACAATAGTGACACATTTCCTATATAATGACACATTGCTTACCTTGTGCACTACTTTTAAACATTAGAATTAAACATTTTAATTTAACTCCCCTAAACTTAAACAACTACTAAATGGTGTCAGAAGCATGTTTTAAACATACTCAATAATTCTTCAGGGGTTTAAGATTTATTGGTGTCAAGCTAAAAGCCAATGTATGGAAACGGCGAATATTACAACTAAAGTTCTTCACCTAACTTTCGGTTATATTTACAAAAAATTTCATGTTTTCAATAACGCTGGTAGTTTATGATAAAAATGCCCAATTTTTATAATAGGAATAGTCATTAAAACAATTAAGGACAACTCCTTGAGTAGGAAAATTGCCCTTTGACCATGTTAGCCAGATTTATTTATAATTATTTTATAAAAAAAAGTTTAGAAGTTTTTGCGAAGTGAGATGGAGACAAAATTTTAAGTGCATATTTAAGATAAAACTTTAAACTTTAAAGAAAAGGCTGATGAAAATGACGTCACTAAAAGGGTCCCTTTTGAATATTCATATACTTTCAATTTAGATAAAATTAAAACCATAGGTATTAGATACTAATCAAGTAAGACTGGCAACATTTCGGTGGGAACATTTTAAGGCCTTCTAATAGGGGAGGGCTCAAGTTCTCAATTTGAGTCATTACTTCAAGACCCAAAGGCCTTTAATGGATTTTCATCATAATTGGTATAACCATTGTATTCATACTGCAATCAGTACTTAATTAAAATTTCAGACCTAAAATTACTATTTCTATTAAAATTACTTAATTAATAGTTCATTCAATAAGCTGTGTAGAGACAATTCAACAGTATTTTTTAAAAAAAACTATTTTGTGTATTGCACACTCTCCTAGTATTGCAATAATCCAATGACCTCAAAAAAATCTGAATCTACATTTACTATGACTAACCCAATTATCATAAAAAAGAGTCCATCGATTGAATTAATTACTATATTTGAATATGATCATTACCGTTTTGTGAGATTTTAATAAATCTAATCAACAATTACCAATCATGAAATAGAAACTAAAAGCAGTGACTAACGACTCACAATCTCCGCACATGATATATTAATCCTGGCAAGAATTTGAAATGTCTTTTGTATTTTCCTGAATACCACGATAACCATTTTTTATATGCTTAATTCACTGTTTACTTTTACATCATTGATTCCTTTGTAAGTTCACAAATACATTAGCAGTCCTTAGAGTCTGTAATATTTAACATATTTAAAATTACTTGTCTTTATTTTTACGAATATTAATATATATCTACTAATAGCTATTAATTTTTTCATAATTATCATTAAAAAATATTACCTATATTACTAATTTATTTTTATTTATTATATTTATTATCATATTTTTTTCTGAAAATATATCAGATAAATAAAAAAAAAATGGTATCCTTTGATTTGAACCTATGTCAGCTAAGCAGCCTTGGCTGACTGGTTTTGTCAGAATAATATCTCCTTTTCCAATATAATTTTCGAAATGTTGACAAAATAACTGTTATAAATAAACGCCCAGCCATTTTTTTTAAATATCCTTTTAAACATTTAGGTTGTATAAACATTTCAAAACATGTATACATAAATAAAAAAATGGTAAATATATAGACCAATTAAAAGATTTTTTATAAACTAAGTTATTGTTTCAAAAATGTCTAGGCTTATTCAGAAAAGCAAAGTTTAGTGCCCAAACACTCTTTTAGGATACTTTAAACCGAGTTGGACGAGTCATTTAAAAGATTTAACAAGTTAAAAATTCCGAATCAGATAGTCAATGTGTTTATTACTAGCCTTTTACTACATCTGGGATCTCGATATCTTCCCATCTCACCTAACACTCCAGTCTTCCTAAAAACATCAAAATTGCATTCAAAGGATCTCAAAACTGTAAATCCATCCAAATTGCAAAAATGACGGGTTTTTTTTATAAACTTTATTCAGAGTTACGTATAAATAAGCGAGTAACTAGCTAGAGAGTTCATGACTGTAATTCTTTGACACCAGTTTACGTTGTTCCACTCTTTAAAGTTTATACGGAAAAGTTATTATAAGTTTTTAAAATATAAGAATTGCTAGGTGAAGTAGACGACAAATTTTAGCAGTTGACAATTAGTAGGTCAGAGTTTGAACTTTCAGTTCTACAATTAACTGGATCAAGTTTTTCTAAAAGATTGGAAAATAATATTGCATAAAATGTTAAGGCAAATAAATGGTAGAATATATTAAAAGAGCGGACTCGGGAATGCATTCTTCGACCCTCTTTCACAAGTCCTGCTCAAAATTTTTGTTTTCTTTGTTGAGTTTAGCATAAACGAGAGATGAAACAGAATTTTGCACTGGTTTGATTTTATACTACTTACCTAAGTTAGTTTTATATGATAGCAGATAAATGAAAGCTCTGAGAAGATTCAAAGTTAAAGTGGCAACTTCAAGAAATAGTGGGCACACGACTAAATAGAAAAGCTCTAGACTCTTAATGGACTGCTTTAACTGTCTATGGTTTGAAAGTTGCCTCTTAAAATGCTCTTAAAGGTCATGGCAGCTTCATTATTTAAGTACGGCTTTATTCTCTGTCCTCTAATTAATGTTCACACTAAAGCGGCACAGAACAAATGAATCTTATGTAATCGTAAAGGAAAAATCATAAAAAGCTCTGTTACATCAATGTATCAAGCCAATGCCTTAAACACTAAATTAACCCATTAACGGAGTTTAGCTGGATGAAATGTGGTGATACGCTTTGGATATTTATATAGAAATATAATTAATAAGAAATCAAAGTTAGTAATACGTTATAACTTTCTATTTCCTTTACCTTAGGGAATAGTAAAAGTAACTGATAAATAATGGTCCTCAATTTTTTTTATAAGCTTTTTTTGGATTGAACCATTATTCACGTACAATTAAATTTAAATTGAATCATATAAAGAAGTGTATTTAGGAAAGTAAATGCCTTACTAGGATTAAGATGAAATGACTTTCATAACTGTGAGAAGAATCAGGATTAGAGCGAACGAGAGGAGTTGAGATAGAAGTAGCCTTCTGGATTACACCAGCTTAGAGCATGCCCCCATTAGAACGACAATGCAATAGATAAGAGAGTACATTTAATTATATACAGAAATTGAATATACTAATCTCAGTGAGCACTTTACAAATAATTAATTATCCAGGGAAAATGAAAGATTTCAATACATAACAACTCTTAGGTGAACTCAAATAAATTAACTTACAGTATTATTTTATTTCAATAATTATATGAATAATATATCATTTCATTCTTATATATTATAATAATTTTTGGTTTCGAAGAAACGAAAGGGTAACAAAATGAAATATACAAGTAACTCATGAATAGTATTATTAAATTTATCAAGAGAAAGTAAATCATGAAGTCACATGCTGGTGAAATGTGCGGAAAATTCAGCATTTTTATTAAGCTGGCCTTAATAATGAAAGAAGGCTTGCTTAAGGCACACACTTCAATGAGCCTGTGTTACTTAGTAAGATGAAATTAATGTTTCCTTTAATTACGAGGTCAGCCTGGTAAAGCAATCTCGTTACGTTCTTCCATCTCCGCTGCGCTGGACCGCGCTCCGAGAATGTCACTAACTGACTGATTGAGCACTGACTGACTGACTGACTGACTGACTGACTGACTGACAGAGCACTTGCCACTGACTGTCACTGTAGTCGTTCTATGTGTGTTTTCAGTTTATAGTGAAATATTTAGACATTGCAGAGCTGTGAGGTTGTGTTGTAGATTGTGCGCTTAGATATGATTTCCTTACTCAGGAGAATCGAATCGCTTTTCTGTCGTCAATGATGATTTTATATGACAAAGTCGGATCACTTTCGAAGTAAAAACACACAGTTTAACATGTCAAGACATTAATTCAAGGATAGTTATTCTTGAATGCACATACATGTTTTACATTTATTGTTCCCCACATTTTTAAGTCCCCACTGGATTTCTAAGTTTCTTACGGATGGAAACACGGCTTGTCAGTGCATTGACTCTTCTTAACCAATATCAAATGAAGGAAAGGTTTTTTCTAAACCAATAAACCAATCACTGAGTGGTGACAAAACTTAATAATCAAAACAGCAGGCAACAAAATTATGTGAAATGTTTTTTTTAAAGACAATTTTTCTAGAAGTTGAAATCATGATATAGTGATATCTTAAAAAACTATGGATAGCAATTTAAAACAGTAGGAGAGGAATGGTTGGTCAAGAAATGTCTTTCTTCTCATGGTGCTGGAGGCACTCAGAGTTGGTAGTAGCTCGATTAATCCTCTAGAGCTCTGACTTGGCATCGTCCCAATACCATTCGATCCTGCAAATGAAGTAAGACCTTGTAGGTCATTGGTGAGAATCCTAGTTGCAGAGACTATAGATTTGGTTCTATAGTACGAAGAACAACTCAAAAACAAATTTAATTCCATCGCAAAGTGGAACATACTTTCCGGACATAGTTCGCAATATTTTCTTTAAGCAAGTTGGCCTCTAGTTGAGACCTATGTTTTAGACAAAACATATGACAGCATGGACGGATAGATGGATTCGTGATGATAGATTTGCATGTTAACGAGTCACGCGGTGTGGCTTAATGTCTCTGCTAATGGGCGGAGTGTGAGAATCGTGTTTCAGTCACAACTAAAACACAAGCCTGACAGCGACTCATACCTGAGAACCATCAGTATCGCCCTACATTAAAGCCGGCTCCAAACCTCACTCAGTCCAATTAATTAATAATTAAAATTCAATTTCAGCTTGGCTTTTAAATGAACCTCACAGACGATTCACCTTAGAGCAGGGGATTGAATGAATTAAACCAAAATTGGAGCACGCATGAAAGCAACAAATTTACTGCTTGCTTCAATGATAAGACAAATATAAACTTCAGAAGTAATTAAATTATTTGGTAAAGTTATTAATAATTTCTCCTCAGTTAGTAATTTGTATTTACAAACTCGCGGGATCTCCAAAGTCTCTTACAAGCTTCCTTATATTCCCTAAATTCACGTTCATAAACTTACTTCGATCCTAATGACATCTCCAATTTAGAATAATTTAATTACTCATTGAACAAGTTAAATAAATAATTACTTATATGTTATTATTTGTAACAATTAAATGTTCAAAATTACGACAAAATCAAATGAAAGAATTATTAAAAATGTAATATCAATAAAATGTAATCACTGGCATTTCATGACTTAACAACAGATGTATCGACAAAAGGAGAACATTTTTTAGCCCAAACCTTGTGCAGTCCTTCTATACATGTGCTCATTTGCATATTTATTCGGAAATGACGAACAAACAGAAATATGGACACTTGTTTTTTATAAATACATTTTTATTTTTTAGGGTAATTGCTTCACTTTTCCAAATTTAACTTCACTTCAAAAATGTAGTGTTAACAAACATAGTGTTAGAGCAGCCCAATAATGGGAACTAATAGTTTATATGTGACAACTAGCAAACTTTAAATTGCCTTTAACAAGGAGAATTCAATAAGCAATTCCAAGTAATCATTTAAGGAATCCTACTTGAAGAAGCACTATCTGCGAAACCGATCAGACGACTACAACAACCATTCACGAGGAATGACAGATCTCTATATAATAATAATGATAATAATGTAAAGTTTATATGGCAAAAGGCAAAATTAATGAGGGACTCATAGATACTTTTCTTCCTTAATTTATACGATTACCATAAATATATGTTGTTAAAAATATAACTGCAGCTTAAGCATTATTAAGTATTTTAATGATTTAAGTATTAAGTAAGCCGAATCATGAAATAAGTACACATTTCGGGGTTCAAGCTAAGGGGAAATATCTTGTTTACATATTTACATATTTTTCTATGGTCACGGAATAAAAAAAAATTCTTCACCAGGGCTGTTCATACAGAGACTGTGGTATATTCTATTATCACATTGATAAGTTTGGCCTTTACACCATTAACATGAAAGGATTTATGCTATTTCCCGGCAGATATTGTGGGATTTTTTGACTGGTAGTTTTTGTGCTCTTTGCTTTGGTCAATTATCTATCAGTGTTCTTATGAAACATTGTGATCTATACTGCAGTAACAATAGTTTAGATAAACACCCACACACATCCTAGCAGGTGACCAGGATTTATAAAATGAAAATGCCACTAAACAATGTACTGGCTTCAGTGTTTAGTCGGCAAGGTCACTTGCCTTAACTGGTATTCCAGTCCCTGAACCCTTTTTTTCTGTTTTTGTTTGTGTTGTTTAGATTTTGTACGGATTTCATGCAGGAATAACGTTAATAACAGTACACATTGACAGACCTATTTAAAAGAAAAAAATCCATCCATGTTCTTTAGTTTTCTTCATTATACTAGCATAAAGGGAGGAAAGGATTATGAACATGAAAAAACTCAAACACATAAAAACTGATTATAAATAAAGTAATAATATTGACTATGATGAAGCATAATATATACATATGATTTTATATAATTTGTATACAAAATAAGTAAGTAGAAGCATAATAACTTAAAATTTCAAATGAACAATAGTTACAAATTAAGAGAGGTCGGATTTTGAGAAAAGAAATGTGTTTTCAAAGAAGAGTAATATTCGAGATGGTGGCAAGGATTGAATAGAAGGCAGCAGCAGACTACAGGCTACGGAATTCGATTAGAGATTGCTCCAGCAGGGCAAATGTACAATACACTCTTTTCGTACTATCTCTGTTTGTCGTTTTTTTTTTTTGGATTACTATCAAAGACATCATTTAAAATGCTCCCTTCAATACATTTACATGCATGAAATCTTTATAATTTAAGTATATTTTGATTAGACCAATCAGAGTCCTATGCCTTTATTTCATTCTCAAGTCATTAAATAACTACTATTCCTAATTCAAAGTCTAACCCGATGACGAGCAAGGTTTGAGCTCGTTATTTACTGTTTATAACGAGCTTTCTATTATCGCTAAATGTAACGTAGAACACCTCTCAAAGTAGTTAAGTGCTAAATGTTTCTTAACTTCCCTGATCAGAGTGTACTAGCCATCCGTTTGCGAGAAAAAGAAGCCTTAATCATAGCCGACATAATCGAGAACTGAATTAACTGAAAGACAATTAATCGCATACCTGGAGCATATGAAAATATCGTAATAAACTCTATGAAAGAGGGGTAATACGTAGGAGGGAAAAAAATAATCGCATTAACTATTAGATAGGATGCTAACGGGATTAGGAAACATGATATAAAAGTTATAAACCAATAATGGTAATGTGTACAATGTAAGAAATGAAATAATAGACAACTCTGGCAAAGTAACACGAATTCGAGTAGTAAGTACTTCATCATAGAATGAATAATCATGTCATATAATTGACCCAATTGAAACCATTGATACGTCTGAAGACCTTTTCTTTACTTATGGTTATAATAGATTTATAATGGGGTAATTGGATAAAACAGTCTCCACACACAATGAGTAAATACCAAACAATTACGGACTGCTCAACTAATGATATAATAGATTTAGTTAAATGTTAGGAAGTATAATCTAAAAGCGTAGCTGAATGGTAGAAATATATAGTTAGACCAACACTATTGTTATTCAGGATCGTTAGAGAGTGATTGGCATAAATGCCACTATTTTAGCTTTGCAAAGAGGGGAGACATAATACAAGTGACATTGAAACTCGAAAGGTAAATGGGGTACATCCGTTTAAACATAAATTGATAAAATATTATGGGAAGCAAGTCGGGAAAAATCTGAGTTGATGACTTTTCAAAGGGAATAAGAAACACCATGTTTAATGAAAAAAGCAGGAAAGAAAGCTAAGGCAGTAACTCTGAATGTACTGGAACTGACAGAAGCTGCCCAGAGTGTCCTATTCAGGATCCTTAGAGAGAGTCTTACCTTGTGCTAGACTTATGTAAACAATCATTTAAAACTAATTCTGCAATAACTAGAATGAATGGTGAAAAAATTGAGGGCAGATGGAGGAGGCAATGACTAGAGCATCAAAGAAGAGGTCGTGCCGTGGCAAAGAATGGGCTACAACGAAGAAAACAAGCGAACGATTGGAAAGGAGGAAGTGGTCTAGAGGTACAAATCAGACAGACTAAAGGAGCACAACTTCCTCTGCTCATCAAACTCGCCGGCGCCACCGCAACCTGCAAAATGAGAGTAAACAAAAGATTGTTTCCTGAAATCATGGAGGAGGTGCTCTATGTGGCAAGCTCATCCGCACAGGCTCACGGTGAAATCATTAGACTTCATTGTCGTACATCCTTTTGTCTGCCCACTGTTCAATGAATACACTATTTAAAAGTATCAAACTTATTGCTAAAGTATGAAAAATACAGTTAACTTGATATTCGTACCCCAGAATGAAAATAATTTATTACACATAAGTAATTCAATGCATATAGAAACATGTAAATAGTCACAGAAAAAGCATTCTACTTAAATTCAATAACGAAAATGTACCACAAACCAAAAGAAATATTGAACAACTTTCTTTAAAGTATTTAGACAAGTTTCCTTTTCATAAAAATAACTATGTCACTACCATCGTTATATTCTAGTACCTACATTTTTACAGCTTACTATTTATGTTTACAGCTTAAATTAGCTTTTACATGAAACTGAGGCAAATATCTTCAATAACTAAACGATGTTAAAATTACATCTTTTATGAATTAGATAAATAAAATAACAATGTGGATGTCACTTTGGTTTGGCACTAAAAGTGGTGATTCCAACTAAAGCCACCAGTTTGACTGGTGATGTACTTGATTGAAGAGCCACATGAGTTTATTATAATACTTCTGCGTATTCGAAGATGGTACAAAAACACAACTAAAAGGTTGAAAACACTACAGTCCCTGATATTCAGTGTCAACCGTCTTCAGGAGAGCAAAGGAGGGAGATGAAAGGCTTATCACAAATTATGAAAGCAAATGTATTTCCTTTTATTTGTATTTATTTACTAGCTTTGAAATATTGGAGTCTGTTCCAGATTAAACCTTTTCAAATTCGTTGTATATATATGTAATGAACAGTCTTGATTTGTTTTTTGTTCGAAGATAGAATTGGAGGTCTGCTAGAAATCTACACTTCTGACGCTGGTTACTCAAAGGAGTACAGTGTTATCTCCCTAATGATTCTGCATTGCGAGTCCTCAATTTCGCCTACACTTTAGTGAATCTCTCTACTTATTAAAGTGTATTCAGTGTAACGATCATTAACGAGTACCTTACGACGTATATGGCCAGGACCCACGGCATAACGTCCTCTCCGAGGGTAGACGTAGTCAATTTTTTTTTACCATCGATAGTCAGAGTGAGAACCAAACGAGCATCTACCAGTCCAGAGGTCACCAAGTAAGCCACTAGGCTACCCTGGCCCTTTGATTTGTATTTCATTTTCTTAAAAGTAACATTTGTTTTTTGTTTTTTAAAAAGAAATTTTTAAATAATAAAAATAAAAAATTGAATACGTTTTAAAAATGTCTTAAGAAGTTAGTTTGTATTCAAATAATAAATTAAATTTATTATTTCTAAAATATTTTAATAAAATAAACATATTCCATCACTTTTAAAAATAAATGTATAACAGGTTGCAATGAAGTTGTAGTTTTGGGTTTTTTTGAAAAAAGTAGGAGAATGTGTTGCGATAGTCGTCAAGGTGGCTGGCTAACAGAGTGCTTAAACAGTCCTCACATTGTGTATATGTTACACAAAATAGCTTGTTTACTGATATGCTGTAAATGAATTGTTAATCTTTTCACGAATTCAATGGAGCAATTTAGCATTAATGCATGTATACCTATATTAAGGAGCACGAAGCTGTTTGACTTGATTCCCCAACTGCAGAATATAGTAAATAATAATAAATTAGGGCCTCTTCGATTGGGAAGGGAGTACTTTAGTGGTTAGAGTTACAAGGGAGATAGTAAAGGGATTGTGTTAGGACGATGAAGAGCCTGATATGAATCGGTGAGGTCCATTTGCTCCGCTCCGATAGCGCTGCTTTTAATGAACTTTTCCCGTGGGTTATCCACAGGTGGTCTACATAGCCCCAAGTTAATTGGGTTAGCCATGGCAGAATAACCTTTCGGCCGATGCCTAGCTACACCTAACAGACATAGTTCACCTTGTTAACTGGCCACCATTTCACCCCGTATAATAGCCTTGTTCCTATCTCCTCACCCACAACTTACGATTGCTAACTCAATAACAGTGCCAGTTTTAATTAACTGCATGAATTCTAAAGGTAAAAACAACAATATTACAAAATGGTATTACTTCATGTGACCCGATCTTCTACAGCAATCGAACTTCACACATGTCAATTAAACTCAGACTTCTTGACATGTACAAAATCATCTTGAAAATAATGCAAGATTAAAAATAATTATGATGAAGAGACAACTAAAACAAATAATATTGATGTGTTCTTTAAAATAAAAACGGGTTTATTTGCCATACGTTTTCTAGATACTCTGTAATACTTCTCAATATGTCACCAAATGGTAATATTACATGCACATTTTTTAATCAATAATACTATTTCTCTTGTAAAAACATGAAAATAAAACAAAATATCTTCGTACGAGAATTATACTTATTAGAAACCGAGTTGAAGAGTGCAGTAACAATCAAATATGAAAAACAATTTTTGGTTTTACAAATAAAAGTACAAAATAATTTGGCACTAGTTTTTGAAAGTTATTCAATGTTGGGAAAGAAACTAGTTGGTAGTAAAACAGTAGTGTCATAGGTTAGTTAGAAACAATATTAAATGGACAGGGTCTGATTTAATAGACTAATGGCTAAAGGTCAGAGGAAAGAAGAGGGACTGTTAGAGTGATAAAGAAGGGGAATGGGAGAGAGAGCGCGCTGGCACCTCGCTTAATGGTCCTATTTATAAGGCTAGACATAGGACCTTGGATTGCTTTTTTATTTATCTGTTTGTCCCACCATTACACCCTTCTTATCAGTGCACCAATTAATCTCCAGCAATTGTAAGGACCATGCATCTTCTACTCCGAACCACTCAATTTATATATAGTCTAACACTTCCTTGAGGCAAGACCAATGTGAATCAATAATAAACAACAACAACGAAAAGGAATATGTTTTCATTAATTTATTACTGGAGTACGTAAAAGCCAGGATAATTGAATTGTTGAAAAAACAATAAAATGGACGCCCGCAATAACGATCTTTTGACTGGGACACTATTATCAGTAGGCTTTTTTAAAAATTGGTCCACAATTTGAACTTGTCTTAGATAAACGACCAAGTTAAATATACTATCCTAATTGAATTAAAACACTTTCAATTTACTTTGTTAATGAAATTATTTCGTCAACGCCCTCACTCTGACTTGTACTTAATATATAAACATTTACGTCACGCCGACCTAACATGTCGGTTTCTCGACCACATTTAAATATTCACATTATTTCTTTTAAATGCCCACTTCCCGTGACGCAAGTGCTACATTCATGGCACTTTATAATGCTCCCCATACTGGTTCGCTATTGAAAATCATATATACGTCCAATATATTTTAGTTAATTGGACCTGTGAAGGTTACAATTATTTTCCTTGAAAAGAGACAACTTAGAAAATTACCTGATTTACATTTCGTTATATCACTATTAACAATAATAAATAGCATTATTAAAAATGATATTCTCTATGTGATGAATACGAAAAAATTGTTTTCCTCTATGTAAGTATAGCATCGTCAGTTATATAAGTATGCGACACAAAGTATGGTGACGTACAAAAGTACTGAATTTAACGTGTACACTAAATTGCGAAAGTAAACACCCCCTCAAAATATGATTATTTTAAAGTATCATCAAAAGTGATAGAATTGGGTAGTTAGTCATAAAGATTCTTTATGAAAATGTCAAATGATGGAATTTAATTTCTCAACTGCGTTCTTACTAAAATATTTAATAAGTTACTCTTCGAAAAACCCATTTAGGGTGCTTTAGCGCTGTTAATGGTGCAGAATGTATCAAGGAATTTATAAGGCACTGAGAGCCAGGGATCAATAGGGGCCACGGCAGCCTAAGAAGCTTTTTTCTCCCACTTGAAGGAGGTAATAAATTATACACCTTTATCAGTGAAACGAAGCAGGAGAACGGGAGAGGAGAGGTACTGCAACCTTAATCTACCAATCGGTGTCCACCTATTCTTGTGAAACTCTGTATAATTTTAAAATTTCATTCCATCTGTGATATATATATATATTCAAATTATAGTGGAGTAATTCAATGGTACAACACCAATTATTGTCAGGTGTACATTTTTTTTTACACAAAATAAACTCAAAATTTTGAATTAGAAACTTTTAATTAAATCAAAAACTAAATTAATATATAATTATCATACATATCCTACAGCATATGAAAATAGCGACCAAACCGGACTTAAACGAGTTATAATTATTTAGAAAACAGAACAGAACAAAACAGAAAACAAAAGAGATCGCCACCTTCTCTTTTGATCTTTTTCCTGAAGACGAACTGTTCTGTTTAATATTTTACTTGTACATGTAAACATTGTTCAAGACATTACCGTAGTATTCTGACACTTGATTTCAAAATGGTTTTTAATCTCCCATAATAACGCTCTCGTTATTTGATCGACACAATATATTTTCTATAGCTGAACTATTTTCAATAGTTTGAGCTGTTCACCAGTCATCCTAAGGGCATTAATAATCTCCTCATTGAAATAGGTAATCTGAAGGTCATTAAGGGATTGAGGGAATTAAGACGTGTCTTTATAATGCAGGGAGGTAAGTGGCACACGTGGTTTCGGGGATTAACTGGTAATGTCCACCCTGAGCCTGATTGGATCAAAACAGTTTTAACATTCTCTCAGTGTTTTCTAATTGAATATTTATACTTGGCTATTGTTTTTGCATGGGGAGTCTGTTACTTTTAGCATGTAGTAATCTCTTTCCCTTTTAATTATTTTTCTGTTGGCTACCAGCACTTCTCAGTTAAGTCGACGTCATCCATATGCATGACAGTCACAGAAGCCTCCAGAGGGCTAGTTGCCCAGAGGGATATCTGGTAAAACCAGATACCAATTGCCTCTTTAAAATTATTGTTGGAATATTTATGAAATTGAAAGCAGCGCCTGCGGAATATATTCATATATTTAAGATAGATATATTTTTTTACACTTTAATGCATTTCCACAGAGTAAAGAAATACATCGACAAATCACACTGGTTTCATTTCAAGCTTGTTATTGTAGCACTTATTTCAAACATTCACTAAATGACTTATTACTATCCAGATCCAATTGTAAGGTTCAAAATACTTCAATAATTCTAATTTCCCTGGACCAATTACTTATTGGGGCTACTATCAAGGTGGAAGGTTCCACCGTAACTGTTTTTAATGGAAAACATATTTCATTACTTTAGTATCGTTTGATGAATGAAATGAATCCGAAAAGGAGATTAAAAATTGTGATAGGTCTATTAACTATCCTAGGGCATACAGGAAAACTGTTGCTGTTTTAACCCAAATCTATAGAATCTTCCTTCTGAATTTAAACTGCTTGATTGTCAATAGTATAAAATAAAACTGCATTTTCAGAGTCGATCTAATGCAGTACAGAGAAAACTCTTTAAAACTTCATATTTGCAAGTAAAATTAAACGGTTATCTCAAAACTGTTATATTATGGAAAAGCCACGAAAAAAACAAAAAGCCAGAAAAAGTTTGGAAACGAGAGTAGAAAAGTTTGAGGTTTTGGCAAAGAGAAAATTAAGGCAGGCAGACAGGGTGTGCCGAGTCTAGGTAGAAATAAATAATTGACGACCAAGGCCGGAACAGACCCCAGGGGACCTGAGAATGATGGCTCGAGCCCACCTCATCCCAAATCTCCTCTCAAATTTTAATTTTTCTCGCACTCTCTTTCTCTCTTTTCCTTTCAGTGTTTTCTCACTTTAATTTTCTTGGATTTTTAATTTGAACATAACCAGAGGAGTTATTATCATTGGTTACAGACATCAAGTTGTTTGTTTTAAAATTTAATTTTAAAACATGCTTTAAGACTATGTTTTTCAGGGAAGTAACCCTTTTAATTTATAAAACATGAGATTCCGTGACAAGCATTCTGATTAATCCTTCGTTTAGTAAGTAACTGGCTGAGAATTGGAGCTTTGGCTTTCAAGAATGTCACTGGCAGGTGGCGATTCTTGCTCATAGACTGCCTTCATAATACGAGGAATTCGTATATGATAAAAAACAAATCTGTCTCCGTGCGAGGTCAGTCTGGTATACAATCGTTCATATCATTAAAATCAAAACGTACTTCCGTACATAGAACCAGCACAGCAAACAAAACACATTTTGTTCAGTTACGCTTCTTGACTAACAAATCTTTCTACAAAGAGATCATAACTAGATTACTGGCATTGTAATTAAAATGTAAATAACCAATTAAAATAAATAGATAGATTCACATAATAAAGTCTCATTGCAGAGGCACTCCATCAGTGTAGCCAACTTATGGAGAGAGGGTAGACAAGGGTAAATAAGATTAACGAAAATAAAATTAAATGAATAAAAACATTTCATAAATAGAAAAGTATTAAAAAGTAGTAAAACACTAACTATAAATAAAAAAGAAATAAGTAAACAAAACTGTTTAAAAGAATAATAATAAAAACTTTAAATAATAATAATACTAAATGACGGAAAAAATAATAATAAAGAACAATTAACAATTGAGTTTAAACTCAGAAGGAAATCTATCTCTCAGTAGACAAATAACTGCTTCTGAAAAGTGTTTGGATCAGGAATCTGTCTATGAACCTAAACATGGAACAGTAATTGAAATAATGAGTCCGTGTGATCTGGCATGAATGGCCAGGGAAAGGTCACTGCGCTTCACCCATGATTATTCATACGCAAGCTTAGCTAGGTGGAAACTAATCCTACAGTAGAAGAAGAATCACACTAGTTGCAATCAATTTGTAAAAATATCTCACTCGACTTTGATATGTTGGCCAGAGATTTCCTGATTCTACTCATTTTCTTCAAGAAACGAATATAATTTTGCTATAAATATCGGTCGCTGTATGTGTTTTCCTCAATTCTGCGTTTTATTATAATTTTTTATTAAGTCATATTGCACCACTGTTTTCGTAATTCCAAATATATATAATATATACGAGGTGTGTAAATAAAGTAGTGAGACTGGCAACGTCGCTTTCGATCTGGCAACGCTGGAGACGCGTGGCCTTGAGTAGCGTCAGGTGCACGTGTGATGCGCCTCCAGTATGAATCTGAACTCGCCACAGTCATTTGTTTGTCCGTAGCGTTGGTTTTCGTGAAATGGTTTTTTCTTGAGCGTTTTAAAAATGAGTGACCTCAAAGTTGAGCAGCGGTGTGCAATCAAATTTTGCTTCAGACTTGGACATAATGCAACCGAAACTTTTGAAAAACTTCAGGAGGCCTATGGAGAACGTGTTTTATCAAGGGCACAGGTTTTTCCGCGGTTTAAGGAATTTTCAGAAGGAAGAGAGTCGATTGAAGATGAACCACGAAGCGGAAGGCCTTCAAGTGCAAATACTGATGAAAATGTCAACAGAGTACGGAACCTTGTGCGTTCAGATCGACGCTTGACAGTCAGAATGATCGGGGAACAGTTGAATTTGAATCACACCTCCGTTCATCACATTTTGACCAATGAATTGGAGATGAGAAAAATTTGTGCGAAAATGGTTCCAAAAAACCTTTCCCAAGACCAAAAGGATCTCAGAAAGGGAAGGAGTCTTGACTTTTTGGGTTCAATTGAAAATGATCCCCGTTTTCTTGAACGTGTCATTACTGGTGACGAGTCATGGGTGTTTGAGTACGACCCAGAAACGAAACGTCAGAGCATGGAGTGGCACACTGCGACTTCTCCAAGGCCCAAGAAAGCACGCATGAGCAAGTCGAAAATCAAATGCATGCTGATTTGTTTTTTTGATAGCCACGGAATCGTCCACAAAGAGTTTGTGCCACAAGGCCAAACAGTTAGTCAGCACTTCTACTGTGAGGTCCTTGAAAGACTTCGAAAAAGAGTCCTTCGTGTGCGGCCAAACATCAAAGACAAGTGGGTGTTGCATCACGACAACGCGCCCTGTCACACTGCCATCTCAATAAACGAGTTTTTGGCCAGTAAAAACATTCCTGTTGCTCCTCAGCCTCCTTATTCACCAGACTTGAGTCCTTGTGACTTTTTCCTCTTCCCGAGATTGAAAAATCACCTCAAGGGAACTCATTTCGGGACACTACAAAACATACAAACTGCTGTAACCGACCAGCTGAAGGCCATTCCAGAATCCGAGTTCCAGCAATGCTACAATGATTGGAAGGACCGTCTCCAGCGCTGTGTGGCTTCCGAAGGGAACTATTTTGAAGGTGACAATATCACATTGTAATTATATTTGAATAGAAAATAAAAAAAAAAATCAGTCTCACTACTTTATTTACACACCTCGTATATATATATATATAATATATATATATTCAGTACTCTGAATGCTTCAGAGTACAGATCCTGCGACAGATCCCTCCTGATGACTATACTGTAACTCTCAGAGCATCAGAGGAGGCACATATTTGCTTGCTCAAGGCACGTTCCAAACCCGGATTAAACCTTAAGCGATAAATATATTTTATCTTTATTTTTTATATATTTATTTATATATATATTTTGTATTATTATTATTATTTAATATTTATTTATTATTATTATTTTATTATATTTATTTTTATTCCTATTTTTAAATTGCTTTAATTATGTATTTATTTTATATTATTACATTTATTTTTAATTGATCTTATCCTTGTATTTTCATTTTTTTCTCATCGCCTTACCAACTCTGTTATCTTCCTTTTTCATGCTTTTAGGTATTTTTCACGGTATTCCTTTTCATACTTCATTTATCTTCCTGCTGTTTATTTTACCTTCAATCAACCAGAACTGCTTTTCTTAATTTTAATTTTAATATTCATTTTCTTCTGATCGTCTCTACTTCATTACTTCCTGAACCGGGCGCGCGTGGCAGCACAGTCGGTTGCCGGGACGGTTTCCTGCCGTTGTGTTTCCGGCGTGCTTGGTCGCCCATTCTCTCTTTTCTCCTGAAGACGTATCATCCGAAAATTTGAGTTTGTAGGTGTGTTTCTTTTCTTCATTTGTGAACTGATATATATATATATATATATATATATATATATAAACTACAATTTTCAAAAGAACACATAGAAAAGAAATCACTGAACTCACTACTATATTTCGATGTCCTCGTCGTCAAGAATAGATGTGAATCACTCCAAAGGCTGATAACGACAAATAAGCAGTGACACATAAACAGAAACACAACAAAGACTCACTTTTCAATATTTCGACCGTAATGGCGGTCGTCCTCAGGAGAAGAAGTGAATTGACGGAGGGACGATAGTCAACTAAAGAACTCACTGGGTGAGGTCTAAAGCAGTGCTGCCGCAAAGGAGAAAAATAAAAAAAGGAACTAAGGAGTCGAGAACAAAGGGAAGAAAATTGTTATTTAAAAAGGAGAATAAAAGTGAAAAGAACAAAAAATAAAGATAATAAATACAAAAATATATAAAAAAAAATAAAAAAATAAAAATAAAAAAAGTAAAATAAAATAAAAAAATTAAATAAATGAAAAAAATTCTGGTCTGAATTTAAAAAAAGGTTAATTTTAAAGGTTAATGTACGGCTGATTCATTTGGATGTATTTTGAATCAGCAAGTCAAATTTTATGACCAATAGTAAGGCAAACAGAAACATAAAAAAAACTTGAATAAAACTGAACAGACACATTATTAAATAGAATAATACTACTTGTAAAATTGACAAGAGAATCGTTTTTATAGGAAACGCATATGATTTCGGCCACCTTTACTGCTTTTTCCTTCAATTGAAATATTATTACAGGATGGCCTGGCTGCTCCCTAGCTATACAAACCAATGATTTTGAAAGGCTGTGATAAGAGGAAGAAATACCCAGCATTCGTGACAGAGTAGGTCTTTACTGGAGATCACTTGTGTGAGCAACTCAATATACCACTCACTCTGTCACACATGGAGGCCTTTTCCCAACACCCAACCTCGCACTCTGTTAGCCTCAGTAGGAAACATTACAGTACAAAGATATCATCTATTGGAAATTCAAGCCAACCGAGAAAACCTCTTTCCACTCACCCAATAAATTGACAAAATAGAAACAAACGACAAAATTTATAACAAACGAACATTTATATAATCAACTATCTCAATAGGTACTTCTATTACCTCGTTTCAAAAATGGTTAATGTTTTCGTGGGTCACACTAATGGTGTGGTGTTGGGGATTACTTTGTATGCACTATTTTTAAAACTTGTGAAGAGAAGTAATGGATTCATGTTGAGACCAATCAAGTAATATAAACATAATAACATTTAAATGATTATGCACTTATTACATAGTTGCACTCAAATTTTCAGTTTTACTATCCAATTAAATCGAGTCCTAAATTTGTTCATGCTAAATTCTACTAAGAGTGAGGATTTGAAGCATGGCTGACATTTTAGTGTTCAGGAATGACAACTTTTCGCTGCTTAGACAAATATATTTTTCATCCGATACATGGCAACTAGTATGAGCGATATACGAGTCTGGAATGCGCAGTACCAGAGTCAACCACTCCATTAGATCGCTTGAGTAATTTTATACTGATTTTATAAGAAAGAAACTATCAGAACTAGATAAAAAAAGAAATTTTAGAAACCGAAATTGTTGATATATCAAAATAAATATCAAGAAATACTGATTATGAAGACTTAGAAATTATACTACGCGTAAAAGTTCTACTACCATATTTCAAGAAATTATAATGAAAACACTACAGCCAAAAATGCAAACATTATAATTATACGATATATATGTTTAAACATTAATATTAACTTAATAAATGGAAAAACGATCCAAACTGGACACAATAACAGTTCAAAATTGAGGATAGGTAGCACACAAAGTAAAGAAGCACACTTACAAACTCAAATTTTCGGGCAATCCGTCTTCAGGAGAAAAGAGAAAGGGAAACCAAGCACGTTGTAGACGCAACTGCTAGTAACCCGAAACGGATTACGTCTTCCTCCTGAAGACGGATTGCCCGAAATTTGAGTTAGTAAGTGTGTTTCTTTACTTTGTGCGCTACCTATCCCAATTTTAAACATTAATATGTTTTTGATATACTTAGTGTTTGTGCTCTACTAAAAATGTACTTTGAAATATAAATGGTGGTCTATGACCAACAGATTCTCGAAAACCTAATCTTATTCTAAAAGATTTAGAACTGCTGATTTTAAGATACATTTTTAAAAAGTGCTGTGGATTAATAATGGGTAATACCACAATATTAATATCATAAATAGGCATAAAACATTTAACTGCTTGTTCAGTTTCGACAGTCAAGTGAATAGCGGTAGTAACTTATGAATAATATTTACCATTAATATTGTTGCGCCACAGAGGTTGTGAGTAACAATTAAAGAAACAGGCAACAACTTGCCACGTAAATTATCTTCCTTAAACTGCCAATTCAGATACCTATAATTAGAGTATAAAGTATCTTTTGCCTTACATTATCTAGTATTCTGATAGTTTTGGGCAGGAAGATGGCCAAGATCCGAATTGGGGAGTGACGAAGGAAATGTTTGATATAAGAGGTTTCCATCTATTTTCATGTGAAAAGGATTTACTGTCTTCATTAAGGTAGAAAATACAAAGAAAACTTCTGTAGTGACTAATGCTAAGAATAAAACTAACTACGGGCTTAATCCTCTTCATTTATTTAGATGTGCTAATTTAAATAACTGAATTCCACAGAAAAGAATCACTGGGAATGAGTGGGAAGTTGTCAGAGTAGCGAGTGTAGCAGCCTGGCTACGACGTTTATCCACGCCATTATTAATAAAGTACCTGATTGAGACCTTGAAGCAGTGGTAATGTTCGTGACACACAAGTCACTTAGTTCCTGCAAGCTCAATAAGTAATAGAAATAATTACACTTCTCGATAAGAGGAATTATTGTTTAAGTAAACATTATTTAATAACTTCAAGGAACAATTTGACATTTATTAGCTATAATTTGTTGTGAAATTGCTATGAAAGTAATTTAAGAACAGTAAACAAATTTTGAAATAAATAAATATATTATCTGCATTTTGACACCAATGAATGGGGTGGAGTATTATTGTGAAAATGATACATTGGTCCTGTAACAGTAAGTAACCAACTGTAAAAACAAGTTGGTTAAAGTTTTTAAGAAATCTAAACTATTCATTCGTATAACCAGCGCATCAGGTGTAAAGGCAAGTTCTTTGTCACATTTGTAAAAGCATCCTAGGATATCCCGACAACTGCCCTTAGGGCTACAAACACGAGGGCATCATTCAAGCCAATCCTTGGGCCATTCTACGTTGTTAGCGCACACAGTTATGCAAAATAGTATTAATGTATTAAATGTATTAAAAAGATATACTTACAATTTTATTCCATGAAATAAACAAATGAAACCTTTTTGTCCTGAACTTGGCGAATTCCAAGTGCAATTACCAGAGAATTACTCTTGTAATTATCACCTTGATAATTATTACTCAGTATATTATCACCTTGATTCATATATTGAGATGACAATCCGTTAAGTTTGAACAGTATCTTAATACATGAAAGGGGTGAAGTCGTAAACAAGTGGTTTTGAAAACGATAGCTAGTCGTGATCATTCCAGAATGGCACCTAATACAAGAAAGCATAGCTTAAAGAATTAACATGGATTAGCTGCTCAGGAGATATGGGAGTGTTATAAAATACTATAATACCCCAGACAGAATACCTAATAAACTTGACTTTGATAAGCTGCTCGCGGGAGATTAATGTAACAGCAAATTCTAGATACCACAGTCAGTATACTCAATAAACTTTGTTTACTAACTCTGTCCCTAAGGCTATTATAAAAATTTAAATAGTCAATACAAAATTCTCTATTATAATTTCTAATATCATTATCAATTTCTTCAACTGGTACTGAATTATGGCAATTTAACGATAAAAAATACGTTTTGAGAAAAAACAATGACTCATGAAGAATCTATTTTTAAAAATCAAGTGTAACATTTATTGAAATATATATATATATACGCAGTGACACATAAACAGAAACACAACAAAGACTCACTTTTCAATATTTCGACCGTAATGGCGGTCGTCCTCAGGAGAAGAAGTGAATTGACGGAGGGACGACAGTCAACTGAAGAACTCACAGGGTGAGGGCTAAAGCAGTGCTGCCGCAAAGGAGACGAATAAAAAAGGAACTAGGAAGTCAAGAGCAAAAAAAAAAAAAAAAAAATGTTTTTGAAAGGTAGAAAAAGGTTAAGAAAAGAAAAAATAAAGAAAATATATAGAACAATTAAAAATAAAAAAATATTAAAAAAAATTAATAAATAAAAAAAAAATTAAAAAATAAATAAATAAAGAACTAACGATTTAAATTCAAGCCAGGTTTCGTGCGTGCCCCCAGGAGCCAAATGTGGGCTTCCTCAGAAGCTTTTAAAGTAACTTGTCTGTTATCACTGGGGACTTGTTTAAGAACTTGGACTGTGAAACAATCATTGAAACTGAGATGGTGGGAATTAGCGTGAGTGGCGACAGGGAGACTGATGCGTTTACCAACCGAAAGCCTGTGATTATTCTTCCGAAGGTTCAGCATCGTAGATGCTAAACCAACGTAAAAAGCATCACACTGGGTGCATTTCAAGAGGTAAACGCAGTCAGTGGAGATACTGGAGGAAGGACTGTGAATAGGGTAAGAATTAAGATTACTAATCTTAATTCTTACCCTATTCACAGTCCTTCCTCCTGTATCTCCACTGACTGCGTTTACCTCTTGAAATGCACCCAGTGTGATGCTTTTTACGTTGGTTTAGCATCAACGATGCTGAACCTTCGGATGAATAATCACAGGCTTTCGGTTGGTAAACGCATCAGTCTCCCTGTCGCCACTCACGCTAATTCCCACCATCTCAGTTTCAATGATTGTTTCACAGTCCAAGTTCTTAAACAAGTCCCCAGTGATAACAGACAAGTTACTTTAAAAGCTTCTGAGGAAGCCCACATTTGGCTCCTGGGGGCACGCACGAAACCTGGCTTGAATTTAAATCGTTAGTTCTTTATTTATTTAGTTTTTAATTTTTTTTTTATTTATTAATTTTTTTATTTTTTTTAATATTTTTTTATTTTTAATTGTTCTATATATTTTCTTTATTTTTTCTTTTCATAACCTTTTTCTACCTTTCAAAAACATTTTTTTTTTTTTTTTTTTGCTCTTGACTTCCTAGTTCCTTTTTTATTCGTCTCCTTTGCGGCAGCACTGCTTTAGCCCTCACCCTGTGAGTTCTTCAGTTGACTGTCGTCCCTCCGTCAATTCACTTCTTCTCCTGAGGACGACCGCCATTACGGTCGAAATATTGAAAAGTGAGTCTTTGTTGTGTTTCTGTTTATGTGTCACTGCTTATTTTAATTGTTATTTGTCCTGCCGGACCGTTTTTCGTTTATCATGGTATATATATATATATATATATATATATATATATATATATATATATATATATAGAATCAAAATATTAAAACGGTCCAAACCGGACAGATATATAAATGAAAAAAGACAACAAATAGAAAAAGCGAGAAAACTTTCTGGATCGACATTTCGAACTGAAGTTTTAAAATATTTATTCAAATTTTAATAGCGTACTAAAACTTTTTGCACGAGTTCCAAAATCCGTCATATATTGGGTCCCACAGTAACAAACCTCTCTAGACTCCTAACGATGCACCTTTCTACAGGGGCACCTAAGGATCATATGGAACAATTCCACAATAGAAAAATAGACAGGGAAACGCTGGTAAAAAACACAAAAGTTATTGCCCACCTTAATGATGAGAAACGTCTCAGAATCTTGGAATCACTATATATTTTAGAAAAATTGCCACCGATCAATAACCAAAATTCAAATTTTAATACAGTACTAAAACTTTTTGCAAATGGTCAACCATCCACAAACGAAAAAAGAAATGAATACAATTTAGGAAGAACACACTCCCAGCTAGGAGAAGTAGAGTGCAATAACCCAGTACCTGGACATCCCTCCACCACAGATATCGCCAGCCACCCTCCAAAAACTTTCAGTGAAATGTAAACTTTAAACGTGGTATCGTGTTACCTCCCTAGTAATAATTATCTCTGTGTAATAATTATTTAGTTGATAGTGTCTAAAATAAACCTGAAGATGGTCTTTTGAAGGACCGAAAAATGTCGTTTTATATAGTTAGTTAACTGTAATCGTAAATTAATAGTAGGCATTAGTGTAAAATAAGTGAATAAAATGAATTATGGACAGCTTTTACATAACTATCTCCTACCACAAGGAAATCCATCAGAAAACTGGAAAATCTTTCCAAAAAATTAACCAGATTGGAAAATGGCGAGAAATTCGTAAATACATATATATATGATCAAACCACAAAGTGAAAAGGGAAAAAAGACTAAGATCTTTCAACCGTAACAAACGGTCTTCGTCAGAGTCAAAAAACTGACTCAGTTGGGTTTTTGACTCTGATGAAGACCGCTTGTTACGGTTGAAAGTTCTTGAAAGTCTGTATTCCTTTTTCATTTTGTTATTTTATCATTGATTGTTATTTCACGTGTTTATGTGAAATCTTGTTATACATATAAAAACCAATTAAAAGGAAGATAGCACACAGATAGACCCAGGAATAACTCACTTCTATATTTCGACCATCGTCGTCATCAGGAGGAGAAGAGTCGAGCAGGGAAGTCAGAGCGGCGACTCATATATATATTTCTAGCTATTTCAAAAACTTAGAATCTGCATCAATAATTCAAATATCTAAGAAAAACGGTTAACTGATGAAACCAGCCTTTTTTCCGTGACCATTATTCGTGATAATATTGACTACAGAGACTGAAATAAGCGAAGTGAAAAAGATATTGGGAACTATTTGATGCTTTGAATAAAGCAGTGGATGAGTTAGAGAAATGTTAGTTAGGCTGGGGACTGGCGCCACAATGAAAGCTGCACTGGGTGCAGTGAGAGGGTTCCTGGCCGGTCACGTAGACCCTCGAGAATGTGTCTGGTCCGGAAGGAAGTCAGACACTGAGCAGACTCAGGTATGAAGCATAGACCAGCAGCTTAAGTGCTAGCTCCAACTGCCGTTTATTCAAATTACCCTCATCCTCAATATCATTTAACTTTAATAGAAACATGTCTGAATACCGCATATTGCAAACATACTCTGAAACCTTTAACAAACAACAGTCCTAGACCTTAACTAAAAAAAAATAATTTAAAACTAATTAAAAAATTAAATTCTTTAATTATAACTAAATAATTGTGTCTGAGTGTTCCGAATTATAAACCTGCATAAACTTTATAATTCAGTTCTTCATTGTTCCCTTGTAGAAACAAGTGTAGCGTACGTACCGCAATAGCGTACGTACCGCAATAGCGTACCTACTAGACAGCCAGTCTCTTACTTAGTTCCAGTATGTGCCATACAATCAGTAGTGTTGTACTTACTGGGAGCCACTAACAAACTTACCGCCAGGAACAACTTACCTGTCAGCTAGTAGCATACTTAGCCCCAGTATGTATCTGCCTGACCGGCGGTAACGTATTTAGAGCTAACAGTAATACTAGTACTATTATAAGACAAAAACAGATAAGAAGAATAACTAAGTTACCTAGAGTGTTGGTGTTGGCGAGGTAAGTGGGCGGAGAGCCCACGTCGAGGAGGATGCGACGAGACGGTTCTCCAGAGCTCCTATCATCCTCCGCATTGTCCACCCGTGGGTTCCTGAAACATCATCCTTATCAGATACCATGTTACAACCACAACAGCAGAGATACTTCTAAACTGACACCAGGTACTGAATGGTTCAGCTGTATGTTAAAATGAAACAGTGAGAAGTATATTTTTATAAAGATTCTTAACTCATCCGGAAACAGTATTGCAAGGAGTTTCTTCCATTGTCAGATATTAAGTTTCTAGTTACCCAGTATTATCAAAACCTCTGAGAGAAGAACATTTTCCAGGTGGAACAGTTTTTGGTGATGTAATGACTCTAAGACATATGAATACAATTACACGAGGAATACCATAAACTACTACTTCTTGAATCATTAAGTTAAAAACCCAAGAAAAGCGAAAACGGATTCACATTATTTCAGCTTAGGAAATGCTGTGAGAGTAGTGATTGTTTGCAAGATTATTATCACGCCAGTCTCCCGGACAGCGTTATTTATATTAATTTGAATTATACCATAGAAATGAAAACCAAGGGATTATTAAACTTTAATCTTTCATTAATCCTACCATTTTCACACACATACATTCAAAAACTTGCTTTCTAATGAGAAACTTCATGATTCCATCAACTTACAAGCAAACTATAATAAAATGTGAAATTTGTTTATAATTACTTCTGAAGAAAATCATTTTGAATGAAATAATTGTGAGGAAGAAACATTTAAATCATTGCTGAAACTATTCATTTAAATTTATTAGTTCTGTAAACATCCTAAAACAATTATACTATACTGTGAAATTTTAAAAGGAAAGAAAAACTCAAATACCTGAACAAAAATTTAATGTAGTTCAAAATTAAAATAAATTAAGTTGGACAGAAGTTATAATTAATTCAAGAAGTTCTAAATAAGTCAGGTCCAAATAATGAAAGGGCAGGAGTCTCGATACCGAACTTTACCTGAAGCAACTGATAAATAGTGTATTATAAAATAATACTCAAAGAACAAACAATGACCCAAAATTAACAATAGCTTTAAAATATAATTGAAGTAAAATATCTATTACAGTCCGAATTATTAATATTTTCTAAGTGGTAAAATTCTATTGTACAAAAAAGTACACTAAACGTTTCATTGGTGAAAAATTAGCGAAAAATCTATTAAAGTGATACATTCTCCGAGTATATTTGAATCGTAATCAATTCTTTGATTATTTTGAATACCATTCAAGTAATGGTTATTTCAAAAAAGTATACTTTTGGAAAAAAAGAAACATATGAGAATAAGACATCGCTTAGGTAACAAGGTAATCCTCAGTTTGACAATGACTGTTCTATGAAGAGAGACAGAGGTCACCAGATTAATTCCCAGTCAGTTGAAACCTTCAATATGATATTAGACTTGAGTGTTCGTTATCTTAAAAAAAGGATTTATTTCTAAATCTGGAATCCTTCTGCTTCAATCTACTGGCTATTACCCCAATCCTTCTGGTTATTACACATGCCTTCTTATTCGCCACAAGGCTTCAAATGGCATGGATTCACTTTCATCTTTATCACTGCAGAGATCTAGAGGATATAATAATATCCACGGATTTGTTTACTAAAGAGAAAATAAATGATCATATTAAATATTAATCAAGTTTAATAACCAGTTAGTTTAAAAAATAAATTACTAACTTTTTTTTGCCATATCCCTACTTTGACAACAACGAATTTCTGTATTTGTATTTGAATTTATAAATAAATATCTAAGTAAAATAGAAAAAACTGTAAATGAAATAAGCGAAGAAGAAAGGTAGAATGAAAAAGTATTATGAAGTGAAGGGTGTGCAATAGTTTTAATATGACGGTGACAGTAAAAAAACTGAATGTACGACTCATTTCTCGCACCCACATGTAATCAAGTTCCCTTTAATCTAAATACAAACAAATGAAAAAATAAACAAAAAATGCAATGGTCGATGTGTTGTGCTGTGTATTTCTGAATTCTTTCGTAAACCCTTCACTAATATATGGATCAGAGGCTAACACGTTTGTTACCTCCTTCCGATATTTTGAACGCAGTAACCGTGTATACAATTTGCAAGTATTATTACAAAAGTTGACTTTTCCATGTCAGCTGAGAGCAATTGAAACGATTTCTTGATCTCAAAAATAACATTTCACTCAATTTCAAACAGAATTATTATAAATATACCTTATATGCGCATTAATTCCAATTTCTGCTGTGTAGCATTTAAAAAACTATACAATAACCTTACTAAACATTTGTTTTTATCAATTAGTTTCAAAGCACAGCCTTTTGAGATCATTAATGAGAGTGGAATTTTTCTTTAACTAGAATCACTCAAGTATTCGTAATACAAAAACAAAGGTAAAAACAATAATGGAAATCTGAATTTAAATTTCTGTTCTGTTTTAAAGATCTCTGAGTTCAGAAACAGATAGAAACACAGAGATCTCAGGTATCATGAGGACAGCGTGCTAAGTGAGAAGAGGTTTACAGAGGAGTAAGTTGTAAATAAGGATTTAAGATACTATTGCTAAGCAGACAAAAACCAGATGACGATTGGATATGCCAACATCGGGATGACAGCTACCTATGGGGACATAAAGAAGAAAAGAAATGTTTATACAGGCATGGAGAAGACGAATGCCTATGGTTGGCACCAAGTCTGATAACAACGGCCATTGCCAGATAGCCTTCATTATTTTAACAAACTGGAGAGCTAGACCAATTAATTAAACAATCAGCATTTACTAATAAAATCTAAGAATGCAATTTTAAAAAAATAGTTGCATAACAGGATTATTAATAGTTATTGTGAGTAGTAAAAATCATAATTACAAATATGGGTACAT
Source organism: Hermatobates lingyangjiaoensis (assembly GCA_026182355.1). Lineage (NCBI taxonomy): Eukaryota > Metazoa > Arthropoda > Insecta > Hemiptera > Hermatobatidae > Hermatobates > Hermatobates lingyangjiaoensis. The sequence goes on from JAPFBL010000019.1 coordinate 62,190, forward strand.
TTTTGGAAACACTGGATTGTTGTAGAGGCGGACCAATCTGATAGTCTAATGTCATTTTGGATGAGGAAAACACAGGTAAAGGGGCAAGGCTGATGGGAGGTGAAGGTGCCATCGCGGCTGCGATCCCGTGCCTCGGCACAATTAAACGTTATTAGCTCTCCCATGGACAGTCGCAAGCTCAGATTAGTCCGCGAGCCTTCGATTCGCAATGTGCAAATAAACCACTCCCTCTGCTACGAGTAATCACCTTCGACTCAGAAATGACTTCCCTTCCCAGACGCTTTTATTGCTTCACTATTAATGACAGCCATTATCATTTTTATGGTAACGGAGTGCCTTTTACGTTGAGGTCATTGCTCCGATGGTCAAGACTGCTTGGCTTCACCCTCTACACTTCATATATAATAAGGCTTTCACGATTTTATTATGTGTAGAACACGAAAAATTCATTGTTTGATAGTCCTGCTCCTCAAACGGTAAAGGTATCGCTTATGACAGTATAAAGCATTAAATATTATAAAACTGTTAGTACCACAGAGGGTATAAATCTTCCTACCAGATATGTAGATATTACTTTAACGATAATGTAAGTCAACTGTGATTGGGTTGTTAAGGGAAAAAATAATGCTTTTTATGTTGTATGTACATCGGAGTCTTCAATAATTTTTGTACGTTTACAATTTATTTTTTTACACTTTAAACTCTAGATAAAAAATATCCATACTAAAGAAATCAAAACAGTTATGGTACATAACCTGAAAATAGTTCATTCAGATGGTCTTTTCCGCCCTGCGTAGTTTTCGTTTCAGAGACACGTCTTCTTTGGGCGCTAGGGTACTCTCACTTCAGTGTTGTTTTTATTAAATAATAATATTATAATAAAACCCACCATCATACCAATTATATCATCATACGTTGTACATTCTCTCTTCAGAATGGGTGAGTTCCAAAACCGGTGGAAGCTCGAAGGTACGTATGAAGTAAGTCGGCCAATTTCAACCTCTATCAAGTTGAGAATGAATATGTTAAATAATGATTATAACAAGTGAAGGATTATGACAGAAGGAGATGGTTTATGACTGATGCGCTACAAGTTGGCAATGTAGTGGCGAGGACAGAGGAAGGTGTTGAGCAGAGGGAGCGTGCGTGGAGGCCGCTGGGAATCAATCAGATGCTCCGTCACACCAGTATATTGTTACCAATACAAAGCACATCAATAATTAATAACCTCATGCCACCAATTACCATTCCCTATTATTTACCACAAATTGTGCTTCTAAAACTATTAACTATAATTTACTGCAGCCACCATTCTAGCGGGGTGCATTAATTCCTCCCAGAATCGATTTATGTACAGCTCATAATTTATGAACGCCCACTCTAGATAGCAGGCTCATAACAAACGTATTATCACCAGTAACTCAATATTAACCGTAAATAGTCCCAAATAAATCAAAATTAGCGCAACACTTAAAATAAGACTCCTTACAAATGGGTAAATCTATTTGTATGCTCTATTTCTTTTTAGTACATACGAGTATATCCACAGAAACAAGGCAAAATGATATCATTAGACCTAAGAACGATTAATAGTAACAAAAATTAAATATTCTTAATAATACATATTAGATATTTACTGGATTACAATAAATATATATTTAATATCCTGAAGATAATGTATGCTTTTAAAAATAAAATGAACATTCATGAATAACGAATTATTTGTGATGTCAATATAAAGCTTTATAACGCTTTAAAAATGTACAAGGAAGACTTAATAACGCAATTTTAAAGCCAAAGGCAAGAGCAGACAGAAAACACTGAACACGCAATATGCTATCAAGTTCCTTTATAGGGCTTTGACAATCGCTTACTTATAAGAGAACTTATACCCTTTTCTCTTCTGCATACATCAAATATACCATATATCAACATGCTTATCATTTAAAAAATCTGTACAGAACTAATGCTCTATAACTGAGTAAAAAAACTCAGAAGGGATTTATATGAAAACAAATGTAATTCAATATTAAATTATTAATAAAGTAAGTGTGTGTAGAACAGTATTAGTTGTATAAGAGGGGCGTAGACTTCTTGGCTTTGCATAATACTAATTCCCAAAGGTTCGCCCCTCTTGACTCAGTTCTTATACTCAAGGTACTGACTCTAGAAAAAAATGTGTAAGCTAATGACAGTAACTTTCATGAAGTATGCACTTCCAGTTTACGAACATGACCGATTTGATTTAGAGCATCCTACATCAGTCGTTATTATATGAAATAACTGACGACTTCATTTAATGAGGGTAACGGAACAGATTCATAAAATGTTTTTTAATATTTAACAGTAGCACATGTGACCGTGAAACTTCTTAGTTCAAAATGTGTTTTATTTTTTTCTAGGAGCATTTATACATAAACTCCTCGATGTGTATGTAGGTAAATATTATATATATATAAGTCAATAAGTGTTTAATTACAATAACAATAATAAAAAATAAAATATTGTTACCAAAAACTAATATGTAAAGTACATTGGGACCCTTGTCTTCAAACAAAGATGCGTGCCAACAGGGTTTATACAATGATTCCTTCTTTTCCTGAATCAAAATGGATAAAAATTATAATTACTTATTAAAGTCAAAAAGACACCATCCCCTCTCTGGAAACTACAGTGAATAAGTCAAAACGAACAACGACATAATTTGTCCACAGTCGATGAGCATCTCTTCTGTCCTAATGAATGTTTTCCGGTTCTCGCGTTAATTGCAAAAAGTGTTGGGAAGCGTAACAGCTGTTTCACCAAGCCTCATCCTCGCACTTCGTAAGCAGCGAGTTCTAGCCCTTTCATCCTTCATTCTTTGAGAATGTCTCATTTCAGCTGGCTTAGAGAGAGAAGTATGTTTTTAAGAAAGCGTAACATCGGTTAGACATAATTCGAAATATAAGACATAATGTAAACTGTAAATACATAAATTAAACTGTACATATACATATTATTCACTTTTGTTTAGAAAAATTAATTAATAGGTAACTTGAAATGATTTTTTGTATTATACTGTTTTGAGTTCAACTACTTTAACTTCCCTTAGTAATGTTATCCCATTAGCATAGTTTTTTGTATAGTAGGTTATCCTGCTGTAATGAAGATATGTTTTTCTTGCGACCATTATCAGTTTATCGTTTGTCATTGATCTTACTAAGACCCTTAACCTTAGGCCGGCTCACCGCACCCCTCACATCCCAAGGGAAGAGGAGCACCCCTTAGCCAAGACTGCAGTAGACATTCAGGGCCTTCCGTCTGGAACATCTTTCCAGACGTTCCTGTCACTTTCTTACCACCAATGTATACGAGTCAGCATCCCAATGAAGAAAGTAAGTTTAAAAAGTGGTTCCTTTAAAACTTTTACTTTACTGTCCACGGAAATAAAAATCCCTTTAGATTTTGTATGTTTAGCAGTTTTCTCTTTAACTCCGTTTTCTCTTTAACTCTGCTAAACATTAAATTTAAATGTAAATATTGGAAATATTTTATTTTCTCTTGCATAAATAGTGGAGCCCAAATGGGTAACATCCTCGCTAAAAACTAGTCAAAAAGATGAAAACGCATTTCTGACAATTTTTGAAATAGTGGTGAATGGTTTAAACAATGGAAAGTTAAAACTAATAATTTTTTATACATTTTTTTATAAGTTGCGACATTCGCCTGTCAGTAATGCAAGCATACTTACTAAAGAGTTATAATTTTAATTATGTTTTAAATCTGATAATATTGCATTCATCATTACTTCATTTCACTGGAAAAGTTAAAACTGTAGAAGCTAAATATTGTAATTAAGTTAATTAAGTTAAGAATCATTTTAAAAATTCACCTCTTCTAAAGCCATCTTACATTTCATTGTAAAACATTTTCTCTATTTTGACTTGAGTTATATTCGCAGTTCCATTCTAATAAAATCCAATTAACTTTAAATTTAGCGCAAATAGTCAGCAAACAATTTTTACCAGTATTTGATAGAAAAGAACCTATCAAATAACTTGATAGGCAGAAATGACGTTTAAACCTACTACACGGTTCGTTTGTTTGAAAGACCAAAGTGGATTTGCTGCTTTGTCAGTTTGTTAAATTTGATGTAACATACCGGTGTGAATATTACAAGATCTGTCGATACCTAACGATTCTATGATTCTCAGATGTCCAGTGACATCCCGGATCAAATTACAATTATCTTTCTCAAAATGGAAAGAATTATGTGTCATGAGTCACGACACTGGAGCTGCTGAAATGTGCTCGCTGACTCATATTTCATAAATAGACTCTCTATTACATACATTACCATGGAGGCCAGGATAGCTCAGTCGTCAATGTACACGCTTCTGAACTGGTAGGTCCGGGGTTCGATACCCACTTGGCCCTCGATTTATTTACGTGGGAGGTCAATAAAACTGAGAACGTCGTCCCACGGAAAGGACATTAAGCCATCGGTCCCGAGCTTGTGCTATGTTAGGTACTCGGTAAAGATAATCTCTACTATAAATACATACTTCAGTTAGTCAAAATTTAGGACTCCCAATGTAGAATCAATCTTCATTGTGCCATATCACAAAGGACCCAATGTTCGGTCTAGGTTGCCTACTACTACAACTAATAATGTCTATTATTTTTATCTTTTGTTCTCCCAGTACTGGTAGTAACATATTTTTATAGATGCAAAACGACCAATTCTTGGATAACCTTCAATATATCTGGTAATGGTAAGAACCAAATGTTTGTAAATTTCTTGATTAAAATTGAAATTCTCTATTCAAGTTCGCTACAAAATGCTGTCTAATCTAATATTTCATACAAACAGAACCGCTCTACGCTGCTATCTTTACGGAATACATGCAATAAAATATTTCATCACATGGGTAATTCCAGAAGTACAGAAAAAAATATGACTATAATGTTGGGAAAAAAAGTCTTATATCAGTGCCTTCAAAGCATCTCAAGTAAAAGTTTGTTTTATAGAAATGAAGATAGTTTCAAACGCATATATGTTAAACAAGTAATAACTACATTATATATTACTCACTGAAGAATAAATGGAAGTTTGACTCTGTGAATCTGTTTTTTTTTCCTTCCTGTGATTCCTGATTACTGTACAAAGTGGGAAAAACTCTGCTAGGTAAGCATAATTAAGTGGATATTTTAATTTGGCCAGCCACCCAGAGAAACATGGTAACCCGACTCATATATAAAAAGGTCTCACATTTTTTATTTAAAGTACAACGATTTTACAAAGCCACACATAATTTCCTTAACTAACCATTCAAAAGGAGATTAATAACTGTACATTTTTATACTCTTCTTTTTACAAAAAATTATCCAATTACGAGTAGGAGATTTACGGCAAAAAAAAAAGACGTAATTCGTACTCGCTGAAGGGTCTGCGGGAGAGTAAAACATCTGCCGACCTCTCTCTGCTTTGTGCTGAAATTTTTTGAAACCAAGCCAAAAGCCAACGGAGAAAATTACGGGAACTTCCAGTATAGACCCTATAATACCACAAGCTTTTATGATGTAGTGTTCAGAAAATAAAATTAAGTTTTCAATGACTGGATTAAAATAAAGAAAAAATGTCACTTCTCAGACGTTTATCAGAGTGTTGAAAATGAACTCCTAATTACTTTCGTATGAAATATTACATTTTTTATGTGTTTCTGATTTGACCAAACAATTATATTCCGCAGTATTTTAACAGAAAGTTTCAGTAGGAAGTTCGTTAGAAGGCTATGTTCTTCAAGAAAGTATCTACTAAGGAACAATCTATCAATTTTTAACTAATGGACGAAATAATTTACCACTAAGACTCAGCTTTAAACAAGTATGTTGATCTTGACAGAACACAAAGGTCATTTCCTTTTCCTACCCAATATGAAGAAATACACATGGATTAAACAGTCAATATAAAAAGTATATTTTTCTTAATTCTTGTAGGTTGTCAGATCTTAACGTTTTGTAAGTATCAGCTCGTTTATGAAAGAAATATATACAAGTATTGTTGCATAGAACTGTTCCAACACCTCCACGTTTCGTTGAAGAAATGGATGTCCAAAACTGTTTCGACTGCTTCGCGTTCATGCTTTTATTAAATTTATGTAACTTTGATTTCTTTGATAATGTTAAAACAATGTTTATAAATTCCTGAAACAGTGCTATTCCCTTCTCGCTTGCGGTGGTATGAACGCTGTTTCCATTTGTAATTTAAAATTCAATCTTTCAATTAATATAACATTATTTACGTCCTAATGTAATACTAATTTTTTTGTTTCTGTCTTTAAATTTTCTCTTACGTAGTAATCTATTAAAGTCTTGTTTGTTCATAATACAAAATGCTTTTTGTTAATATCTACTTCACTTCCCCCAGTCTTAATTTGAAATCAAGAAATTCTAAAAACCTGAATATGTAAAATTTGAAAACGTGAATTCCTATAATAATAATAATAATAATTATTAATTGCATTCAATATTTAATGAGCTATATGTATGTATCTTGAGGGTTTGTCAAACGTTAAGATTAGGAGGAAGTGTAAGTATAATGTAATAATTAAATTACTTAATTAAGGTCCGGCATATGAAATATTAGTTTATCATTTTTTACAAAGAACGATACCAAAATGTAAAGTATGCTCTAAGTATTGTGCAACAATGTTCTAGTTATCTATGGAATCTGTAACTCTCCAAACAATTGCCATATTTCATTTCATACAAGACACCAACATTAAAAATGAAAAATGTATTAAGTCAAATAAATGGAACCTTGTACAAATAGCGGATTCTATAGCTCTACATTTTAAAGTTAAAGTTTAGATGAACTTTGATATTACTATTAGTGGATGTACTCGTGGAGGTGGAGAATACCAAAGAGGTGAAGTTCAGAAAGAATTTAACTGAGTCCGTTAGTGGCAGACGCAGCGGGTCACGTCCACGAGTATCACTCTGCCAAACTAGATTTCCGCTGTCGTGGGATCAAGTGCATTCCTGTCTCCGCCTACAAACCTAGTCGGCTTTGCAACAACCGCGGAATAATGAACAGCTTCTACTGCTGACCTACGCTAAAAATAACATGATACCTGTGTCTCCAACAAACTGCCGTTTAAATTCAAATGCACAGGCTACTCCTTCACAAACTTAAATCCCCATTCGGAAGCCCAAACCAAGTAGGTATAAATGGTGTCTTGGGACTTGATCCACTGAACCCAAACTCAAACGAATTACTTTAACTTTCCCAGAACAGTCATTCCCAAAATATTTTAATATTAAAGTATAATAAACCACAAACAAACATTTTTCAAACCATACCATAGTATGTCAACAAACACTAGTCCATTTGACACTAAGATTGTATGGTATGTATGAAATTATTTCACAGTAAACAAATAAAAAAAAGTCAATATATAAAGCACAGGGGAATATTCTGAAACAGTACTGAGATGATCGGACCAGTAACCAATCACCAACAACAGTATGTTATCTGTTACCAATCATCGATTCTTGATCTTTTGTTGTACAGCCCCTCAATCGCTTTGGCCGCTGTTTCGAGGGCTTGAAAACGAGCTGGATTAGGTTTTCATCACTTTTAAAGTAATTGGCAAAGAGATCCATAAAATCCACTTATCTTTTAAATTCCACAATTAATTAATTGAGTATTTGCCGATAGGCTTAATGTAACATTAATTTATTATTTGAAGGTTTTTTGATATTTCGCAAGAGGTAAAATGATTTAAACATTATTGATTTATTTCAGAAGCACCTTAAACGCCACTTAATTAATAAAACCAGGACAGGAAAATTTTACAATATTTTTTTCACAACATAACTAAATATATCCGAAAGCCGAGATTATTACTAATATAATTATGATTCGTTAATATTTGCTCAAAGATAAATATCCTAATAATTAGTATCCAAAGAAGTACATTTTAATTTCAAGTAAAACGGAGAGAAAGTGAAATAAGGACCTATATTAAAATAATACTGTACAAAGAAAGAGATGAAGACTTGGGTGTGAGATTATTAGACGGTCCCAGGCTCCGTCAGGTATCTGATATATACCACGCTATCAGTATTTTCTATAAGAGCAGACTCATATTGCTATAAGATACAAGGGTATTCGGTACGTTCTTCACTGACAGAGTGATATTTATACCAACCAACGCAATCCACAGAAACGAATGTCACTCCGCTCCCCTTTTAGAATATCAGCGAAGAGAAAACCACTTGCGTCTCCCAAAGGTAATATCCCTCAAGTAAGCTTCATAGCATCTTTTAGAACAAGCAGACAACAAACCTCTTTCCTTCTTGTTCGACTAGAATAAGATGGGGTGTTTAGGCGGGAAAAGGTTAAGACAAAAATTATATCCACATTTAAAAAATTAGCATTTTATCAACATATTACCTCACACGAAAGGTAAAGAGGACCTAACTACTAGACAGTGGGATCGAGTTGTAAAATGATGTATAATACGTCAATACTCATATTTTGATTCAATTATACTTTCTAAGATTAAAATTTTTTTATTTATGAAATTCTGACGATAACTTGGTCGAAACACCTTAGGGTAGTATTTTATTTCACATTTATACATTGAATTGACTTTGACTAGTCTATGATTACATTTTCTTGAGTTGAAAACAAAAACATGAAAAGAAATTTTCAAGTGCTTGAAGTTATCTTATTTATAGTTGTATTGATGAATGTTTTACCGTGACATACGCGATGCATTCCAATTCTGAAAGTACCTTCCCTAAACAGTAGCACTAACGTTATATTCAAGTGTCAAACATATCATCACTTCACTTACGCATTGTAAATAGTCTAAACAAGACTTACCATATAACATGAAAGTTGAACGAATCATACACACAGCAGAATGGTGTTACCTATAGAACAAGGAATATTGAGCTTCTATTGAAATTCGTTCGTTTGAATTGCTTTGCTGATCATATTGATACATCCAAACGATATAGACGTAATTAGCGTCTCGTGAAGGCTGTACTGTAGTCTTTTACAGTGCTATAGGGGCTTCTGATATCAACCGCCAGGCTTACAGGCTTTCAGTTCGAGTTGTCCTGATGTCGGGAAACCCGCTGCCTTTCTTAGTAGCCAACTATTTAAGCTGAGGATTAACATGGGCAGCCATGTTGCACAGTTGATTTCACACCAGCACTCCTCAGTTTTGTCTTAATGAAGTTTATTAGGTTAGGACTTGTAACGCACATATATCTGAATATTCACAGGCTTACGTACTCTCTGAGGTACCGCCTGCAAAGCACACATTGCCTTGATAATTCCGGGGTCATGGCCCAGATTCCAACATGGAATCTTCAGCACTAACGACAAAAGCTACCACTGGATGACACATAGCCCTCATTTATACCGATATAAAGTTATGGCAGCTCCAGGTATTTTTAGAAAAATTACATATGTAGGTAAAGGGAAAAAGATAAAATGGATACCACCAGTACAAAACTTATCATGACTACTGGAGAATTTGAGCTGATTATTATTTTGTCAAATTATTTCCTTTGACTAAGCTTCTCGATGATATAGTTAAATTTAGAGTTTCATCTTTTAGAATGGAATAATTTTTCCACGTAACATCATTTAAAAAAGAGACATTATATCAGCATAACGGAATATTGAGGTTAAGAAAAACGACTAACTCATACGTTTCCTGAACAACTGTTCCTTCATAGCTGATCTGGGCGTCATTGAAACTTTAAAAAATATCTCTGCTTTAAATATAGTCAAAAACTAATTTTACAAAAAATCCAATATAAAAAAAATTGTAATTTAAATAGCATAAAATAGACTTAAACAGTTTTTTTTTTTATAGAAAATTCGAAATTCAGCATTGAAGTATCTTTTATGTTGGCTCTGGTTCCAATGTGATATTTCAAAGTTTGTCTTTCCTAGATGTTCGTTTTAATAATCATTAAAATTAAATAAACAAGAATTATTTATTTAGAAACAAACACACGAAGCCTCAAATGTCTGAATACAGCCGAGAGTATTCTCTTACTCCTAAAACATTAGGATTAATTGATAAGCAAGTTGTGTATGTGACATCATTCGAATTAAAATTACTTTCTCGAGAACTCGACATTTATACATATTTGATTCACTCAACTTCTAATTACCTTGTTAAATTACAGTGAGAATAAGTCAACATCTTTGATTCAAAATATCAGTAACTTTTGCAATTGTTACAGTTTCAGTTGGCTGTATATACCCAACACAATTTACAAAGAGGTAAATTACTGTTATGACAATATGTCCTACGCAGTGTGGTCGCCATAAATAAAGTTAAATTTTACGTACGAATTAAAAAATGTATGATTTAAAGAGTTAAAATAAAATAATGTGTTGCATATTTAAATAGTTAATGATAATTTCTATTTAATGACAGGTTTGAATTGTCGTAACTGTTTTAATTGTATACAGTTTTTTATTCACACAGTATTTTAATGTCAACTTTATCTATTCCGTATATAATTTAAATTTTGTCCAGGAGTTTGCCTTAGACATTTGATTTTAATACAAGTTGTTAGTAACCCTTAGAACAATGCCACGTCCCAGCCAAAGGGTTAAAATGTCAGTAATCTTCACATAAGAAGCAAATCTTCCCATAAGACAATCATATTTAAGTACACTCATCTTACGTCGCCCATACTTCGTAGACTTTTGTTTTCAGTGTTGATCTGGGGGCAGGGGGACTGGTTATTGTCAGCTAACACCCATTTTAGTAAAGGGCAGAAGACTTTAACTCATTTTTGACTCCTCAAGTTTATTGCAGAGTAAGCTTCTTTAACAAGTATCCGACATTCTACATGACTGATTGTCTCTTGATGCACGGTAACCGCGTGCACATCTCTCTTAGAAATATCTACAGTTATAATCAAGATTCCAATTTGGATTCTTTAGCACTAACACTAAGCGAACTACCTTTAGACCACACCTGACCATATTTGAGTATACTAACAAGCGTTAGCGTCAAATACCAATTGTGTATCAACAATGAATTATTAGTTTCATGAAAACAGAATTCCTGTTGTACATCTTACTTCAATCATTACATCAAATTTTGTATAATCGTAACTACTCCTTACTCAGTATAGCATTAAATGAACTAGCTATTTCACTTCGCCAGAAATTATTAGTCCAGCAAAAAAAAACGTCGTTGGTTATGGTGGAAACGACTGATTGGGTAAATTAGATGTGATGCTAAAGATAGAAAGATAATCTTACACAGTCCAACAAATGGCCTGTAAGCCTGGTCTTCATTATAGCGAAAAAGGCAGCTTCGAGGGAGACGTGGACGTCAATTAATGCCAACTGGAATTACTTATGTCGGCTAAAGGGGCGCTGTTCAAGTTTTCCTGGGGTAATCTCATTACGCGCGTGATTGCGAGCGCGCGTCACATTTCAATTCGCAGCCTATTCATCACTGGCTAAATCCTGGTACAGAGCCGTATGCCACTTCATTCACAGACCTCCACAACCAGCGTAACATTAATCATTATATCCACCACAAACTAACGTTAGAACAAATTTACTTACTGAGCCTAGATGTTGTATATTCAAATGCATTGATATAAAAGAATATAATACATAGATTAATGCTCTTTCAGAGAGGAATTCAATGGATGTATTTGAGCAACTGTTATTTACATGGTATTAATAATTGTACAAATAAGGACAATAAGACATAATTTCAAAATAACATTCTATAAAAGACAAACTCGGATGTGAGATAATTAAAAACCAACTCCTTCTCTAATGATGGAGGAGTTTCAGAACCAACTACTTACCTTCAATTTTCTTTGAAAACTTGACAAACATAAGATTAATATGATAGAAATTAGTATAGTTACGCATTGATGTTAAACGTAGATAGTATTTTAGCAGGATCATTGTGAACCAAAAATTAAATAAATAAAACTCAATGTAAATAAGAGGAGTAAAGGACGAGGTGGTATTAAGGGAAGCGTCTCGAGAGACATTTGGGAGCGGCACTCCGACATGTGTTAGCCATTTGTTAGGGCCTGTGGCGCGACGCAAGCAGGTAGTCTTCACCGCCCCCGTATTGACATTCCCTACGCCCCACTTACAATTTACCAAACAACAGTATTTCATCCGTCTCTCGTAACTTGTAAGCATTCACCACACATTTCTTCGTCAAAGTTACAAACAAAAAAAAAAGTACAACACTCAACTTTACCATAAGTAAACATGTTATATATTTATCATGGAAATGTAATATCAAACTCTCTGGTAAAGTATTATCAAAAATTTGGACAATCAATTTGATCATAGCACCTGTTTTTATTTGCTAATCCACTTTATCAGTCATTACAAACTTGAAATCATTCCTCCAGAACAAAGTAGTATGTTATACTAAAATATGCTTCTCCGTACTTGAATACTTTTGCCTACCATTCCATCGGGCAGCATGTGTTAAGCTAGAAATATTGAGTTTTTTTGGCACAATTGTTTATGAGGTAAACTTTTAAATAACACCCACAGCATTCCAGAAAGGTAACTTGCTTCTGTTCACATGTGTGCCTTCACGTCTCATCTTCCATTGCTTGTTCACACCACTATCTTCCAGAATAGCAGTAACCGCTCCACATTTCAACATTTCTCTCAATAGTTACTTACATCTTCTTACAGGACTCTATATCATTTCGCTGTCCTTAGAAGTCACCGAGTTGAAATGTCTTCGAATGGTTTTCATTTATAAACTATTCACATGACCGATTAGAAGTTATAAGAAGGCAGACTGGATGGTTTCTCATAATAGATGAGATCAACTTATAGATTTCGATATGCATTCAATCAGTCAGTTTAAGTTTCTTCTATTCATGATACCTTTAATACAGTAAATAGGAAGAAACATATTAAATTGTATAGCATGCTGAATTGTTGCGAAGTGGCTGAACCGATCCACTAGGACTTTATTCACAATAATAATATTGAAGAATTCGCAAATAAACCATTATTTTATTCTTCATACACTCTCGACGGGTTAGTTCCGTGATATGCCAATAAGAAAAAATAAAGCTCACAACCAAATCTTCATATGACGTGATATTTATGATTTACTGCCTGAAGTAAATAGTTGATGTTACTCTTAGGGGATCAGAGGAGGTCTTATAGGTAGGATAATTCCACTGCCAGTGAATGCGGGCCTTTGGTACCAGCAATACCCTTTTAAGTGGGAGAGAGTAAATAATGCGCAGCGACCATACGATATCACGCACCCTTCAGCCATTCCTAATCTCATTTTTCCAAAGGAAAACCCTATGACTCTCGATGTAAAAAAACATGTATCGTAAATCATTCATACCGAAAGGTAAATAACCTACACTCGGCTTAAAAACTACAGAAAGGCGTATTCATATAAGCACTAGCAAGCGTGGTGTCCAACAAAAATTACTATATGTCTAATGTAATCATTGAATTCAAGTAATTTTTCGTAACTAATACAATAAGTTAAATCTGTAGACAATTTTCCCCATCTATTAAATAGAGGTCCCAAATTTATTCTTCAGTTCTTATACTGAGAAAACAGAACGAAATACTACTTTATATTATTGATTTTGTTGAACCAATGGATATATCAAATTAAATATATGAGACGAAAACATAGCCATTGAGCCAATTGATTTCATCCAAGTTCAATAAACAATAATACTTCAGCAGTATACAATAAAAGTTATATCGAAACCCATAATAATACTGATACAGTTACTGGTAAAAAAAAGGAAGATATGTGCTAAGTTTTTTAACTTTCGATTCACAAACAGTGCAATTCAGGAGACAAGCGCTAACTCCTGTGAAAGTGTTTCTCACGTAATTCCACGAACATTGAACCAAAGTTTTTAGTAGTTAGCATAAAAATAATAGGAAATTGGTTTCTATGAATACCGTTCAAACAAGAATATTTAAGTATATATTATGCGTTATCTCAATTGTTCGACAGAATTCCAGAGTTAAATTGATAGATACTGTATTTAAACTAACGTGAATTTCTGTTTCACATATTGAAGGAAGTTTGTTGTATAATAAAACAAAAGTAATGTAAATTATCAGAAGGGACTAAAACTTGGCAGGACCTTTCAAATTACAGAATGACTTTAAAGCTGAGTAAGGGCCAAGTCCATTAACCTTTAGAACTTGATCTAAATATACCATTCAAAGGACACTCTAAATTGCTTCTGCTAATTTGCTTAACAAATTAATACATTTGATCCAGCTGAAATGTTGATAGTCCTGGTGTGAGGCAATGACCCTCAGGACGGAGTACTTCATAAATTAGCGGCACTTTTTCTCAGAAAATGCGTATAAAAATAATTGCAGCAAAATCAACACTGTCTATTTGAAATAATTGTATAAAACCTCTAGAAACATTAGAAGATTCCTCTTGTTATAACTTATGGTATATGGTATAATAGTGGTATGAGAATGTGGCTGAAACCAACGTATCAATATAATCTCTCTGTCAAACCCGAATATACGAAACCCTCACGCATGTCCACCACGAGTTTAAATATCGCCATTATCCAAGTAATTTCTGGCACTCAAGCCTTTAACTCGGAGTGAGGACCAGGGTGACCCAGTTGCAATGTGCTTGCCTCTGGACTGGTAGAGTCTAAGGATAAATCTGAATACGTCGTCCCTCGAAGAGGATGTTAAGCTAACGGACCCGAGCCTGTACCATGTCAGGTACTCGTTAAAGATCCCTAGTCTAAATACTCTTCAGTTTGACAAAATTTTGGACTTATAATGTAGAATGTTCATTGTGTGGTATCATAAAGGGTCAATGTTCGACCTATGTGCTACCTTATAGCACTACCACTGCATCCTAACCTATCTTGCCTCGGAGAATCTACGTGCACAAGATTTTTCTAAATTAACAGGAAAAAATCATGAGTCATAGTACTTATATCCCAAACCACCTTGGTATATCGGTAGTATGTACTATAATATAATACTGCTATAAAAATATAGTAAAATAATTTAATGTACTATAGTACATTAACAACTCAGCAATCTTAACTTATACTGTCTGACCACCAACAACGAGTGGCCACTAATAATATGTAAAAAAAACTCTCATACTAGATTCCATAAAGCTCCACCAATGGGCATTTACCATGGAGCAATTATAAATTTATAAGTTATGTAACTTATAATGGTTTCAGTTACAAAGTACCTGTAAGTTTAAGTATTCATCATAATAATGTCGCGCCATGTGCTAATATATTTTAAGGTGCAAACATATCGGTTCACTTTTCAGACGTTACTTATTTCCTGTACTACTTTCATTTATTCTCTGTATTAAATATGTTAACATGACGGTGTACATTCGACTCAACATAGCGAGTTTCAACGGAAACACATGTGTAGAGGTCTCTTATCCAATAAAATATAATTTACAAATCGTTTTTATATATTTAAATACTAATTAATATCCAAATTACAGTAACGTAGTGATTATATAATGGCTTAAAAATATTTTCTCTAATTCATTTGAATGGAATTTCAAATATAGGTAGCATTGCATACACATTAGCACATAGAACCATTAGCCATAGCCATGCTGAATGCATTGGTTCTTACTGGATCACATTAATAAAGGAAAAATAAACACTTCTTTTACTGGTGTAAAGGGCTCCAATCCCAAATACCGGATATTTTTCAGTGCCAAATCCCAGAATAGGTTTTTATAAAATTTGAAACATAGATTTGAGAATAGAGGCGTGCGAAATGCCGCCTTCTCAGTTATTGAGGGGAGAGAATATACAAATGAATATATACTTTTAATTGTGATTAAATTTAAAACACATATTCTTAACTTGCCGTATGCTTAGAAGCCTTTAACACCGCCTCATAAGGGAGGTCTCTAATTAAAGATAGGAGCGCACTTAAAATATTTAATGGCGAAGGAGGAAGACTGCTTTTAATTTCGATTAAATCTGACTAAATCAGCTACCGAGTTAGTTAGTTACACGACAATCCTTAGCGAAGCATTCAACTTAATTGTGAAGACTCACAATTAAGACTCAATAAGGTAGAGGTAATGCAAAATTATTTATATTTTTGTAGAACTGGAAAACATATTTACAAAATTTGGATATTACAATATTTAAAATATATTGATTAAAGGCTGTTATATTAGTGGAATATATTTAGAACGAATGAAGCTGAATGGTAGAAATATGATGGACTGCTATATTCGAAGGAAGCGCCTGGTAAATCCTCTGAAATACGAGGGTCGTCCAGAAAATAAGTTCCGTTTTGGTCTGTAGGGCGGTAGGAGTAGTTTTTGCCAAATCCGGCAACACCGCTCGAATGAGGAGAGGTGGGGGAATAGAATGAGAGGTGGGGGACCTCAGTCGGTCAATTACCAACGTCAGGGCAGGTAGTTGAAATGGAGCCCTCCATGTCACGTCCCGCCACCTCGATCCCCGTTCCCTCTCGAGTTGTTTTGCGCAGAGTGATTCAATTTCTTTATGCACAGGGTTTCAAATCAGTTCAAATTCACGAACAGCTCATTTCTGTTTATGGAGAAGGTGTAATGAGTGAATCAATGGTGAGGAGATGGGTACGTGAATTTAAGGCGGGAAGACTTTCAGCTCTCTAGGGACCCACCGGGCGGAAACTTTCCGAAAGTCAAGTTTTTCCGAGGCGATCTCATGGATGAGGGATCGTGAGATGTCTGGGAAACTCAGGTGGAGTTCATCCAGGGTTGAACGACGATCTTTGCGAATTGCATTGTCGATTTCTGCGACAATTTCGTCCGTCACAACTGAGGGTCTGCCTCTCCCACTTTCATCCTCAAGTGAATGTCTTCCCGCCTTAAATTCACGTACCCATCTCCTCACCATTGATTCACTCATTACACCTTCTCCATAAACAGAAATGAGCTGTTCGTGAATTTGAACTGATTTGAAACCCTGTGCATAAAGAAATTGAATCACTCCGCGCAAAACAACTCGAGAGGGAACGGGGATCGAGGTGGCGGGACGTGACATGGAGGGCTCCATTTCAACTACCTGCCACGACGTTGGTAATTGACCGACTGAGGTCCCCCACCCCTCATTCTATTCCCCCACCTCTCCTCTTTCGAGCGGTGTTGCCGGATTTGGCAAAAACCACTCCTACCGCCCTACAGACCAAAACGGAACTTATTTTCTGGACGACCCTCGTACCTCAGCCTTGCCGACACGATACTGGCAACAACAAAACCGGTATCCGAAATCTAAAGCAAAAAGTAACCGGCTATCAAACACTCAAAGAAGATACAGCTTCAGCAAGTTAACATCAATGATGAACATAGTTTCAGTTTAACCTTTCAATTTTTTTCATGTCAACACCGGCTTAATATTTGTTTAAATGATATGCTTAATAACATAGAAAAGAAATAAATAGATAGAAACTGTTTTGAATCGAACTAACTTTAATATGTTTGTTTTTTTGAAGTGTGGCACTCAAATCAATGATTCAGGTGTTCAGGCCATGAGGTTTAAGCAAAGTATTAAATACAAAGCAATAGATGAAGGTATAAAAAGAATTAGATATAAAAGGAGGTCTGGAGTAGTAAATGATTACAGGCAAGAAAGTGTGCAATATAAAAGGAAGCAGGCTTTCAGTATTCTGTTTGATCAATTCACAACTAAACTGTTTCCAAATTCTTTTTTCTTTTTTTTACGAATGAAAAGAAAATAATAGAACTGAAAAGAAATCATCTCTTTAGTGATTCTGACGGTATTACAGTGTTTTTTGTATTTTTCATTTCAATTTCAAAGAGTTAAAAAAATGAACCCATAATATTCTAGTGCGATGTTTAGGATGAATAACGTTGTTTTCACGAATAGTGAGGAATGCACAAAATCAATATGTCCAAATACACAATGATTGGTAAAGTATAGGTAGCGCTGTTTTATTAATTTAAGACATTCGTTACTCTGCTCTGTTCATCAATATAGAAACGACATGCAAACAAGTTGATTGGAATTTCAATTCAATGGTCCACTGCAATGATTCAACTAACATTAAAAAGGGTGTTTAGTTCAGTTGGAGTGTTAAATCACATTGTGTAATTTAACCCTGGGTGCATCAGGAAGAGGTACGTACTCCTCTTTGATTGTCCTTGTGATATTAATTTGAAAACAATCTTCCCTACCAAAGATGAATTCACTTACAACTTAAGTTATTTTCAATAGTAATTAGATTGCAATTTATTTTCATTGAGTAAAAATGTATCCCACTTCAACTTGAAAATCACAGTAAACTATCTTTCTCAAGATTAAAATTCAATATTTGATTATTTTTTTCTTTTGACACAGTGATATTATGAAAGTAAATGAACTTCAAACAACAACCATGAAACAAACTGGCTAATAATATTTATTAATACAGTAGCCAACTTCGCGCCATTAGGTTTAAACCATTGCTTTTAACTGACCGATACAATGACAGGCTTGAATGTTCTGTAGACTCTTGTTATAGTAATTTCGATGTTACAATAGAAGTAATGTAATTAACAAAGAAAATCCCTCAGTTCAGATATTGTTATACTCGTTGACAAACACATTCAGTCACCCACTGGTTTATAAAATATACTTTTCTTAACTCTTTATGGACCAGTATCTTTCTTAACCCTTTCAGGACCGTAAGAATTATAGGAAAAAAACTTTGCCATATTTTGGGGTAAAAGATGTATAAGCAAGGTTAGGTTGCAGTGGCAGTCCCACAAGAGAACACACATAGGCCGTACTTTGGCCCTTTGTGATACCACACAATGAACTTTTTACATTGGAAGTCTTAAATTTTGCCACACTCAAGAGTATTTAGACTAGAGATGCTTAACGAATATTTGACATACAGACTCGACCGTCGGCTTACATCCTCTTCGAGGGACGACATGCTCATTCATATTTATTCACTTCCTCTGATCATACATGGATGGCCAGATTGGGTATTGAAACCCGTTTAGCACATTGCCGGTGCGGCTAGACTGCTCATTTACACATTTTGAAAACCATATACCATTTTAATATAATAAAAGTTTCTTTGCTTACACGCATGTTTTTATAGACACTCATTATAAAATTTAAGTAATAGATCCTTAAAGTTTCAATCTTTTAAAACCATCTCGACGACTTGCTCTTTGTTTAAGTTTTGA
The DNA here is from genome assembly GCA_026182355.1 of Hermatobates lingyangjiaoensis. Lineage (NCBI taxonomy): Eukaryota > Metazoa > Arthropoda > Insecta > Hemiptera > Hermatobatidae > Hermatobates > Hermatobates lingyangjiaoensis. The sequence goes on from JAPFBL010000019.1 coordinate 81,428, forward strand.
TATCTACATGCTCAGGACTGACTCTAAATGGAGAAGTTTGAAATCAAATTATGAAAAAACAAGCTTGACGAAATATAAATAAAACGGGCTGGTATTAAAATTCTGAATGTATTACATATGTATATACAATCGCATACAGTATTCGAATAGATGATCAGTAGAATAAATTCCCAAAGGAAAAGGATCCAATAGAACGAAATTGGACTGACTAAGGCTCAAATTAGATACCCAAAGTGAAGTTCTTGATGTAGAAGAGTGTAAGGAACCCCCACACTGGAAACATGTCTTGACAAAGTGATTCCGAATTACGAAGTTAAATTAATAAATAAATAAAGTTAAATAATAAAGAGCTTTAGTTTATAACCTTATCATGTGATGGGAGTGGATTGTCTGGCAAGGCCAGGTAGTGTATGAAGAGGTGGAGGAGGAAGCAGGAGTGTTTCCCATCTCTCTCTTAGGTTGGCACGTCTTGTTAGATTCCAACCCCACCCTCATTGATTAATGAGAACAGGATTCACCCCAAACAATGTTACACATTCAAAACCAGAGTAACATAAGGCAATGTAGTTAGTTAGTATAAAATAATTACATGAAAAAATCAGCTATAAGTTAGATATACATAATTAATGAAAGTTAACTTAATCGACACTCAATATGCTTAATAGATGTACTTGTTTGGGGAATTGAAAATGGTGGGGATGGACGGAAAGATGATATGAGAAGTAATTGTTGGAAGGGAGAGTCCCTTAATCAGAATGTTTGGCTAATACCTCGTCTAGAACGGTTTTGTAGTTATAAATTAAATCGGCCTTTGACTACCTCACTCCTGCCTCATTGCAAATCTGTCAAGGGAAATTTGGTTTTCATTATTATTTCAAAATTTCCCATAGTGAGGCATTAAATGTAAAATACTCATTCAACCGTTATCATACTGCTTGATACGTCTTTTCACATATTCCAGTCTTTCCTTCCTCGATACCTTGATCATCTTTGATAATGACCAACACATATGCCACCTGTTCTTATTACTCTGGACGCAAAAAAGGCAAGGAGATGAGGCCTTAGATCAACTAAGCCTAGTTAGGGTTGAGGACATACAATGCGCATTCTAACTTGTACCTCGTAAACCCACCACTATTCAGTTGAAGGAACAAATACTTAAACGAAAAGTTCGCAGAAATATAAACAAAGAAAACAAATACCCTTTTTTATAATATAGGCTAACGTAAATATATTACAGGCTAACGTTTTTAATAAAGTTTATAACATAAATAAGTGTGAATAATTATTTTCCACCACAAATCTGGATTAAACTTTTAAACGGAAAAATGTTTAATTAATAACTATCAAACTAATTTAGTAAAATGATGGAGTACATGCGCTGCTAAAATAACAACTTACCGACCGAAAGCACTACGTTTCAGGCTACTTCTAGAATTTGTAGTGTTTATTAGAATTTTGAATAATACTACCATATCACATATAACAGAAATCTTTTCTTTATATTCTTAGAACATAGTTCCCTTTAGATTCATATTGCTCGGTTCTTTTAAGACATACTGATAAGATGACATCCTCTGGGTAATCAAGCGTCATAACGAACGCCTTTCTCCCCGTTCTACCTTCCATTATCTGATTCTTTCTTCTCCACATCTTAACTCAGATTATCTTCCCTACATCCTTTTTTCTCAACAGCTCTTTCTCTTTCTTTTTACATTTACTCATTGACCTGTCGTTATAAATTAATTAAGTGTGAACTTGTATAAAACCAACTAATAACTTACATACTAGTATTCTAACATAAGAATAGTAATTTGGACAGGAAAAAACCTATTAATCCATCCAACACTGAATACTTCGTAATATTTGTTGAATTTAAGTGTTTCCAAGAAAATATATTTTTGAAAACGTTTTCAAAGGACTTTTTATTTAATCACTAGTTCGTTTATAATTAAAACAATGAAACAAAACTAAACATTTTTTGCATAAATGAAGCATAATAAGTATTTTTTTCATTATTTAATTTTGGTATGTCTTTGTATATTCATTATGGTTTATACTTCAATTCACATAGTTCTTACCCTATCTCTAGTTAACTTTCTTCTCTTTATTCTGTAATGCCTAAAGTATTTATTCTTATTTTCACTTTATCTCAAATTTCTGCATATCATTTCCTCCTTGAAATGATGGTTAAATATATATATATTACTATATTCATATCTAAATATAGATATAAATAGTCCTAACTGCACGAAGGTAAGAGACAGTTAATGTAGTGGAATAAAGGGAATGTGTTATGAATATGTGAAAGGTAAGGGGAGTACTTACAAGATGACGAACTGGGACGCGATGTAGAGGAGCAGGACAAAGTTGGAGAACACACTGAATCGGAGCACCCAGTTTCTTCTTTGCAACATCGCTCAGTCTTCTAACCATAACAGTTATCTGAAAACAGAACAAAAACACGTCAAGTGGCAAAGTCGGCTTCATCAAATCCTCCACCCAACCACACCACAACAACTCGCCTTCGTCCAACCATGTCAGCAATGCAAGCTCATTATGGAAGACATGTCAAAGCTCATGGTAAGTTTCGATGGGAAAATGTTAGGCTTATATATAACTGTCAACAGAACGAACAACAAATAAATTTAACTTTAGCTGTCTATAACACGATATATGAATCAATTCTTTATATATATATATACCTCATTAAATATCTTGCCAACATTAAGTTTAGTATGTTTCCTACATACCTTTTCAAAATTTCGAATGCTACTTTTCCATCTTTTTGGTATCATATAAATTAACTCACCGATTTTTTTATGTTTAAATGTATTTTCCATATTACACAGGTCCGACGTTTTGGTCTACGTTGACCATTCTCAAGGATTCTTTATACAAGGTTTTTTTATACAATTCTAATAAATACTTATTTACAATAACAATTACATCACTTCTATCGAACATAACTAATAATAAAATATACTTTTAAAACCACTACCTAATAAATATACCATATATATATATATATATATATATATATATATATATATATATATATATAACAGATTCAATAATATATCGACCGTTTGATAGAATAGGTGTGTATTCTAATTGAGACGGTCAAATTTTCTAGGTTGAAAAATTAAACTCTCATTACCGACGTTTCGGTTTTATTTTAAAACCTTTTTCTTAGGCCTACAAACAAAGGGTAATAAGAAATCACGTATCAACATCCAACATATAAACAATATGAAAATGAATTGTTACAACTTATGATTATTATAAGCAGAAGTATTTAGAGATAAATAAAATAGAGTTTTATTTTATTGCACAAATATATGCAATAAATACACAAAGTGTTGTCGTCTCACCAGTTTGCGGGTTTAGAACTACACTCTCTTTGAGTACGTTAAATTTGGTAACTTGAAATGTTCATCAACAATACAAGGATCCTACAGCAAGAAAACAACCATATTTAAACCATATTTAATACATAAACCAAATATTATGTATTATGCAGGCATTATTTATTATATAAAAACAACCTGTCATGAACAGGAAAGGTGAAGTGATTACTAGAATTTTAAAATTATATGAAGGAAAGATGAAAAACTAGACAACAAAGTGTGAAGAGATCGCCTGCCCTCTATGATTTACACAGGGAACCTTATACTCGGTAACCATTGCCTGTGTATAACCTCACCTTGTCTACCTACCTTTTCTAGTTTTAACAAAATCAGGACGTTCCAATGTAGTATTTTATTTACTTATGAATGTTCTTGAGTTATATTTTAGTTATGTATAGTTAGTTACGTTTTTATTTTATTTATTTATTTTATTAGTTATTTATTTAGTTATATTCATTTATTTTAGTTGCTTTTCTTTTTATCGCTATAATCATTGATCATGGTCAGTGAAGACCAAAACATGTCGGATTATGTAAATAAAAATGTTGGTTAACTAATCTATCTTGCACCAAAAAATGGAGAAAGTATATTAAAGAAATTGAGAGACTCAGTAGAAAAGTCGTGAAATTAAAAATAGGCATAAAATTTAACAAGACATGCATAAACGAAGGTCTGCTTTCTAAATATACGAATAGAATATATATATATAATGTTCGTTAAACATAGAAACACAATAAATATGAGACCCTTATAACGGTTGTCCTCAGGGATGGAAGTGGTCCAGTGAGAAGATGAAAGCCAACTATATGGTTCGGTTGTCAGGGAATACGCACGTTGGACACAACAAAACAAATGAAAGTACTGGAAATCGTTAAAGTAGATATTGGAATAAAATAGAAAAAATCAATCTAAGAGAAATTAATAAGTCAAACAAAAAAATAGTTTGCTAAATTAAAATAAATATGAGATAAAAATTTAATTAACTCAGTACACAACGGTTAATATTGATACCTCCATGTAAACGAGTTCCTAATAACGATATATTGGCCTCTTTAGATGCTCTTAAAGCGGCAAATCTATTGTGCCTAGGTACCTCTTTTAGTATTTGAACTCTAAACATGCATGAAAGCTGAGACTACATGTATTGGCATGAATAGCAACGTAACCTTCTAAGTATCACTACGCTGTACACACACACACACACATATATATATATATATATATATATACTCGTATATAGTTCAAAGTTACCAAATAAACACAAATAAAATGATATACACACACATACAGTCTATAAGTCGGTAAACACGAAGACAACGCATAAATATGTGAGAACATTGGTAAAGATTCTTTTCGTTAGGGTTGATATTTCCTTTCCCATGCTTTGATTCTAGGAGTAATGTTTTTTGAACTTATTTTTTTAATGTTTGATTTATTGTGAATTCATGCCGTTTCATTTAGTGTTTTTATGCATGCTTAACAAACTGACCATAGAGTCGATCATATCTCTGACTATAACGAACTATATATCATTCGGGACAGTGCAGGGTGTGATCGCCTTTGGAGATACTGCAGGGAGTGAGAAGAGTGGTAGATGTTCGAATTAGTGATGTCGACGGAGTATAAGTCATTGCGACAGGCGATTAATACTACAATTCTCCTTTCAGTATCCCCATATTTGATCTCATCTAGATGATGAAGAGATCAGAAATCCAAGTCATGTCACTATCGTTCATTAACCTACTGCCTCAATGAATGATTGGTAGATACTAAAAGGGTGGCCACGTTCCCACAGCAGTGTCTTAGAAATATCTTATGGTACTTGAAAGGTTTGAACCATATCCCTATGAACGAACTTCTAGTAATGCAAAGAATCTGCTCGTGAGTCCTCTCCGAGGTATAGATAATCAAGGTCTTATAACAGAGGGTCGTCTTAACTGTTTATCCTGACATTGTTATTACCGCTTTTCAGATTTAATCTCGAAATATACGTTAGCCTGTACGACTCAGTTGAGAAAACTGTAATGAGATAAATATATAATATATTTGTCATCGAAATGTGAAGGAAATGAACAACAGAATCAAAACGACATTCTTTAATTGTAATTGCGTAGTCAGATACTATGTGGATTTACTCATACTTTGAAATGACTGAACAAGTTCCCATATAAGTCTTATAAAAGAAACTTTGTTCGTGTGCATGCAACTTGGGCACGGACGACCTAATTAACTTACTTTTTCCTATCCCATGATGACAACATGATTAGGTTCCGTAAAAATGAGTCACACTAAGGCTTTTTAAATCTGAATTATTTCATTTGTGTAAGTTACATTTTCAATTTATATACAACACAAAGGCTTATGAACCACCTGTAAGAAATAGTCGGCAAAAAATTAATTATTAACGCAATGAAAACAGTGATTGGAAAACAAAAATAGGGATTTTTATAAATAAAAAATAAACATAAATAAAAACTAAATTTATGTCCTTGAAGAAGACGTAAAACTATCCGTTCTGGGCCTGCACTCGTTAAAAATCCCTCCCCTAGTAAACTTGACAACTTACAATTTAGGACTTCCTATGTAGAATAAAGCCTGCCATTCGCCTTACCAAGGCTGAAATGGACGTCAAATAACAAACTAGCCAAGCCTTCCCTTCTAACAACATTAAGGTGAACGCCAAGAGTGGGCGTTGAATACAAAACACCCGCTTTGAACACCAGTGCCCTTTTTCATATGGTTCATAGATATTAAACTCTAGGATAAAGTCAATATCAAGTCTAGATTTGCGCCAAGCTAAGGAAGCTACATTCCTTACAGTGGCAATGGCTTCATAAATGTACCGTACGTTAACAACGAGACGTTTAACTAGCGTCTAAAGCACCACACCTTCGTAGAGAGTTGAATAGTTTTACTGACTCTTATGGAGCCTGACAGTAGACAGTAGGAGAAAAATACAATCCAAAAAACGAAAATAAAACTGAAAACTGAAACTCATCGTTTGACTCACAGCCATCTTAGGAACCAAAAACAGAGGGATAGATGTAAAAAATGGATAAATTAAATTTAAGCCAAATATAATCTGAATGCTTAAGAAAGAAAAACATGCCATCAAAGATTGACAGTAATGGCCACTCCCTTACGATATAAGCCTGAAACAATCACTTATCGGCCTGAGAGACCATGCCAATTACCACAGGAATCTTATTTTACTATAAAAGGAAAGCACTTAGAACTTTTTATTTTTATACTTTTAGAGCTGATTTATTTGATTATAAAGAAACGAGTATTTATTGTGATCCTTCTGCATTTATAAGTATTATAAAAATACATACGTACAATATATCGTATATTAGCAGAGGTGCCAGTGTTTGACGGGTACCTTACAAAAATTCAGAGCTGATATGTATATTCAAAAATATTATTAGAACTTATAGAATGGTCACAAATATTATTATTAGTATAGCCCATAACCGTCATAAGATCTGGAGTCTCTTTTATGTTTTGCAATTTTAGATACTGAGCTCAAATTTGATTTTATTCTGGGAATACTTCTTATTTAGTAGTACGCGGGTAGGATCACTTATTTAAAGAGGGCAAATTATGATAAACGCAAAGGAAATTAAAATCAACTAACAATACCTACTTGCTACAGTATCAGGCACTTAAAAATACTAGTATACTTTTGACTATATATTCATATAACTGTGTAGCTAGCCACACATAACTTAAAAGTCCACAACTTCGCTTCAATGTTGAATTTCCAACATTAAGAGTACCAGTATAACAGTGAAAGAAGAATGAAAGTACTGGCTCGTCAATTTCCATTGACAATCTTAGCTTTTAAATTAGAAATAAATAAATCTGCTGTCAAAGTTTCAGCTTACTATGACTAATGGTGGCTAAGTTTGCTTGTGACAAAATTTTGGACAAACAAACAGACAGAAATTTGTCTAAGGGTGGATTCGGTTCCTCCAATGTATAAAACGTAAAGATAATTTGAAATGAGTCAGTTATAAGCACTATAACTTTCTTTTACATTGCCTAAAATTGAAAGCTTTCTATTATTTATATAGATTGTAATTTTCTAATGATAAAAGAGATTTTCTTTTGTTTTGTACATTGTTTTCTCACGACTTAATAAAATACATTTGAACCTTTGAATATGTAATCTTCTCAAATAATAATAAAGAGAACTGAGTTAAATAATTCTGTTAAGAAAACAGTGTTTTTAAATAAAACAGTATTTCTGGTAAAGCATAGTTTGAGCTGAAGTTGCATCTGAAGATCTTAAGAGGAAATCAAATTGACACGAAATAAGTTTACAAGTACAGATATAAGCAAAAAAAATGGAGAAAAATGTGCTTTAATATTAACCGAGACAGAGTTTGTGCCTACAAGGGGTTTACAAGTTTAAAACTTAGGTATAAATCATAAACATAAATTATAGAAGAGATCCTAATTTAAGAAAGTTTTGATGATCTGTTTTTTATTAGAATGTGGTAGGAACGCATTTTTTTTTATAACAGAATTTTGTGTAAGTGGAGTCTCCAATGAGTTTCAACTCCGAGTAAATACCTCAGAGTAACAGCCTGCACACCTACATACTATTGAGGCTTCTGAGTACCTTTGAGTCACGAGCTACGATCACAGGACATTGAAACACTAGTCTACTGCTGGAAATATCTTCTTCATATTTCAAACATACCTGTTCGAAAACCACTGTTTGAAACAAAGATTTGTTTATGTGGAAACTTTAGCAGTTTCCAATTATAAGTAAATGCCACAAATTACCTAACTGTAAAGCTATCAATCGCGCATAATTTTTTTTAATTTTTTTTTTTGATATTTTCTTTAAATATTATTTAAATTCAATTTTGTTTACTAAATAATATGCATTCATCCTCACGAAAGGATAGAATTAAGTGGTTGTTTAAAAACCTAAAGGCAAGTATGAGAATAGTACATCGCCTTAGCGCCAGGGGTTTACCTCTAGTCAGAGGAATTGAAAGGAGCCTCTGTTCATTCACTGTCCATTTTGGAATAGTAAAACAATAAACCCCTTCACAGAATGTAATCCGTTCTTGATCTTCTCAAGTCCACTCTGAGAAAACCTAGCCGCACACAATAAAACCATTATTTTTTATATCATATCTGTTTTAGCATTTTAGATAATAATGCACACACTCAACATCGAGTTTTTAAAACCAACACTTATAGCAGACCTTCAGAGTCACACGCAAATGATTTTACCTTCAATACACCTTACCATTTGGTTTATATAAGGATTTTAAGAGTTTAGTGTTTGTTAGTTTGGTTCATCTCAACAATCAGTTTGCTGGATTTATGTATTGATATAATAATAATATAATAATTTTCTTATAAGACATTTCCATAAGAGGCTGACCTTGAGAGGAAGCTAAGTCATATTTTTCAGTATGTCACCTGCAATTCTTCTTCAACGTCTACTTTCCAAATCAAACTGTTTACATAGCATAGTTATTATAGAATAGCTCTAAAGTTTATTATAGTAGACGGTGAAATAAAACAGTAACAACGAAATATTCATATTTCTTATAGTAACATGTTACAATATACAATATATTAATATACTCAAACATGTTGGTAACGTGTTATTCTATTCAGACTACTGAAACGAAACAAACCAAATCAATATATTGAAAGTATTTACCTCCATCAATTTAAGAAATAACTATTTTTAATAAAGAACTTTTAATTAATTTTATGAACCAACAAATTAGTGAAAAGACATAATATTACATGGATAATTAATTAAATGATTGTTTCTCTGGAGAGCGTAACAAACAAAATGTTTCAAGTTAGAAACAAGAGCCTGAATGTAGAAGTTCATTTTCATTTCATCAGAAAGCTCTGAAGAACAAGGCGAAGGAAAAACAACTGTTCGCCAATAGTTTACCTCAATATAATCAATTATTTCAACTTAATTTATTGATTAGTTTCTTAATTATGATGAATCTTATATTAAGTTCTTAATTAGTTTCAAATATGTGATAAATAAATGATAATCTTTTATTACTAACACTAACCTGTTAATTTTTAATAAATAAATGAATAGAGAATAATTAAAATAATTAAATGAGAATACTACATTCGCTACATATGAGGAGTCAAATGGTTTTGGAGACATTGATAACTCAGAGGTGAAGAGCTGAATAAAGCGATGTAGCGACGCACATACAGTCTGGGTACGTGTAATAAAGCGATGTAGGGAGGCACATACAGTCTGGGTACGTGTAATAAAGTGATGTAGGGAGGCACATACAGTCTGGGTACGTGTAATACTCGTAAAGCTGATGGATGCAAGGTAAACCCACCAAATTAGTAGATCGTGATGAAGCCTCGGTAAAGTAGTATGGAATACAGCACAAGCAGTGCAGAAATAACCTAGGGCTGCAAACGTTCAGAAAGAGTACCAGCATAACAGTGAAAGAAGAATGAAACGTACTGCCTCGTCAATTACCATATTTCATTCTTTTGTAATTTTTTTATTAACAACCTACGTGATACGAACAAACAATTTTATCAATATCATTATATGTTTTAAACGAGGGATGAAAATAATTAAGGGATTAATAGAGTCGATATATTTTTATAAAAACAAATCTTTTATGCAGTCACAAAAAAAATAGTAATCCAACTGTAAGTTAATTGTTTGATAAATATTTGCAGCAGTTTTTTAATATTACAGAAGACATATTTAAACAGTAATAAAAATATTACTTCCAGGTGAAGCTTTTATTATAAACATTTGAATGAACACAATTTGACTTACTCTTAATTTATGGATATGTATACATACCCTTCCTTTTCAATACCATAAAAAATGTCTATTTGAAACAAGACCAGTCGTTTCGGTCAATGTTAGTACCCTTTCTAATTTGTTTCAGTAGTTTAGAATTTGATCTTTATTTTACATGGTTACTGTAATATCTTTATATATATAAAGTTTTTTATATATAAAAAACACACACACACACATATATATATATATAATATGTATTGTGATAAAACGAAATGCGATCCAGAAGGACTGATAATACTTAAAATAATTTTATTTTATAAACATTTTTAAAAAATTGTATATATATATCAAGATTTCACAATAAATACGTGAACAACAATCAATGTTCAAACCACAATGAGAAATGGGAAAAAAAGACTAAGACCATTGAACAGTAACTAGCGATCTTCGTCAACATACATAATGCGTATTGTATGAATGCATTATGATTTCATAGGGAAGAAAAAGTACTAAAAATGATTCAGAATTTTATCCTATGAAGGCCTAACGAACATAATTCATTATGTTCCTTCGGTGGGACGTGGAACAAATTTTCGCGGAACAAATAGAGGAAATAAAATCGATGGTTTATGTACCTTTAATTAGAAGATAATGTAAAAACAAACGGAAAGGCAAAATTTCAAATTCTACGGTGAAACTATGTTCTTTCAACTAGTAATGATTCCCAGCAGTCTCTAACAGAATTCGAAAACAGAGAACGAAACAACGAAAAACACGGACCAAAATATATATTACGGGCATTAAAGAGAGGAAATGTAATATAATGTCAAAATATAGTTCAAATTTCGTCAACATGTTGTCTTTGTGTTCGGCTTACAGCTCTAGTATATTTTTTTTATATTTAATATGGAGATCGTAACTAATTTCACAATTATGTTTTAATCGGTTTATAACATTTTTCTTTAAAGTAGTAGTAAAAAATATGTAATATGGCAGTCAAACTTTATAATATAAAATGAACATTATACTTTAAAACTAAATTAAATTTGATAGAGGTACTTACGATATTCTCGTATAGTTAGAAGCATTGTTAATAAGAAACATGATTGCGAGAGAAACAGAATAGAATGGGACGTACGTGCCAAGTAACTGGGTTGTATAATGAGATGGGTAAAGAGGAAGCGATATGCGCAGAGGGTACATATCTGAAGGAGCGCAGGCCGAGAGTGCCCTGCTGCAGGTACCTGTCGGGAGACGGAGCAGGTGGTGGCGGGATGACCCCTGCAGGTACACTGGAGCACACAGCCCCCTCCACAGTCTAATGAAAAATAAATAACTGCCAGGGACAATGGCATCATCTCCGCAGACGCATCCACACATGGGCTGTTTTTTCGACTGGTTCCTAGTCACGACGGCAGTATGACTCATATACAAGTACGTATGATCGTGCCATAACAGATGCTCATTATAATGACTTTTATTCCCTATAAAAACCATGAAATAACAATTACTTGCTCATGATGGTCTTGAACAAGCTGGACTAGCTGCAAACGGCTGAACCTTGACTGAGCGTCAGATTTAATCTTCAACTATAACTCTACTAGTTGAATGGCTGCTGACCAACACTCGAGAGCCCAACTGCACTCAAACGAGGCTACGTAACAAACAAATACGTTCCAATACTGAGTTATCCTCAGCTTCAAACTTCAAACTTCAGTTTCAAATACTTCAAAAAGTATTTGCCAATCATTAAAATATACTTGTTTATTAAAATATATTTATTTTCTGAATGAAATTTTCCGAAAAGCTAGTTTTAGTTTTGATATCCGATCTCACTTGTAACTGTAATCTCACCTAATAACGATACTACTTTTTAATAATCTTAAACTGGTATGGACTTCATCTCTCTTGATAACTGTCATAAACTATAATCACAAACACGTATTTAAAAAAAAAATTCTCAAGAAAATTATTTTTGTTTAGGATATTTGTAAATAATCTTCACCAGGTTAGTAAAAGGATTTCACTAAGGAATTGGTCAAATTTTAAAGTAAATATTTGTTTTATTTTGATTTGTATATGGGACAGAGGTATCATACAATGCTACAGGGCACCGTCGTGAACTGGTTCGAAAAAGTGAAGTTATCTAGGATTAGTTCATTACATCGTAAAAATGTATTACTTTTCTTTACGTTTGAAAATATAGTACAGGTTAACTTTAATCAATACCAATATTAATTAATTCATATAACAGTAATTATAGTATTAACTTTAAATTATAGTACCAAATTGTGTTTAATTTTTTTTTTCCAGTCATAGTCAGTAATAGAGCACTTAAAATCATATTAAATCAGTTTGCATACTGGTGAGACAAACGGCTCACTTTTTCATTGCTGTCTTCCTGTATTTTAATTTAAAATGGCATACATAGCCAATGCAAGTACATTAAATAAGGAAAACTGTACATAAAGTAGAAGCATAGCGCTTTTAAACACTTTGGAGAAGTCTAATAACTCGATCTTAAAGGATAATTACTATTATCAAACAATTTTGTTTTATCTCTGCCAATACTAATTAAAATAATCAGTTCTAAGTTTCAAGTCATCAATGATTTAGCACAGTTCTAAACCTTGAAGAGGTACCGAACCCCACCAGTTTCACCGAACCTTCTTTAGTGAAAAAAAATATGATTTTTCCAATTTCCTATCATAGGGGTATGTTTTTGTTACTGGTGCACAAAATAAACCGTGCTTGAATATCACCTTGTGCAAAGAACAAAACCAACCCAGTGCACAACAAACACATAAAACTCGAACTGAACAAATTACATATCTACAAATCAGTGTGACTTCTGCTTTTGACATCCGCCAAACCCTTGAAACCTACTCATCGAACACAGGCTAGGAACCACTGATTTAGGAACCACAATATTTTAACCTAATACTCATTCTTCATTGGGAAAGTATATATCTTTCGTATCTACTACTTAAGAAGCTACTGTTTTGTGATTTATAAATCTTTCTAAAAAAATGTCGATAAAATAAAGTAAGCATTGTTAAATTTAAGAAAATAGTTAATAGTAATTGTTTTATTTATTAGACTTTGAAATACAGATAAGAAATAATTATAATTAAGTTTTGCAATGTAATCAAGCAGAACTTCTTAGAAATTATCTCCATCTTACCAAATTGCATTCTAACAAATTAACTCCATTATTATTGTTTTCAGCCGGTCGAGTAAAGTTTCGATAAATGCCAGCTTTTCTTAGGCGCACCGCACCGGTCGTTAACTCGCAAACAAGTGGCATTTTGTCAGTCTTGCTGAGGCTCTCATTTGCCTACTTCCATAATCCTGAATAGAAATAGTTTTCAAATACAATTGTAGTCTTTTATAATAATATTTCTTAAATGTTTTTGAATTTACACAGATTTGCAAGTTTACGAAGTTTATAAGTTTACAAGTCAACTTTGTAAGAGGCGGTCAGAAGGAATTGATTCCCTCCTTAGTAAGAAGGAATTGAGATGTTCAGTCAACCTTTATGAAATCATTAGAGACGAACACGTTCTTGTTTCATTATTAAAGGTTTAATATAGTTAGAGCTGTATAGGGAATAGCATCCTCAAAACACTGCGCAGAAAAACAGAATGAATCAACCCTAGCTCAAAGTGTCCCGTATTATCGATAAACCCTTATCACTGGTGTGGATATTTCTTTCAGTACATTGTAAGAATGCATAGGCAAACTTCAATTTTTGTACTTACAGTAACAAAGTAATTATGACAGAATCATAAATGAAAAAAAAATAGAAGAAACAGAAGCTAATAAATGGTATATAATTTAAAATCAGGATTTTGGAGCCGTTGGAAAGAATTGCGGATCAGATGTAAATATAGATATAAATATCATGTAAACACATTCTTATACAATAAATGTGCACGATGTTTGAATATAATTAATTAACTATAAAGAAACTAATAATTAATTATAAAGTTTAATGAACATATCAATATTCACGTATTGCAGACTGTGCAGATAGTACCATGCTACTGTAATGGCATCAGAATCTACTCTGGGCTCTTAGTATGCAAATTTTCCTGGTCAATTTCTGTAATAAAATTAAAGCAGTGTTGAATAAACCAAGGTGGTGACGATTGGAAGAGCTTTCTTAATTAAGCAGAGATAGTGTGTGTCTCTTAGATGCCTAGTACTTACAATGTATCTAAGCAGGGAAACAATTAGAATTGAGAAAAATAAAAACAATCGTAGAGCAAGGGCTTACTAATGCAGCACTTTACACTTTAAAATACATAGCCTGCAGTATTAAGTGGAATTAAGTACAAAGAATTGAAAACAAAATTCATTGTGACTGCTGAGGAGATAATCGTAACGATAAATATGATCAAAATAAATAGAAATGTCGTGTTTAGTACGGAAAGAGTGAAGGTAAGAAGACAAGGTGATCTGGTGTAGCAGAGCGGTGCAGGTCCCGCTTTGTCAAAGTCACTCAGAGGGCTGGCTCCCTCAAACACCATTTGTCAGACTTTCAACCAGCCCCTTAAACAACCTTCAATACCACTGCAAGTCTGCTTTCATATTTTCAATTATTTACTAATGGCATTACTTTATTTGTACAACGCGAACTTCCAAATAAAAGTAATGTTTGCTGAAAACAGCAGTTTTGATGGAAAAAGACTTTCACAAGTAGCGAATGAATTGAGGAAACTCATTCTTTTAGAATCATTTATGTATATAACTTTTTTGTCCGTTTCCTATAATGATTTTTTTTCGCGGTTTGTTTAGATTTAGGTTCTCACGTACCAATTAGTGGCACTCTTTTTTATTTTGTTTAAATAACATACATTTTCAAATGCTTTATTTATATTAGTAATCTCCCATGTTTATGCTGTGAATATTAGAATATGACTTCCAAAAATTAATTGCCAAGTAAAACTCTCTTTTATTACTAATATATATATTTATAATAAAACTCTGGTGATCAGCAATAACAACGTGAAGAATGTGTTTACAACTATAATCTGTCATTATGAACATACTTGGTAAGAACGGTCATTAATCAGGTGTACCATTAGGGGTCTTCTAAATGAATTGTGTTTCATAATTGAGTTCACCAAATGACATAGCTGAGGTACAATCTAATTGCTTACCTGTGAGACAGTCGAGCTAAGAAAGAACTGTTTAACTGTACACTTGTATTATAAAGGCATTCCACTGCGCCGGACCTTGGCCCATCTTTGATTGAGGTGACTTCCTTGAAGGAAGATTAAATGAGTGGTTTCAGTTGGTTAATGAACGTTATTGGATAGTTGTGGTTTGAGCGACCGTGACATGATCATAGGCCAGCTGAATAGACAATGCGATGTCCTGTGATTGATCACTTTCAGGCTAATTAAACTTCTTTTAGATCGCTTGTAAGGTACTAGCAGTTAACTCATTTTGCTGTATGTCTTTGTAAACGAGCCGTGACAAACACTTTGAGTGTCACTGGAGCGTTCACTACCTCCCAACATAAAAGAAAGCGAAACTCTAACCTTTAACAGCTTTTCCTACATCATTTTCTTTAATAGGAGTCACAATGATTTACTTCACATCAAGAAACATATATCCTACGAAACAGCAAATAAAAAAATATTGACATGCACCACTGAGAAAGACAAATATAGAAATGTTCTAAATAAAACGAACTTAATTAGAATATATAAGAAGAAGCCATTGATTAGAGCATGAATTAGCAAGGCTCTACGAGACCTACTAAGCCGTGGTGACAGCCTTTCTATGACCGGAGTCACTTGAAAGATGTACATCCACCCCTAACATTACTTAACTGTACATTCTAATACCGCAGACGATATGAAGCATTACACTTCATTAAACTTGACTAAAAGCTAATAATCACAGTTTATACCTTATTAAATAAACAAAAATAACCTTACAGTAGCCTGTTGTTTTTAATGAATAACCTTGCTGAATTCTTTGAGACTAAATAAAAACACAAGGTTTTACATTGAATCAAAATTAGCATTGTTTAATATTTTACTTTGGATCTTATGGTTAATAAGCAAATCAGTTATTGAATCAGTATTGTTGAGAAAATAAATTGAATTGCGCTTACAAGCGTGACTGAGACTGGCTCAGAGTTAGGCCATTCGTTTGGGATCTGCATCCAGAGGGAGGGACATTATGAGTTTATGACCAGAGGAGGAGCGCATGAGGAAGGTCAACGTCGTATTCCTAATCCACTTCAACAGTACTACATAATGGCCTTCTTTGTATTACACTACCTACCCAATGCATGTTTTCCTTACTAAACGAGCACAAACAAATTTCTTAATTAACATCTCTAAACTATTATTTCATTTCATCTCTTCATCAACTTAAATTACTCATTTGCACAGCTTAATAAAGTTTGATAAACAAATTCCTTTATTCAAAACTTAACAAATTTTGACGTTAATTAATTTTGACTGATTGTTAAAAAAAGTTTAATATAAAAACAAACAACGCATTTCGAACACTTAGTGTTCTTCAGGTTTACAACTAAAAAAAATATAGATATCTGTGAGCTTTAAGAACATCAGAGTGAATTATTTGGAATTGAATACAATGTATGAATTGCAGTAATGAGGTTTTAAATTCCTTTATTAAATTAAATTCTTCAGAATTAATTTTAACGTAACAAATAAATTTGTAATTTTGTTATAAATTACAAAAATCAATTTCTTTGGATATTTTATGAGCTACAAACAATAATAAGCTACAAATAAGTAATGAAACAAAAAAAATACAAGGTTATAATACACATATTATTGGTTAATATAACCTTAAACTACAGAAGGCAGTTTATAAAAAACCTACATTTTTATGAGCTTCAATTTAATGCACTCTTCATTTAATATAAAATGTACTAAGAAAAAATAATTTTAAGCGTTACACTCCCAACATAAAAGAAAGCGAAACTCTAACCTTTAACAGCTTTTCCTACATCATTTTCTTTAATAGGAGTCACAATGATTTATACTCACTGGACTGAGTAAAAATCACTTTACTAACACCTATTAGTGTTATGTTCTTACTATTAGTGGTCGAGGGAAGATGCGACTGTCAGGAGCTGTTTTGGTTAAATCTGTGGTAATAATGTAACAGCTAAGAAGTTTCAAAACCAATTGTTAAAGTACATATAGTACATAAAACAGTATTGAGATCAGATGTGTACTGAGAACTGAAAACTTGTTTAGAATCATATGCTGAAATATCTAATAATTTTTGGTCATTTATAACTATCTATTTTTTGAAAAGATCACTACATCTTGTTTGGGCTATTTTGGTGAATATTTGGAACCACGAATCCATTATGGTGCATCTCATTTCTATTTTAATAGATCGGAGATCCAGCAAGTTTAAATCTACGTTAAAATAAAGATGAAGTGTAATAAGATCTTGAAGCATTCTAAGGTGTTGACTTGAGAAAGAACGGATACTCATTATGAGAAAGGCGGTAAACCTAAACATATGAAGGGTAGTAAAATGTTTATACAAAATATTTTGTATGAACTTTCAGTCGTACATGAAAGTATATTTTGAAATAACCTTCATGTCTAGTAAGGTGCAAGGTCAAAGGTGCATAATAAAACAGGACAGCTATTTTAGTGATAGTTGATCTTGTCTGAGATGACGAGATAAGAGGCAGCTTCCTCAGCATTGTCATGCGGCAAAACGAATAATTCACATGGAATACTGAAAGTGTACAACTAGTATTTAAATCGAAGAAATATAGCTGCAAAAACTATAAAACTATAACTGCAAAAAAATAGCATTCTCACTGAAATAGCACTTCTAACCAACAGCTATGACACCATTTCCTTATTGCTCAACCCTGAGCTCTTGAGTCGATATCAGGTACTAACCATAGCTAACCTGAAATATACAAAAATCTGAATGTGTAATGTTCGAAAGGATTTTTCTAATTCTACCATTTTCTAGCTGAATTTGATCAAAACTGTTTATCTTTTACACAACTCTCTATGATCACAAACATAAGTATATATTAATACAATTGTTTATGAAATTATTTTTTTCCAGGGAAAAGGATATTATCTGTTTTGAGTTACAAAGAAGGAGTGCAAAGCACAACTTGAACTCGGTGAAAGACGTGTTTACACTTTCTTCTGAATAACAGAGTAATATTTTCTGGGAAACTGTGTTCTCATAAGTTAGAGCGATCAATATCGGGTCACAGACAGTGTTCATCCAACATGTCTACTCAGTTCATTAAACTCTATTAGGCGGCTGATTTGATTTTGTCATTTATACATTTAAGACCAAGTAACTCAATATAAACAAAACACTAATCACCTCTTATGACAGGTTAAGCTTCGTCATCAGGAATAGCACTTTATACGTTAAGTAATAACTGTATACGAATATGGTTGGCACCTAACAGTGAATTCAAAAAAATACACGTAAGGTATAAAATGATCAACCACCTTTACTAAACTCAAATATCCATGAACGACTACAACAATACAAATAGAGCTGAAGAATCAAACACTCTAGCACTGTAAAAACAGCTAGTACTGAAAAAGACATGTTAGTCTATAGACGGTTATACAGCCACAGTATAAAACACAATGACAATGATTTATAAAACTACTGATAGTGCAGATAAGGCTAAAAAGACCTGCAAGATAGGAGTACAAGGATACTATATATTAAGGGTATCAATGAAAGATCACTTGCAGTGGTGACTAATACAAACGGCAAAAACAGCCACCATTAAATGACCAGTACTTGGGCTTAGAAAACCTTGAATGCAAAGCTGCTACTTCCTATTATATAGTTCATTATGACTTGACCAACCTGTTACAATAATAACGAACACAATAATCTGTTACTCGAAATTGCCATTCCTCAATATGGATTACAAAACTGCAAAATAGTATCACTAGAATTTATAATCTGATAATATAATTATATTTTGATTTACTTTAATAGGTAAAATAATAGTTTAATGAGTTTCGGAGAATTACATGAGGATGGTGGATAATAAATATTTATCATGAATCTACTTAAAAAAATGTTACTGGTATAACGTTTTAGGAGCACCATTGGTAAAAGGACAACAAAATTAATTAAACTATCAAATAACGAAACTTTACGGTTCGGGCGAGTCATTTCAACACTACAAACTGATTATCTCCATAAATTTCAATAAGCCTCTCTGAACAGAGAGTTTCAAGTCAATCTTTTTGTTCATCAAGTGTTAGTGTGAGCTCTTAAATTACTTTGGATTTCCTGTTTAGAAACATACTCACAGGCAGTCTGCGAAAAATAAAAGACTAAATAGATTAAAAATCAGAGAGACTCTTCTATTCAGGAACAAATACATCAATACACAAATATCCAATTAAGAAATATAAGAATTTTAAAAGAGTCAGAAGAATCCTTGACTAAGTTGTAAAAGGACAGACAGACGCTCTAACTAACTACTAGGCCACTCAACTTATGGGATTAAGAACTGCTCGCCTACAGTCAAGTCCGACTTGCATGTATACATGAGGAATCGAGAGTGCCACTCTGAGGACGACTGCTCAACAGCTGGGCCATGTCAACAATAGAAAGCTCTTACATCACAGGGATAAACAGCGTCTTATATTTATACAGACAAATTCATAAACTTATTAGGAAACAGATATCAGCGAAATATTCTCATAAATGACTTGATAATAAATAGCGCTTTTGTTGAAATATTCTATTGTTCAGTTCTTTAATGTGATTTCTTTGATTCTACTCGTTTATTGTAAATTCTTATATATTTAAAATAAAAACTATTATTCTTTTGCATCGAGGTTTGGTCTAGCTTCAATAATAAAACACCTTTAAGCCGACGTTTCGTTTATATATTTGTAGTCATCTTCAGGACTACATCAAAAACATCGAAAAACAAAAACACCGAAACGTCGGCTTAAAGGTGTTGTATTATTGATGCTAGACAAAACCTCGATAAAAACGAAAAATAGTGTTAAATATATGTGGTCCAGATAAGGAAAACATTCGTTTAAAATAAAATATATTAAACTTAAAAATGGAATCTCATACCGAGTGTACCAAGTTACGCAAAAATAAACACATAAGAACAGAGACAAACATCGTTTAACTCTATTCTACGAGTGGAATCAAAGAAATCATATTTAGGACCAATACAATAGAATATTTTAACAAACGAGTTATTTATTATCAAGTCATTTCTTTATAAAAAATAACTCCGAAGGTGAAAAAGTAAATAAAACAAAGTGATATTACAAATATCTTCCATGATGTTCAAGGAAACTGGAAATATTAAAAAATAATGAAAGAAATGTTAAGGGAGTGAAGAAATCGTCTGGCTGATTGACTGAGGAGTTTGCCAACTGAAGTACACATGAGGCATTACTTACTACACCACTCCAATCAAGGAATGTAGACATTAAAGTGACTCAATATGTTTTTTGTGCATTCCCAATATTCAAGAACTCATTTTGGGTAATAAACGAAATTGATAAATGGCACAATTTTCATTAGTAAATATTTTTTTAATAACACTTCATATATAAAAAGTAAATGAAATTTCAGGAAATCTAAAATGGTTATTTTCCAATCATGATGAAATATAATAAGTCGTATATATAGACAATTAAATATACATCAAGATATTTAGTCACCAGGTACAGAAGTAAAATATATAAAGTATTACA
Source organism: Hermatobates lingyangjiaoensis (assembly GCA_026182355.1). Lineage (NCBI taxonomy): Eukaryota > Metazoa > Arthropoda > Insecta > Hemiptera > Hermatobatidae > Hermatobates > Hermatobates lingyangjiaoensis. The sequence goes on from JAPFBL010000019.1 coordinate 102,370, forward strand.
AATTCAATTATTCTGGAAAGAAGCAAGAGATCTTACAGACAAAGGAACGTTTTAAATTTACATTCCTGAGTTACTTCTTTGGAATCGGTAATGTAATAGTTCATAGTTTTTGTCTATCATGTGTTATACTCGTATTTGTGTCAGTTTTATTACTTTTTAATCATCATATTATTATACAAATCATGCCTAGTGAGTGATTGTTGTAGACGTCGAACTTGTTTCGCACGTAGGGCACCTTGAAGTAGAACTCATACTCATAGAGTCCTCCTTGAAGATGCACTGCGAGTGAAACCAGTTGGATGTCTACAACAATGATTCACGAGGTATGACAGATTTGTATAATAAATTATGTTTATTAACCTCTGTTATACTAACAATCATAATGCATATATGTTAAATCTCTGAGTTTATGTTGAAGAGCTGCTTAGAGTTCCTCCAATTCGAAAGCCTTTGATGAAAGACCAAACATGGGGTTTCAAAGTTTCATTTGAAGTTGGAATACAGATTGATTGCTGATATAATTTATTTCTATTACAGCGGTAGTCACAGTGGCAAGGTGGGGAGACCAAAGGCAAACAGACCACCGGCGGATCCTTTTTGTCAAACCCAAGCAACTAGCTCTACCCCATCTTCAATATAAACCGCAACATCTCTCCTCTTAATCCCTTAAGTTTATCAATCTTAATCATAGTCCCACTTAACTGTTCAGTCTAAGTGAACTATAAGCGGCAGATTCAGCAGAAAGTCCAAACAGATTTCCTCAAACTCTCAATCAACATTTGTCTCTTTGTAGAATAGTCCTAGGAGCTATGAATTCTGCAAAGTTTTTAGATGATTTCTACTCATAGAACGATCTTTTTACTAGACCATATTTATTGTATTTCCTTGTCTCTTCCCTCAACAGTTTTTACTCTCTATAAGTGTTTTACATACAATTTCGTAGAGCAGAAAATGGAAATTTTTCTTTTGTCATGTAAGTTTGTTCCTAATAGCTTAATTTACTTCATAATTGTTCGTATTTATTAATAGAACATAGAACATACATCTTAACACAATACGTTCTTAACATTATATATGTATATTAAAATAACGTAGAAAATATAGAACGTACAGACGTGACTCACTATGATATTTCGACACTCGCCATGTTTAATACATGAATTGTTTAGCTAGAATAACATTGGCCAACATTGTCTAACGTATCCGAAAAGAACGCAAACAAAACAACCTCTGCACTATTGCCACTCCTTGCAAGAAACAGAACAAGAAACTAAATAAAAATAAGCAAACGAAAATTACCTAAATAAAAACAATAAGTTAAAATAAATGAAAGCATGAAAGGAAAAGTTAAATAACAAAATTATAACAATAAGTAAATAAATATAAAGGGATAAAACTTGTACACAGGACACCATTAAATTAATATCAAATCATAAGTCATTATTTATGTAATCATATTATAAAAAAAATAGAATAAAAGAAAAAAAATAAGTGAAATAAAATAAGAGAATATGTATAAATCTGTATGGCAATAAAATAAAATTAAAAATAATATACTAAAGAATAACACAACTAAAGTTTTTTAATACTTTAATTGAATATTTATAGTAGTAACTGAATACATATTTATTAATATTTATAACTGTTGAGATCAATTCTACCTAATCAAGGTAATTGGTTCAAATATATTGAGGATATAATTACGCCTCTGTCCAAGTCTGTGAATTAGTGCTTACAATCTAATTCATCATGAGAGATGAAGTGAATTGAAAATCGGCCTTCTTGGACGTCCTTTTCCATGGATCGCCTAAAGACTTACTAGTATTTATAGGAAAACACCCATGTACTTGCATATGACTCCTTTTATTCTGCTCATCATAAAAAATGTTTAAATACTGTTTTAAAAAACGTATGTTTTATGTGTCTAAAACAGATGTTTATTTGTCATATAATAATCATTTCTTAATGATGAAATTAACATTACTTCTACTGCTCTCTCATTAAAGTACCCCACACGAATTCCATAGTTTTCTCATATCATGAGTCACCTCCAAGGCTTGCTGGTACTCTTAACTTTAACATCGTTTTTTCCAATGGTAATAATGTAAATAATTTTTTAATTAAAAACTCTCCCCTAAGAACTGAGTCTAGTTGAATTAACAAAAGTCCATGTAAATTTTGGTGTAAAATATACACTACTAACCAGATCAGTGAATAATTAAAATTGCCGGTCAAATTAGTCATGAATGCTCCGTATTTGGAGGTGAACACAGTGATGCCTTATTTCTGCATATAAACAATGAGAATCTTGATATAAATTGGACGGAAGCTAAAATGATCAGGAATAAAAGATCGATGTGTTATGAAATGTTATCTCGTTTTCATTAATTATTTGGCAGATAAAATTCTGTAAGCATTAGGAAATGTTTATTCAAATTAGACTCAGTATCAACAAGATCAATCCTTTCTCCAACACAGTTAAGAACTTGTAGATAAGGCGTGCTCATTTCTTCTTCAATTCCTCTTTTATCGTGAACACATACTTTTGTTCCCTTTCCTTACCCTTTACACCCTCTAAACACTTCTCTTGCTTCTCTCCATTCTCGATACCATTCCTAATGCTCTATTTCACATTTTTCAGTGAGTTAGTCACCCTGATAAAGACCGGTTGTTTTGGTTGAAAGATCTTTGCTAAATTTCTGAATTTCTTCATGTCTTTTAGACGTAAACTTTTTTTTTCATGTGTTTGCTGTAGAAACGTGTTTATATATATAATATAGTTTTATGTAGGTATATAAAATTTAAACCACAAACAAAAAAGAAAACGATAGAAATAAATGCCCTGAAGCCTTCAGATGTATATGCAGATATATATTTCATATACATATACACGCATATATATATACAGATAATCATCTTGAACAGTAATTGTTGGCATTTTAAATAAGATTGGATGTCTAAGGCACTGGTGATCTAGGATGAGGCACTTCAGGAGGTGAAGGGGAATTACAAGAGAAATTGAATGGGATAAGAGACATGCAAGGAGTAAGGGGTTATCATTGGTGCCTGTGTACTCTCTAATGAAGGAGAAGATGCCATTTGGAAAAGCTGATGACCCCGTCGAGGCACAGTTATAATTGGCAAGCACCACTGTAAAACTAGTTTTTTTCTGTTCCCAAAGGATGGCACTGTAATAGGCAGAGAACTCAACGTCTATCTAATTAGTTACAGTTATCTATTGCAGTCAAAATAAACATTCTCGTCAATGATTCAGTTTTAAATCACCCCAATCATGTTCTTTCATTTCGAGCTATTCAGTTTTCAAGTAATCTTGTTTATAAAAAACATGAAATTATCCATCTTACATTTTTCGAACCACGAAGTAACTACAAAGACAAGGCAATGTTGAACAAAATAAGTTATGATGAGGGCAAAATAATTTTGACTAATCATATTTTAGAGTCCTCACAAAAGTGCACACATTGAAATCATAATAAAATAATGTATACAATTTTATTATTCTTATGTGCCGACTTTATTTACGTAGGTGTTGACTGAAGAGTTATTATTCATGATGCAATAAGATACAGTTCATTTTCTTCTATCAAAACAGAAAACGTTCAACAGTAAACTAATAAAAATTAAGAGGAACAAATCAAATAAGAAATTCACAAGTCCTAAGAAACATGAAGGCTCAATAAAGGTTTATTCGTTTTTAGGTCTTTGGAATCCTTTTTTAAAATATTTGTATTATGCACTCGTGCTTCATACTCTGGTCATACACCTGCGCATATGTGACACAGGACATGGGTTATGTGTTTATTTGTATTTATACAAAAAAAAAAAAAAAAAAAAAAAAAAGAAGCCCTATTATGTAGAGGAGTAGAAATTTTTTCGGCTATATTACTTTATGGGATGTCCACTTTATTACTATGGGATTCTACACAATTATTTACCTGCAAATAAACCCAAATAAATTTATTTATAATATTTGTAGTTCATATATATGGTTGATTCATAGATTAGAATCGATTACTATGACACATAAACATTACTAACATATATGACACTAACTGACATATATAATCTAATTACAAGATATGATGTACACATCTTATTCCTTCCTTCTTTTCCGTTCAATAACGTGCCGAGCAATGTAGTTCATTAGATGATTTCCTCTAATATTGTTACTAGTTTCTTTACTTGATTCAAGTCAAGTTACTTCAATATAGTATTCGTTAATAAGTACAGCAACGTTATAGTTAGCAGACAGTGATAGCTGCAATTCATTCAAAGGTCGTCAATTAGTGTGATGACAGGTTTAGTAATAGAGAAGATATGTTTAGAGCATACTGTCATACGAAACAGGTTAAAAACGACAGAAAATGGAGAAATGACATTTAAAACGCTTATTCATTGTGAGAACAAATCAATTGACATACCCTGGTATATACGAATTGATAAAATTTTAGAATTAGGCTTCTAAGAATTTGATGAACATTGGTCGTTATGGTTACACAGACTATGTCATCTTCTTTAGATTTATATGGTATGCTAATAATTAAAATCTCAATCAAAGTTTGATTTTAATATTGTATAAGAAGAACAATTTAGAAAAAGTGTAATTTAACAAATTCCTTGGCTGAAGGAGAGTCAGAGTGCAGGATGGTGGAAAATAAACGGGGAAAGCGTAGATCATTTGTGACTCGCCCTCGTATAGAGATAGGGGGAACACCAAGGCCTTCCGATCCATCACTAGAGTCTAAGCTCTGGTCAATTCTCAAACTGCAACAACGATTTCCCTGCTCTGTACTCATACAGAAATATGAAATAAATAAAATTCGCTTCAATACAGATAAAATGAAAAAATTGAACATTTCAATGGAAAGGATATAATTTTCAACTATTTTGAAGTGCTTTGAATCTTCAAATTTTTACAAAGAATATGTTAAGTAAATATCAGTTACTTACACTTTACAGCGTGTACGGAGATGAGTCCGTCAATTTATAATATTCTATAGAACTCAAATTACTATAACGCAGTAAAACAATCAATGATTGTGTTACAAGCTAATTCTTGCATTTCAAAGAATGAGATATATTTTGTTTAATAATATGGTGAATAATATTGATTTTATTTGAAAAAGCGTAATAATTTCTATTTTAATACCTAATTTAAAAAATAATAGTATTTTATAAAAGGTATTCATTCTTTGGCTTCATGAGCAATGATGAGTTGATGATAATGACAATGGCACTCGGTCAGTCTGGTGGCGTTGCGTCATGAAGCCTTCAAAGACAACCAGTCAATCGTGGCCCAAGCACACGTAGTTTTACCCAAGTAAAGAGCCAAGGCCAGCAAGTTTTCAGCACGCGCCTTTTCCTCGAGATCCACCGCGCCAGCCGCCGCTTTGCACAATGCCACTAAAACATCGCCCTTGCTTTATCATTTATATCGGCAAACACCCTTGGCCGGTTAGACAGTAATTAATTCTCTTTGCGAAGATGATTTAATAGTTTTGTTGTCTTTTTTAAAATCCACTAAGCAACAAGAAAGGGTTTCTTTAATAATTTACAATTACAATAGTTTCAGTTAACATAACATTTTACTAAGTAATCATGAAAGTTCTCTGAACTAAGGCATTTAATAGTTGTAGGAAACAATATTTAATGAACGGTGCTTTTTCAAATTTCATCATAAAAAGTAATTCTAGAAAATAACATACTCGAAGTATATATAAAAACTCGTGGATCTCTTCGACAGTAGTCGTAAATTTAGAAATTAGAACCATTTTAACTATGTTTATAGATTAATTCTCTGATTTTATTTTTATTTTTTCTAGTTACTAAACAACTATAAGCGCTTACAATAATTTTTGAAAAGCAATTTAAGACCTTGGGATAAACCAGAGGTCTCACTGCTAAAATAATATTTTCCCAATCATCCCCTTCCTTCCTTCCTACTCTGAACTCTAAATGTCTCAAGTTATCACATTTTTTTGTCGCTCCATCTTAAGCACGATGGCTCTATCCACAAACTTAATATTTTCTCACTAAAACGTTTATCGTAAGTCATCAAGTTTTTAAAACTGTTATAAATATCACAAACTTAAAGAAAAATAACAATGTATTTATAATTTTTCTAATAAACAATTTTATTAAAAATTCATGCTTAAACATTTAAAACTTTTTTAACACCATAATAATTTCAATTTAAGGTTAAAAAAAATTCATTTTGATAACAAACAAATCAGAAACAGAGAGTATATTTCATAACAAAAGAAATGTATGTATAATAAATTTCTGGAAGATTAATTATGCGTAATTCATTTGCTTCTGTATTTAATTATTCCAATTAAAGGAATCAAATAGTATCTAAAATTAACCAAATTAATTAAATGAGTTGATTGATTAATTGATTAGATTAAATTAACTGAACTCCTGAAACAGATATAAAGTCTCTTCTCACGGTTTATGCATAAAGAGACACGCACTTGTATGGTTAAAAAGCAATAAACTAGAGTAATATTGGTGTGAGCATTCTGCTTAAATAATAGATTGCCTACCTTTTCCAACCATCTTTCTTCGTTCTTTTGTTCTTTTTTTTAATTCTTATTAAAGAAATACATCGAATTAAATTAGACACGTCACGTGACACGGGCTCATTCAAACTGGACAGTTATTGTTGAAATTCACGGACCATTTTTCTTTGTAAAATAATTTGTAATGTAATACTTAGTTTTTCTGTTTCGAAATTTATACTTCTGCCTATGAAAAAGGTTTTAAATAAAAAACGAAACGTTGGCATTGAAGGTTTAATTTGAACCTGAAGAACTGACCGAATCCCGATAAATTTTAGTTTTTTCGTTGGAAATACGATCCGAAACGGACAAATATAGTTCAGCGTACAAAATGAAACATAGAGCAATTAACAGCACACACTTACAGTCTCTAATGGTCTCCTCCAACCGTCTCTGAACCAGTGCGCTTGGCATCCGTCTCTTACAAAACCTCTATATTTTAATGTCCTCTAAATTAAGGATTAAACTTTCTATAATTATTTCAAGTAACGTTTACAACTAAAACTATATACGTATTGAACATTTTTACCAATTAAATTTAAAAGGTATTTATTAAATTATTTTCATTTATTTGATATAAGTTGGACTGATGTCATCTGTTTGGTGTAGGATATTTCTAACTGCAACGGTCAGGAGCTCCGAGAAGACCGGCTCCAAGAAAATCCCCAAGGTCTATTGAAGAGGTATTAGTCATCCTTCACTGATTCAAGTCACGTTAGTGTTAAATGAGACTTCATAATCAGCCGCCCGAGTGGTCCATGATGTACTTCATTACACTGTATAAAAATACCCATTGTCTCTTAACTAACATAAACTTGTAATTTAACAAGTAAGATTGGGAAAATAAGCCTCACCAGAATTGTGTTTTTATTCTTGAAAGTTTTCCATTTTTAAAGTTTTCTTTATGAATCAATTTTCATAAGTATGTAACTATAATTTAAAATTAATAAATGATTAAATGTTTGGATGATCATTGAAGATTTTAAAACAACTTGATTTTCAGTGAATTTATTTACAATAAACTTATAAGTGGTCAAGAGACTTTATGAATACCTTGTATAATGAGACTCTACGGAGTTCGGGGTTTATGGAATTGTAAAAACATTAAGAATTGTGATAGTTGACTTAAGATTCAAAGTGCCACGCTTTATGTAACAATGACACAATGATTCATTAAAGAAAACATTAAAAATGGATAACTTTCAATAATAAAAACACAATTCTTGTGAGGCTTATTTTCCCGATCGAACTACAAATTTAAGTTTAAAACATCAATGATTAGTTACAACAGGAACTTACACGGACAAAAACCAAGCAATGAAAACTGTCAAGTGATGTACAAGAAATTAGAACTCTGTATTCCAGGTATTCAGGAGTAACAGCATTCGAGAAATGCTAAGTGCGATACTACATTTTTAATAGATCCAAACAAACTGGTTTACCAGAGAAATATTGTTGAAGTAAATATATCTGTACTTACTCTCAACCAACTTAACTCGAATGAAGAAAGTTATATTGACACTTTTGGAAATCAGTGACAGGAATTGTGTCTGCATAAATTACAGAACTTACTGTAATGTATATTCAAATTATGAATTGCGATAGTCTACCTACAAAAAGGGGAATATTGACTATGCAAATTAACTCTGTAAACATTAAATTCGTTTAAATGAATTTGCAATGATGAGAACAGGCTACTAGCCACTTTTGTAAAATACCTGAAAGTTTAAATATTGACATCATTTAAATTCAGGAGGCCTGTTCACACAATAGAAAAATTGATGTCACAATGAGCACACGAGCCTCTAGAATTAAAAAAATCAATGTATATAAATTTAAAAAGGTTCTAAGTCATTCGAAGTGGATCATTGTTATAGAGGATCAGATGTTATTTATTTCCTAGGTCTCTCCTTGGAGTTATTTATAATTGGAGGAGAAATGGCGATAATAGAAGGAGGAAAATGAAAAATTGGACACTTTGGAAATAGGATTCTGTTCTGCATGCATATTTCAGTAGGATGAAGCTAACCGAGAAATACTCAGAGATAGCAAATCAATTCTGCACTGCAATTGCAGTCCAAACCAGCTTCTGGTTTTGAAGGATATATGAATCACAAAGTGAAAGTGTAAAAAAATCCCATACGAATTATATATCTGTATATATAAACTGCCAACAGATCTTCATACAAGCATACATTGTTGAAAAGCAGAGCAGATTCTGCATTCACGATGTTTTCAATAATTGCTTTTTCTTACTAATAATGTTACTTTATAATGTAAAGGCAGTAAAAATAATAAACTTCCTAGGGACATACTGGAGGTAATAAGATAACCTAACAACTGAAACCGTATATTAACCAACTACCTATAACTATATTATAAGAATAAACACAAGCTTTCGACTCGTCGTTAATAAGATGGGAAGAATAATAATTCAGTATTCTTCCAGCTCTGGTAGGTTTTGTGTTTAACCAATCGGTTGAAATATTACAATTTTCTCCCCTTATAACTTTTACATCGAGGAATAAAAACTGAAACGTTGGCAATGAGAGTTTCATTTGAACCTGAAGAACTGACCAAGTCCTGATAAACTTTAATTTTGTTTCTATTTCACCGTCGATCTTTTATCAATATTTTTATATATACAGAAACATACAAATATTACTTAGAAATTCTAAGACTAAAGTATTTAAACTGTTATTTGGTTGAAGAACTAATCTCATTTTTAAATCTCTTACTGTGGTTAAAACATTAATTTTTATATATTTAAAAATCAATATATATATATATATCATATACATGTATATATAATATATTAATATTCCAAAACAAGAATGTAAAATAAGATTCAACATCTAAACCACATTAAGATATTATATAGGTAATGGTCTATAATCTTTTAACCAAACCAACTGGTCTTTGTTAGAGTCACATTAGATCTAATTATTTCGAGAAGACCATGTTTCTCCGTAATACATTCCATACGATAACAAAAATTATTATGAAGATGATTGTCAGGAACTTAATTTTTTCCTGACTTCATACTTTCAAATGAAATGTTTAGAATCATTTGATTTAGAAACAGAAACAAAAGCAAGCGATGTATTAAGACAGCAAATGAAGTTATTTGTTTTTTGTAGACATTGGGTGACATTTTTATAAGCAAGAGAGGAGTGGTTTGTTTGCTATCAGAGAAGCATTTGGACTCGATTTGCATATCAGACCCCAGGATGGGGAGCAGTGTCCTGTGCATGATAACCAACACCCAAACAGCTTTCTTTTATTCAGGTTAGCCTAATTCAACTCTACTTAACTTATCTTTTTAGGAGACTTGTTTTTCTGAATAACAACGATTCGTCTATCAAAAGGCGAAAATAAGAAAAAATGATCAAGAGTAGAGCACATTTTGAAATTTTCTGTAATCATTGCATCAGACTGAGGTAGACATTCTGTAAACCGACTTTCTGGTTTCATTAAGTAATACTTACCTCATGTAGGGGTTTTAACAATGCAACTTCTTTAATGTTCTGACCAAACAGTAAATTCGTGACCTTCCTGACTTCAATGTGCTCACAAATTAAACTGATTACAGAAGCCTAATTCCAACAACAAGTTCGATCTGTTATTATTAATCTATGAGAGAATTCATAAGACATTATGCATGGTATATTCAAATAAAAGCTACTAAATGATAATGAAAATGTAGGTTTGAAACTATTTTTAAGATAAAACCAATTTATTATCATCCACCGGACTGTGATTACATTTTCCTGGTATAGAAAAATAAATTTGTCTCTGGAGTTTTTTTTTTACAAAACTTTATAAGTTCTAAAGAAATTCGTTTGTTTTTAAAAGTACCCTAGATCTATAGCATCAAAAGTACAAATAACTCACAAGTCTCATACCTAACTGTGATAGTTCAGCATATATAATCTACTACTGATTTTCCCCGACAATTGTTTTAAACCTTACAGTTTGACTACGATTGTTGGAACAAGCCAGTATTTATTCCAATAAGAATATGAAATTGAACAAGTCCAGCCGCAAATATCTCGGAAGGACATAGACACATTACAAGACTCCGTTAAGTAATGGTAGTCATAATTTCAATGAGAAAATGCTAATGTGATTGATGAATGTGGTTAATTCATAAATGGTTTCTTTGGTCACTCCGAGTATGGCCAAAATACGAATCGATTCCGAATCATTAATAAATGACCAAGCTAATGACAATTAGAGAAAAGACAAACAACTAATGCCAGTCCAAGCAAACTTCTTTCATTGCATTGCAAATTACAACTAGCAGGAAGAAATAAGTGTAATTGGACAGTGACCTTCTCTTCATGTCCAATTACAAATATAAAAATGTAATACAAATTTATAATTGCGCGGAACCGATTAGTTACAATAAACTCTTCTCTCTAGATTAAAAACCATTTCTAAAAGAAATCAATTATCACTTCTGAGGAGATAGAAAATCGATTAAAACGTTATATAGCAACAATGAAGGACCCGAACAAGATTCTTCGGGCACCGTACGAACGTAATAGGAATAGTCCTAGAGTATTAACAGAAAGCCCCGTGGTAGTCTTAGGGATCAGCCAAAGAGCGGCTGAGAAAAAAGATAACAGCGATTGCGATTCTGGTGACTTGTCCAAATAATAAAACAAACTTTACCGACTGGTATACAAGATCGTTTTCAATACACAGTAAAGATACCTAAGTTCTTACAGTAGTGTCTCAGGATGCGTTTCAATGGGAGTGCCCCTGACAAAGCACCTGGATTTGGAACCACTATACACAAAAAGTATGATCACGGAGTCTACTATCTACACAAAAAATGACTACAAAAACTTGCTCAAGTTCGTGCAGTGAGCACCAACCAGCAGTTATTTCTATAAAATGAATAGGTTCCAATGAATTCTTATAAATCAAACGGACATATTTCCATTAAAAAATGCTACTTTCGGACCATAAAAAGGTATTTACACATAATAGAAAACCTTATGTGAAGGAAGGTTAAGCACATTTATTAATGTATTCATTGAATAGGCATTAGTCATATGTGTTTGATTGTACACTACCTTTGTTCTGGGTTATATAACAGTTTCTCACCCACCTGAAAAAAACAAAAATCATTAGGGTAATGTTAAACAATACTACAGTCTAAAGATAATAAACAATAGCGAGAGTTTAATATCATGACATTATTATTAATATTATTATAAGGCAATGGAGGCAAAGTGGTATATTATTAACTGAGACCACAAAACTCCTACTGTACTTACAAATATGATAACAGCCTTAATGCAAGATACCAAGGAGACAGATTTGTACAAATTAAAATATCCTTTACTTAAAAACATCAGATAAATTTGAATTTTTAAATACTTATTAAACGAGATGAATCCTGGGAAATCCCAACTAAGGCACATCGGATTTTCAGAATCTATGGGTCCAATTTATTCACCAATTGACGAACCTAGCTTCTTTGCGCATTTCACTTAATTGTAGAGAATTATTATAAAAAAATAATTATCATTCTTGCAAAGAAGCATTGAGGTATATCATTCACTCCAGTACTTTGATCTGGAGAACAACTTGTTTACTCTGCTAGAATCAATAGATTAGAAATCTTGCCAAAATTTAGAAATAACTAGAAAGATTTAGTTACAGATGAATATGAACACCACTATAAATCGTGCATTAGAAATTCTTTTAACAATTTACTTCGAAAAATAACATTGTCTTCTATTTTAATAATCCTAGTAAAAGAAGAGTAAAAACAAAATATGCACAACTTATATTAAAAACATCTTCTAGAAAGTAATTAGAAACACAACATTTTAAGTAATACGAGTTTATCTGTTTAAATACATGTTATTCTTTATATAAACGTACTGCAATTGAAAATGTTAGGAAACTTTAAGAAGGAAGTAGATCTGAGACAGATACATTTAAATTTATGGTCAATGATTGAGGACAACACGGAATTTTACACTAGTTCAAAACTAAAAACAAATTTTAAAACATGAAAAACTAACATTTCATATTGAAGAAGAAAGTAAAATCATTTGTATTAAGGCGAATATAAAGTGTATTTCGGGAAGAAAATAACTTATAAGACAATAGAAAGCAAGCCATAAACAATGTTCAAAAATCCTGTGAAGGGTGAAGGACAAAAAGTTGATAAATGACTGCCCTAACTAACCAGTAATTAATCTATATTGATAACAAGTTTGATTAATTGATATTTAATGCATCCTAATCAAAGAGTCAAGAGATTGTTTTCTGCTCTCGTCAATACCATGGGAGGTTTTCCATATAAGCCAACATTACGTAACGGAACAGTTCACATTTATACTCATTACCTGAAAACCCGAAGCAATACCTTATTTAAAATAATAATACCTGTTATAATAATAGGAAGACTAATATTTAGTTTACTTTAATCTTTACTATTTAAAGAAAAAGACAGACTGAAAGGACCCCAGGGTAGATATTTTTTTATAGATTTATAACATACATGTTGAGAATAGCAAAAAGTCAAATACTCTTAACTTGCCACCTCGACTAAAAGTCAGTAGAGATGTTCTGCTAATGAATTTTCAGGAAAGCCAGGGATCTATGTATCTTCCTACTGTATTCGTCTTTTTGGTAATGAAGTTTTTTTTTGTAGTACATGTATTTTTCTGTAGATGCATGGATTCTGTTAATAGACGAGAACTATTTAAGGTTAAAAAATTTAGTTTGTTACTAGATCATGTATAATTTCCTGTTGGCATTCTAAGTTTACCTTTACCGGTAAAAATGGGTAAAACTGATATCATTTCATTATGATGCTATCTTCATTATATTATTATCTTCATTATATGATAAATGAAAATAAATAAAGTAAATATCAGATTTCAATATTGTTTATCATATTTAATGTTTGTTTTACTAATTCAGTTATATTAAAGGGAAGTCTAGTACCTTCCTAAATGTTTGAAATAATTTATCTTTCCTGGTTGGATATCCTAACGATTTCGTTGCCTTTCAATCATTACGACTATAGGAAAAATTAATTTTCACTAGATTAGAATAAAACCAGTTATTCAACAAATTTCATAGTATGACAAATGCATCTTTTCTTTTTGTACTATTTATCTGTTGTCCGTATTTGTGCTCCATTTATCCCGAAAATAGATATTATAATAACCAAGTGTTTTGCTTTCAAGATTTTTAGCGTTGATTTTTCAGCATTGATGAAAATACCATAATTATTCGAGAATAAGGCGCAAAATTTTCTATTTAAAAAGGAACTCAAAATTTGGATGGGCGATATAAAGGAAGGCTGGCGTGATACGCTGTACTAGGATATTACTTGCGCTTTGACTCTTTAGTGGTATCATAGGGGGTACGCGTTATACTCCAATAAATATAGTAGTTTCATTCATTCAACAATTCAACATCAAAAAGTAGATAGGTTAATATGCATACAATAACAAGATGATTACAAAGATCTCATGGGTACCAGATTTTCTTTGAAAAAGCATTTTAATGTTTGAGAGATTCTATTATTATTACATCCAGTTGGACTCATGAGCTGCCATGAATCTCACCGTGGGCTGCGTTTAGTGGTTACAGAAGTAATCAATCAGACAGTATATCTACTCATTACTTATGTACTACGTTTGAAAAAAAGAAGGTACGAAAATGGTAATTTATTCGTAGTTTTTATTTATTCAAAGATAATTTATTATGCACAACATGTATGCAGATTTTTAGTTTACCATGCATGCTAACGTGTTTTCTAATCTGCCAACTATAATATTATCTCATCTACAATCTAATCAAAATCTGGTAAATTCTATTCTGTAAAATAAAACTAGTGTTCCCACTTTTCATGAAAAACACTAGGCAACTGTGGTATTGTATTCTAGAGATAAAGTTTCCACCTACTTACAAAAAAAATGCCGGAGAAAATATAAAATGTAAGGTGAAAATGGGTAGTGATGACCTTAATCCTGCATGGCTTCTTAAAAGCCCCCTTCTGAATCGGTGTCGTACGTGAGGATTCGCAAACATCCTGGGTCCTTGCACCGACAACCATTGTTACTCTCGAATGCTAGATCATATCATTTATTTCGCAACCTTCTGAGACGGCCTTTATTCATTACTAAATAAACTGCATGTAGAAATGTGTGTGGATATATAACAGTATCATTAATATACTCCGAACTATTTTTCAATTTATATTATATACACACACATATATATATATATTACTAAAAATCCAATATCCATGTTACTTTGTTTGTTTTTATTACAGCTTGCTTTTGTAACTCGCAAATGCAAACAAAAACACTGAATTAGAGGAAATGCATTCTATTTTTTTCTAGAGACTAACTTTGCAGTTAAGCCTTTTGATTGCAGTGTTGCAAACTCAGATAATGAAAGAGAGTTAGGATTCCTTTCAGACAGTGTTACCATCCCACATATCAAAGTACAATAATGTTAAGAAACATAACTCTTCCATCATAACACAGGTACTCGTAACTTAGACATGAAATCTCTTACATAATGCAGTTTTATTAACGAAGTTATAAAATTGCCAATTTTATCAAATAATTTTGACGGAGGTATTCAAAATTTATGTACCAAAAAACAATGGTCAAATTGCAGAAACTATGTAAGAACTACTTTTTTACTTTTTTATACTTACTTTTATAGTCTTACAGCCTTTCAAATATTATCACACAAAAATATAAAAAAAATTAGCTTATAGGAAATACAATAAACAATAAGTTAAGTCTTAAGACAAGCCATAAAAATACATTCTTACAAAATTCAGCGTTGCCAACATAGAAGAAGAAATATTCAGAGCAATACTCTACAATGATCGATTTGTAGAAGCTATTTAAACAATTTTCTTACATAATACTATCCTGCCAACAAATACTCTGAGATAAATAACAAAGTTATCTTACAAATTGAAAATTTATCGAAAATAGTATCTGAAAGAAATATTTATTATACTTTTTCTCATTCCATGAAACTGAGCTTTTAGTCATAGAAAGTATTGGCAACATAATATATAATGTGTAACTTAAACTGCTTGCATGCAGTCTTAACAACTAATACAGACTGGGTTTTGTATGAATGATATAAAAGAACTTCTTACTAGAAGAGAGTGTCACCAAGTTATTCATAAAAATACAAAATGGGAATTTATCTTACCAGTAAAATACGTTAATGTAAAATACACGAACACTCTTAATGGAAAATTCAACAGATCACTGGTATTCTTTATCCTATAAAAATTAATGGTGGAATTAATGATATAACAATGCAAAATATATGTAATAAACAAAAAACAATGAACTAGTTGAAAAATTATTATTAAAGTATAAAGAACGAAACAACAATGTTTGATGGAGAGAGGCTTGGATTTTTGAAACAATTGGCCAGTCCTTTGTGCCTCCAGAATGGACAGTTACTCCATTTTCTTAAAACTTCATCACTTTCCCGAGACCATTCATCAGATTTTCTTGAAAGCTTACGCCGATTCATAATGTAATATAACGCTCAAGGCCCGCAACGTTGAAAATAGTTATTATAGTTATTATTATGGATAAGTATAGTGAAAGGTGAAATGCACTCAAAATCTCATACATACCTCAGCTTTGATTCAATTCCGAATGATTTAATCAAAACCTTAATTAAATTATCTTGTCTCAGAAAACTATTTCCATATAGTTAATATGCGGAATACATTTTGAATTGTTATTAATACAATTGAGGACTGCATCATCTCTTTTTCCGCGAATGGAGAAGTAACTGAAGAGAATTTATATCAAAAAACTTTTTAAATTTGATTTTATCTAATAAGTATAATAAATAATAAATAAATATTAATAAGTAATAATAAAATAAATATTAATAAGTTTATCTAATAGTTCTCTGTAATAGTATAACTTTATTTCTCTATATGTTGAAACTGTTGAAAACTTTGTCAATATTTGAATTATATATAAACAAGCACCTTTTGTAAATTACTTATAAAACTAAAATGTAAATATTTATTCTTAGCTAAAGTTTTGTTTACTATTAAATCTTTTTAGACCTATATATGTACAATGTTTATATAAGTTTCACAATTAAATGAGAGGCTACTTGATATGTTTGTTTTGAATATTCTAATTTTTTTTGAATTTTAAATAATCATCTACTGCAAGTGTGTAAAAACAGCTAAGGCAAAACTAAACTCTTAATTTATCCATCATACGTCAATTGTGATTAATTTAGCTAACTAAGATTCTGGCAATAAAGGGTTGAAAATACACTCATCATTTGTATAATACATACATTTCACGCTAACAGAACCAGAAACATACTTTATATTTATATTAAATGTTAAATGCTGAAAAATCGTTCCAAAACCAGTCAAAAATGTGTTTTGAAACCAAATAATCATCTCAAGCACTAGATAAACAGGCAGTCTCTGTTAGCAGGAGGGTAGAGGTAGGTCATCTCTACATTTCTAGTAATATCCAAATATTGAAATGTTACACACAGCATCACTACAATTTATTACTATTTTAAAAATAATCTAACATTTTCAGGAAGTTAAAAAGTATTATAACTTTTCCCTGTAATCACTTGTCGTCCGATTTGTTTAAATTTTCAATGAGTGTTTTTAAAACATTGGCAAGTATTTTTTAGGATGTATCTTAATACATACAAAACTATATTGGTTTAAAAAAAATATTTTGAATTGATAACAATTAACATTATGCGGACGTAGGAAATGTACACAAAACTTTGGCTGCGATGTTGTCAGGAGTAATATTCAATTTTCTACTTTATTAATTCATATTAACAGCATGTATTAGTAACCCAGAAGAATGAATTCAAGGTCTCTGAATTCTAAGAGAAATACAACTTACTGAACCTAGAAATATTTACTGTAAAAATAATGTTTTACATAAATAACCACTAAAAGAAATAGTTAATAGAAGAATCTACAATCAGAGGTAAATATAATGCTTTTCTTACTATATCATGAGCTTATTTCCGATGATAATTATACAAAGTGGAGATATTAAAATAAATCTGTTTTGTCAAATATGAATAATGAATTTTAAACAAATCGTGGACAAAAAAACTAAATATTTTGAATATGATATTTTCCATCTATTCTATGTACCGTAAAATAAAAAGGCATGTACTCCAAACTAAGCATTATTAGTGGTCGGTAAACCCATTAGTAAAAAAGCAAATTAAGTATAATCAATTGAGTAATTCTGATGTCTCAAAATCATTAAGGAAGACTCTGATTCTCAAGGTCAATAGCAAGAAAATATATTGGATAAATATTTAGTTTCTATGGAAATTAAAATAGTGTTTAGTTTTTCGAGGTAAGGGTCTCCTGGTTTGTTATGCTTGGTGACCTGGAAGCCCCAAGCAGCCTGACCAGTGTGTAAGCCCATAACACCATGACGAGATAATGAACACGCCACTTGTATAGTAGGTTATAATCGTTTAGGTTTTTAATGTATAATAGGAAACGCAGAACATTCTTCAGTGCAGTAAAAAACCATTATGAATCTCAATTGTCAGAAATGAACGACTAACTATCACTGTGAGTCATCAAAAGAATGTTGAAAAGCTCCCGGAAGATGCACTGCAAGGATTCTCGGAAGAAACACTTCCATCACTTAGGGAGGACCCGGCTGGTGGAGTGTAATTACCAACCACATAGGCACAATAATTTGCCTTTCTGTGTCAAGGATGATGACAATGCTTTCCATGAATCATGTTAGCACTCTCAAATTTACAAACCTTCAGGAAATTTAAATAAACTCCAATGATGAACAAATCTCAATGTTTAATCAAGAAGAAGTGCAATCTATTGATCCAGCAGTTGCACAATCAGTCACAATGTGGTATTTACTACTGGCTCAACAGTTGGTCAATCAGTCACTATACAGTATTTACTAATGATTCAATAGCGGTGCTCTCAGTCACAATGTGGTATTTACTACTGACTCAATAGTAGTGCAATCAGTCAGTATGCGGTATTTACTAACGATTCAGTAGCGGTACTCTCAGTCACAATGTGGCATTTACTACTGGTTCAACAGTTGGTCAATCAGTCACTATGCGGTATTTACAAATGATTCAGTAGCGGTGCTCTCAGTCACAATGTGGTATTTACTAATGATTCAATAGCGGTGCTCTCAGTCACAATGTGGCATTTACTACTGGCTCAACAGTTGGTCAATCAGTCACTATGCGGTATTTACTATTGATCCAGTAGTCGTGCTCTCAGTCACAACGTGGTAATCACTACTGACTCAATAGTTGTGCAATCAGTTACTATGCGGTATTTACTAATGATTCAGTAGCGGTGCTCTCAGTCACTATACGGTCTTTACTATTGATTCAGTATTGGTGCTCTTAGATACTATGTGGTATTTACTACTGACTCAACAGTTGGTCAATCAGTCACCGTGTGGTATATACTATTGATTCAACAGCTTTCCAAATCAGTCAGTATGAGGTATTTACAGTGGCTTCAGTAGAAGAGCTATCAGTCACTATATGGAAATTATAGAACAAGTCTCTACATTAAGTAGTTTTATTACCAAAACAACTCATTTCTAACACGTATTATTCTTTTTCAGGTTGGCCTATAGCGCAAATTTAAATATTGTAACAAGTTTGTAATAATCAAATTATAAATTCAAATGAGGAAGGTAAAGAAGACATAGGGGTCTACAGTAACTAGGGAGAAACACGAATGATTCAATTTCAGATTCCCGCTTCTGCCTTTGCACAAAAAGCAAGTATGCCTGTTCAAAATTTCTTACTTCAATTTTTAATTCCATCATTCAATACGCAGAAACCATGTTTTGATTGCATGTTCTTCTTTAGATAAACCTGAAGAAGAACAATTAGTTGTTTAAATGCATTCATTTGGTTTTAATAATAAAATTAATTTAAGTGGAAATTTGTCCTGCTGTAATTTCTCAGATGTATTCAGGCCGTTACAGCTGGTTAAAAAATAATGTCAAATAATAATGTGAAACTTAAGATACTTGAGTATCCTGAGCTTCAGTACCCCCAATGTACTAGACGGTCTAGAGTCTAGACGGTATTGGCTACTAATGTTCTACTGAACTGTCTGCTTGAGTATCCTGAGCTTCAGTACCCCCAATGTACTAGAAGGTCTAGAGTCTAGACGGTATTGGCTACTAATGTTCTACTGAACTGTCTGCTTGAGTATCCTGAGCTTCAGTACCCCCAATGTACTAGACGGTCTAGAGTCTAGACGGTATTGGCTACTAATGTTCTACTGAACTGTCTGCTTGAGTATCCTGAGCTTCAGTACCCCCAATGTACTAGACGGTCTAGAGTCTAGACGGTATTGGCTACTAATGTTCTACTGAACTGTCTGCTTGAGTATCCTGAGCTTCAGTACCCCCAATGTACTAGACGGTCTAGAGTCTAGACGGTATTGGCTACTAATGTTCTACTGAACTGTCTGCTTGAGTATCCTCAGCTTCAGTACCCCCAATGTACTAGACCGTCTAGAGTCTAGACGGTATTAACTACTAATGTTCTACTGAACTGTCTGCTTGAGTATTCTGAGCTTCAGTACCCCCAATGTACTAGACGGTCTAGAGTATAGACGGTATTGACTACTAATGTTCTACTGAACTGTCTGCTTGAGTATCCTGAGCTTCAGTACCCCCAATGTACTAGACGGTCTAGAGTCTAGACGGTATTGGCTACTAATGTTCTACTGAACTGTCTGCTTGAGTATCCTGAGCTTCAGTACCCCCAATGTACTAGACGGTCTAGAGTCTAGACGGTATTGGCTACTAATGTTCTACTGAACTGTCTGCTTGAGTATCCTGAGCTTCAGTACCCCCAATGTACTAGACGGTCTAGAGTCTAGACGGTATTGGCTACTAATGTTCTACTGAACTGTCTGCTTGAGTATCCTGAGCTTCAGTACCCCCAATGTACTAGACGGTCTAGAGTCTAGACGGTATTGGCTACTAATGTTCTACTGAACTGTCTGCTTGAGTATCCTGAGCTTCAGTACCCCCAAGTACTAGACGGTCTAGAGTCTAGACGGTATTGGCTACTAATGTTCTACTGAACTGTCTGCTTGAGTATCCTGAGCTTCAGTACCCCAATGTACTAGACGGTCTAGAGTCTAGACGGTATTGGCTACTAATGTTCTACTGAACTGTCTGCTTGAGTATCCTGAGCTTCAGTACCCCCAATGTACTAGACGGTCTAGAGTCTAGACGGTATTGGCTACTAATGTTCTACTGAACTGTCTGCTTGAGTATCCTGAGCTTCAGTACCCCCAATGTACTAGACGGTCTAGAGTCTAGACGGTATTGGCTACTAATGTTCTACTGAACTGTCTGCTTGAGTATCCTGAGCTTCAGTACCCCCAATGTACTAGACGGTCTAGAGTCTAGACGGTATTGGCTACTAATGTTCTACTGAACTGTCTGCTTGAGTATCCTGAGCTTCAGTACCCCCAATGTACTAGACGGTCTAGAGTTAGACGGTATTGACTACTAATGTTCTACTGAACTGTCTGCTTGAGTATCCTGAGCTTCAGTACCCCAATGTACTAGACGGTCTAGAGTCTAGACGGTATTGGCTACTAATGTTCTACTGAACTGTCTGCTTGAGTATCCTGAGCTTCAGTACCCCCAATGTACTAGACGGTCTAGAGTTAGACGGTATTGACTACTAATGTTCTACTGAACTGTCTGCTTGAGTATCCTGAGCTTCAGTACCCCCAATGTACTAGACGGTCTAGAGTATAGACGGTATTGACTACTAATGTTCTACTGAACTGTCTGCTTGAGTATCCTGAGCTTCAGTACCCCCAATGTACTAGACGGTCTAGAGTCTAGACGGTATTGGCTACTAATGTTCTACTGAACTGTCTGCTTGAGTATCCTGAGCTTCAGTACCCCCAATGTACTAGACGGTCTAGAGTCTAGACGGTATTGGCTACTAATGTTCTACTGAACTGTCTGCTTGAGTATCCTGAGCTTCAGTACCCCCAATGTACTAGACGGTCTAGAGTCTAGACGGTATTGGCTACTAATGTTCTACTGAACTGTCTGCTTGAGTATCCTGAGCTTCAGTACCCCCAATGTACTAGACGGTCTAGAGTCTAGACGGTATTGACTACTAATGTTCTACTGAACTGTCTGCTTGAGTATCCTGAGCTTCAGTACCCCCAATGTACTAGACGGTCTAGAGTCTAGACGGTATTGGCTACTAATGTTCTACTGAACTGTCTGCTTGAGTATCCTGAGCTTCAGTACCCCCAATGTACTAGACGGTCTAGAGTCTAGACGGTATTGACTACTAATGTTCTACTGAACTGTCTGCTTGAGTATCCTGAGCTTCAGTACCCCCAATGTACTAGACGGTCTAGAGTCTAGACGGTATTGACTACTAATGTTCTACTGAACTGTCTGCTTGAGTATCCTGAGCTTCAGTACCCCCAATGTACTAGACGGTCTAGAGTCTAGACGGTATTGGCTACTAATGTTCTACTGAACTGTCTGCTTGAGTATCCTGAGCTTCAGTACCCCCAATGTACTAGACGGTCTAGAGTTAGACGGTATTGACTACTAATGTTCTACTGAACTGTCTGCTTGAGTATCCTGAGCTTCAGTACCCCCAATGTACTAGACGGTCTAGAGTATAGACGGTATTGACTACTAATGTTCTACTGAACTGTCTGCTTGAGTATCCTGAGCTTCAGTACCCCCAATGTACTAGACGGTCTAGAGTCTAGACGGTATTGTACTAATGTTCTACTGAACTTGCTTGAGTATCCTGAGCTTCAGTACCCCCAATGTACTAGACGGTCTAGAGTTAGACGGTATTGCTACTAATGTTCTACTGAACTGTCTGCTTGAGTATCCTGAGCTTCAGTACCCCCAATGTACTAGACGGTCTAGAGTCTAGACGGTATTGCTACTAATGTTCTACTGAACTGTCTGCTTGAGTATCCTGAGCTTCAGTACCCCCAATGTACTAGACGGTCTAGAGTCTAGACGGTATTGACTACTAATGTTCTACTGAACTGTCTGCTTGAGTATCCTGAGCTTCAGTACCCCCAATGTACTAGACGGTCTAGAGTTAGACGGTTTTATAATTTCTACTAACTTCTGCGAGTACCAGCTTATACCCCAAGACTAGACGGTCTAATCAGACGGTATTCACAATTTCTACTAACTTTGCTTAGTTCCTAGTTCATACCCCAATTTATAACGGTCTAGGTCTAGACGGTATTGCTACTAATTTCTACTGAACTGTCTGCTTGAGTATCCTAGCTTCAGTACCCCCAATGTACTAGACGGTCTAGAGTCTAGACGGTATTGGCTACTAATGTTCTACTGAACTGTCTGCTTGAGTATCCTGAGCTTCAGTACCCCCAATGTACTAGACGTCTAGAGTCTAGACGGTATTTACTAATGTTCTACTGAACTGTCTGCTTGAGTATCCTGAGCTTCAGTACCCCCAATGTACTAGACGGTCTAGAGTTAGACGGTATTGGCTACTAATGTTCTACTGAACTGTCTGCTTGAGTATCCTGAGCTTCAGTCCCCCAATGTACTAGACGGTCTAGAGTCTAGACGGTATTGGCTACTAATGTTCTACTAACTGTCTGCTTGAGTATCCTGAGCTTCAGTACCCCCAATGTACTAGACGGTCTAGAGTTAGACGGTATTGGTACTAATGTTCTACTGAACTGTCTGCTTGAGTATCCTGAGCTTCAGTACCCCCAATGTACTAGACGGTCTAGAGTCTAGACGGTATTGGCTACTAATGTTCTACTGAACTGTCTGCTTGAGTATCCTGAGCTTCAGTACCCCAATGTACTAGACGGTTAGAGTCTAGACGGTATTGGCTACTAATGTTCTACTGAACTGTCTGCTTGAGTATCCTGAGCTTCAGTACCCCCAATGTACTAGACGGTCTAGAGTCTAGACGGTATTGGCTACTAATGTTCTACTGAACTGTCTGCTTGAGTATCCTGAGCTTCAGTACCCCAATGTACTAGACGGTCTAGAGTCTAGACGGTATTGGCTACTAATGTTCTACTGAATGTCTGCTTGAGTATCCTGAGCTTCAGTACCCCCAATGTACTAGACGGTCTAGAGTTAGACGGTATTGCTACTAATGTTCTACTGAACTGTCTGCTTGAGTATCCTGAGCTTCAGTACCCCCAATGTACTAGACGGTCTAGAGTTAGACGGTATTGCTACTAATGTTCTACTGAACTGTCTGCTTGAGTATCCTGAGCTTCAGTACCCCCAATGTATAGACGGTCTAGAGTCTAGACGGTATTGCTACTAATGTTCTACTGAACTGTCTGCTTGAGTATCCTGAGCTTCAGTACCCCCAATGTACTAGACGGTCTAGAGTTAGACGGTATTGCTACTAATGTTCTACTGAACTGTCTGCTTGAGTATCCTGAGCTTCAGTACCCCCCAATGTACTAGACGGTCTAGAGTTAGACGGTATTGCTACTAATGTTTACTAACTGTCTGCTTGAGTATCCTGAGCTTCAGTACCCCCAATGTACTAGACGGTTAGAGTCTAGACGGTATTGGCTACTAATGTTCTACTGAACTGTCTGCTTGAGTATCCTGAGCTTCAGTACCCCCAATTCTGACGGTCTAGAGTCTAGACGGTATTGCTACTAATGTTCTACTGAACTGTCTGCTTGAGTATCCTGAGCTTCAGTCCCCCAATGTACTAGACGGTCTAGAGTCTAGACGGTATTGCTACTAATGTTCTATGAATGTCTGCTTGAGTATCCTGAGCTTCAGTACCCCCAATGTACTAGACGGTCTAGAGTTTAGACGGTATTTCTACTAATGTTCTACTGAACTGTCTGCTTGAGTATCCTGAGCTTCAGTACCCCCAATGTACTAGACGGTCTAGAGTTAGACGGTATTGGCTATAATGTTCTACTGAACTGTCTGCTTGATATCCTGAGCTTCAGTACCCCAATGTAC
Source organism: Hermatobates lingyangjiaoensis (assembly GCA_026182355.1). Classification (NCBI taxonomy): domain Eukaryota; kingdom Metazoa; phylum Arthropoda; class Insecta; order Hemiptera; family Hermatobatidae; genus Hermatobates; species Hermatobates lingyangjiaoensis. The sequence continues at coordinate 127,016 of JAPFBL010000019.1, forward strand.
TAGACGTCTAGAGTCTAGACGGTATTGATACTAATGTTCTACTGAACTGTCTGCTTGAGTATCCTGAGCTTCAGTACCCCAATGTACTAGACGGTCTAGAGTCTAGACGGTATTGCTATAATGTTCTACAACTGTCTGCTGAGTATCTGAGCTTCAGTACCCCAATGTACTAGACGGTCTAGAGTCTAGACGGTATTGTACTAATGTTCTACTGAACTGTCTGCTTGAGTATCTGAGCTTCAGTACCCCAATGTACTAGACGGTCTAGAGTCTAGACGGTATTGCTACTAATGTTCTACTGAACTGTCTGCTTGAGTATCCTGAGCTTCAGTACCCCCAATGTACTAGACGGTCTAGAGTCTAGACGGTATTGACTACTAATGTTCTACTGAACTGTCTGCTTGAGTATCCTGAGCTTCAGTACCCCCAATGTACTAGACGGTCTAGAGTCTAGACGGTATTGACTACTAATGTTCTACTGAACTGTCTGCTTGAGTATCCTGAGCTTCAGTACCCCCAATGTACTAGACGGTCTAGAGTCTAGACGGTATTGACTACTAATGTTCTACTGAACTGTCTGCTTGAGTATCCTGAGCTTCAGTACCCCCAATGTACTAGACGGTCTAGAGTCTAGACGGTATTGGCTACTAATGTTCTACTGAACTGTCTGCTTGAGTATCCTGAGCTTCAGTACCCCCAATGTACTAGACGGTCTAGAGTCTAGACGGTATTGGCTACTAATGTTCTACTGAACTGTCTGCTTGAGTATCCTGAGCTTCAGTACCCCCAATGTACTAGACGGTCTAGAGTCTAGACGGTATTGGCTACTAATGTTCTACTGAACTGTCTGCTTGAGTATCCTGAGCTTCAGTACCCCCAATGTACTAGACGGTCTAGAGTCTAGACGGTATTGGCTACTAATGTTCTACTGAACTGTCTGCTTGAGTATCCTGAGCTTCAGTACCCCCAATGTACTAGACGGTCTAGAGTCTAGACGGTATTGGCTACTAATGTTCTACTGAACTGTCTGCTTGAGTATCCTGAGCTTCAGTACCCCCAATGTACTAGACGGTCTAGAGTCTAGACGGTATTGGCTACTAATGTTCTACTGAACTGTCTGCTTGAGTATCCTGAGCTTCAGTACCCCCAATGTACTAGACGGTCTAGAGTCTAGACGGTATTGACTACTAATGTTCTACTGAACTGTCTGCTTGAGTATCCTGAGCTTCAGTACCCCAATGTACTAGACGGTCTAGAGTTAGACGGTATTGACTACTAATGTTCTACTGAACTGTCTGCTTGAGTATCCTGAGCTTCAGTACCCCCAATGTACTAGACGGTCTAGAGTATAGACGGTATTGACTACTAATGTTCTACTGAACTGTCTGCTTGAGTATCCTGAGCTTCAGTACCCCCAATGTACTAGACGGTCTAGAGTCTAGACGGTATTGCTACTAATGTTCTACTGAACTGTCTGCTTGAGTATCCTGAGCTTCAGTACCCCCAATGTACTAGACGGTCTAGAGTCTAGACGGTATTGGCTACTAATGTTCTACTGAACTGTCTGCTTGAGTATCCTGAGCTTCAGTACCCCCAATGTACTAGACGGTCTAGAGTCTAGACGGTATTGACTACTAATGTTCTACTGAACTGTCTGCTTGAGTATCCTGAGCTTCAGTACCCCCAATGTACTAGACGGTCTAGAGTCTAGACGGTATTGGCTACTAATGTTCTACTGAACTGTCTGCTTGAGTATCCTGAGCTTCAGTACCCCCCCAATGTACTAGACGGTCTAGAGTCTAGACGGTATTGGTACTAATGTTCTACTGAACTGTCTGCTTGAGTATCCTGAGCTTCAGTACCCCAATGTACTAGACGGTCTAGAGTCTAGACGGTATTGGCTACTAATGTTCTACTGAACTGTCTGCTTGAGTATCCTGAGCTTCAGTACCCCCAATGTACTAGACGGTCTAGAGTCTAGACGGTATTGGCTACTAATGTTCTACTGAACTGTCTGCTTGAGTATCCTGAGCTTCAGTACCCCAATGTACTAGACGGTCTAGAGTATAGACGGTATTGACTACTAATGTTCTACTGAACTGTCTGCTTGAGTATCCTGAGCTTCAGTACCCCCAATGTACTAGACGGTCTAGAGTCTAGACGGTATTGACTACTAATGTTCTACTGAACTGTCTGCTTGAGTATCCTGAGCTTCAGTACCCCCAATGTACTAGACGGTCTAGAGTCTAGACGGTATTGGCTACTAATGTTCTACTGAACTGTCTGCTTGAGTATCCTGAGCTTCAGTACCCCCAATGTACTAGACGTCTAGAGTCTAGACGGTATTGACTACTAATGTTCTACTGAACTGTCTGCTTGAGTATCTGAGCTTCAGTACCCCAATGTACTAGACGGTCTAGAGTCTAGACGGTATTGACTACTAATGTTCTACTGAACTGTCTGCTTGAGTATCCTGAGCTTCAGTACCCCAATGTACTAGACGGTCTAGAGTCTAGACGGTATTGGCTACTAATGTTCTACTAAACTGTCTGCTTGAGTATCCTGAGCTTCAGTACCCCCAATGTACTAGACGGTCTAGAGTCTAGACGGTATTGGCTACTAATGTTCTACTGAACTGTCTGCTTGAGTATCCTGAGCTTCAGTACCCCAATGTACTAGACGGTCTAGAGTCTAGACGGTATTGGCTACTAATGTTCTACTGAACTGTCTGCTTGAGTATCCTGAGCTTCAGTACCCCCAATGTACTAGACGGTCTAGAGTCTAGACGGTATTGGCTACTAATGTTCTACTGAACTGTCTGCTTGAGTATCCTGAGCTTCAGTACCCCCAATGTACTAGACGGTCTAGAGTCTAGACGGTATTGGCTACTAATGTTCTACTGAACTGTCTGCTTGAGTATCCTGAGCTTCAGTACCCCCAATGTACTAGACGGTCTAGAGTCTAGACGGTATTGGCTACTAATGTTCTACTGAACTGTCTGCTTGAGTATCCTGAGCTTCAGTACCCCCAATGTACTAGACGGTCTAGAGTCTAGACGGTATTAACTACTAATGTTCTACTGAACTGTCTGCTTGAGTATTCTGAGCTTCAGTACCCCCAATGTACTAGACGGTCTAGAGTATAGACGGTATTGACTACTAATGTTCTACTGAACTGTCTGCTTGAGTATCCTGAGCTTCAGTACCCCCAATGTACTAGACGGTCTAGAGTCTAGACGGTATTGGCTACTAATGTTCTACTAAACTGTCTGCTTGAGTATCCTGAGCTTCAGTACCCCCAATGTACTAGACGGTCTAGAGTCTAGACGGTATTGGCTACTAATGTTCTACTGAACTGTCTGCTTGAGTATCCTGAGCTTCAGTACCCCCAATGTACTAGACGGTCTAGAGTCTAGACGGTATTGGCTACTAATGTTCTACTGAACTGTCTGCTTTTGTATCCTGAGCTTCAGTACCCCCAATGTACTAGACGGTCTAGAGTCTAGACGGTATTGGCTACTAATGTTCTACTGAACTGTCTGCTTGAGTATCCTGAGCTTCAGTACCCCCAATGTACTAGACGGTCTAGAGTCTAGACGGTATTGGCTACTAATGTTCTACTGAACTGTCTGCTTGAGTATCCTGAGCTTCAGTACCCCCAATGTACTAGACGGTCTAGAGTCTAGACGGTATTGGCTACTAATGTTCTACTGAACTGTCTGCTTGAGTATCCTGAGCTTCAGTAGCCCCAATGTACTAGACGGTCTAGAGTCTAGACGGTATTGGCTACTAATGTTCTACTGAACTGTCTGCTTGAGTATCCTGAGCTTCAGTACCCCCAATGTACTAGACGGTCTAGAGTCTAGACGGTATTGGCTACTAATGTTCTACTGAACTGTCTGCTTGAGTATCCTGAGCTTCAGTACCCCCAATGTACTAGACGGTCTAGAGTATAGACGGTATTGACTACTAATGTTCTACTGAACTGTCTGCTTGAGTATCCTGAGCTTCAGTACCCCCAATGTACTAGACGGTCTAGAGTATAGACGGTATTGACTACTAATGTTCTACTGAACTGTCTGCTTGAGTATCCTGAGCTTCAGTACCCCCAATGTACTAGACGGTCTAGAGTATAGACGGTATTGACTACTAATGTTCTACTGAACTGTCTGCTTGAGTATCCTGAGCTTCAGTACCCCAATGTACTAGACGGTCTAGAGTATAGACGGTATTGACTACTAATGTTCTACTGAACTGTCTGCTTGAGTATCCTGAGCTTCAGTACCCCCAATGTACTAGACGGTCTAGAGTATAGACGGTATTGACTACTAATGTTCTACTGAACTGTCTGCTTGAGTATCCTGAGCTTCAGTACCCCCAATGTACTAGACGGTCTAGAGTCTAGACGGTATTGACTACTAATGTTCTACTGAACTGTCTGCTTGAGTATCCTGAGCTTCAGTACCCCCAATGTACTAGACGGTCTAGAGTCTAGACGGTATTGGCTACTAATGTTCTACTGAACTGTCTGCTTGAGTATCCTGAGCTTCAGTACCCCCAATGTACTAGACGGTCTAGAGTCTAGACGGTATTGGCTACTAATGTTCTACTGAACTGTCTGCTTGAGTATCCTGAGCTTCAGTACCCCCAATGTACTAGACGGTCTAGAGTCTAGACGGTATTGACTACTAATGTTCTACTGAACTGTCTGCTTGAGTATCCTGAGCTTCAGTACCCCCAATGTACTAGACGGTCTAGAGTCTAGACGGTATTGGCTACTAATGTTCTACTGAACTGTCTGCTTGAGTATCCTGAGCTTCAGTACCCCCAATGTACTAGACCGTCTAGAGTCTAGACGGTATTAACTACTAATGTTCTACTGAACTGTCTGCTTGAGTATTCTGAGCTTCAGTACCCCCAATGTACTAGACGGTCTAGAGTATAGACGGTATTGACTACTAATGTTCTACTGAACTGTCTGCTTGAGTATCCTGAGCTTCAGTACCCCCAATGTACTAGACGGTCTAGAGTCTAGACGGTATTGGCTACTAATGTTCTACTGAACTGTCTGCTTGGCTGATCAACAACCTTGACATCCTATTAATAACACCAGTTAAAAAACAGTACGGTTTTGTACCTTTAATATCCAACAGGTGGATGCAATCATGTTTATATAAGCATTTTTAACATTACTTTTGTTTTAAAATAAAAATATATGATGCAATATCATTAATGACTTTTCTTCCTAACTTATATTTAAATTATTTTTATAACCTCAGATGCGAGATAATTAAATAATCACCATTTATATAAAGCAGAAGCGTGAATGGAATGATTTCTTAATCAACCCTCATATTCCTGGTTTCATTTTGGTTGACACTGAAGGGCTAATCCGAGTAGAATCACTTAAAAATGAAAGGATAATACAATTCCAGGGTGATTACACGGCTTAGAGGGCATCTCAACTTGCACTCCATTGCACTCACAGATATTGGGCCAAGGAGACCTCAAGCCCCCTCTTAGAAACCAATCAACCTCCTCATCACCATTAAATGATCTAGTCAATACTTAACTACATCATCATATATGTCAACCGTTAACGTTCTAAGCAGTTATTGCATTAAAGAAATGTTCACCTTTCAATGCTAACCTACTTCTTAAGCTATATGCATTTAGAGTAATTTTCATTATCTGTAATCAAATGGATCAATCAGATCTGCAGGTCATTTCTTAAAAGAGAAGTCATAAATTGATATGGATATAATACTTTAGAAAGCTTCAACATTGCTTTATTCGAGTGCTGGATCAAGTGAATTACATTTTTCCTTTACCAGGGAAGTAAACAAATAGGGAAGTAAGCACAAGACCATGTTTGGTTCACTAAAGAAAATGTTTCATGGTTAAGATCTAAGGAACATATTGACCAGACTGCATTCTGCTAAAAGTGTTCCATCTCTATTACCAGTTCAATTGGATTAACTCGAAAGTTCCTTCCAAAAGATAATAATACATTATCTTTGCTCATAAGTTCAGAGGATTACTTGAGACTTCAGAATGAGTTTTCATTAATAATTTCTGATTAAAATCCCTTAATGCGTAATACATCACATGATTTTAAAAGATCATTTTATAGAATGTAAACATATTTTACTATTTGTAGAAAGAAAGTTCATCAATCTAGTGGAGTCATTTCTTTAGGAAGTCATATTTAGTCAATGACTAGCTATTACGCTAACCTGACCAAATGTTCATGGTCCACGATTGCTTGAACAGGAATATCAAGGCACATTGCCAAGTTGCTCTTATTTAAGCAAACGCTGGGGAACTATTACAAGCAGTTGTGTGTTATTTACTGTATGAGAATGGGTAAGTGTATCATACAGCAGTATGTGTATGTAAATACAGTGTTCCGATAAATCAACCTCATGGCTAATTTTAACGTAATTGCATCCGTTGTTTATCGGTCAAGATCTTCAGCTAATATATGAAAAAATTTAGCATAGTTTCCTGGATAAAATACAGATGTTTCCGTTATGTTCTCACTGCAATTTAAAGGATCTTTGTTCGGGTGTTTTATTACGACGCGTTTGCCTTTCTTTCACGATAACGTTCTAAACTATTTCCCCTCCCCTCGATAGCCTTATTGAGTTATGGCCCATTTAAGCTCTGTTTGTAATCTATAAAGGACCATTTAAAAATAAGATGGTGATTATATTAATACTGATTGCTTATTCTGAATTGTAAATTTACAATCAGGAGATATAAGGAATATAATTATAATATTACTAATTGTACTTCCTTCTCGTTACTCGCAATTCTTTGTTAGTTATTTATTTTGACTGCCAATGATGATTATATTTTCTTGATTGGCATTCGGGATGGAAAATAGAGCTTATCTAGAATTAGATTCAAAGAGGTAACAAAATCTCTAAGATCTAACGAACTTAATTGTAAATTAAGTGTTAAATTTTAAATTCTCATGCATCCAAGTCTCTGAAAACAATTCATCGTTTGAAAAAAAACAGTTTGACCTCCAGTCACTTACATCACCACAACAAAATCATATTGATATTTGCTTTGGCCAAAACGACGGGTCACTGACCGAATTCAATAATGAACGCGACCCACATGACATAGATGTTCTGGAAAACCACAAAAATCCAACGATAAGTTTATTGTACAACAGATAACGCTAGAAAGAAAACACTGAGAATTTAAGAAAAATATAAGTTAAGGGTTCAATGAGGTATTTAAAATTCAAACGACTAAACATTTGCATTTCAATTTACTCGTTTCTTAAAAAATAAACACGGAAAGCTACAACAAGGGGTTGTGAAAGCCGTCCTAATCCTAAAGGTAAAAACGCTCTTTTGCAAACCCATTTATTTAAACTTATTTATTTTCTTTTTTTAAAAATGTAAAAAGTTTAACAAAATTGGTCTAAGTATCTGAGGTTTACCTTCAACAACTGCCATCTATTTATTACAGAAACGTTGAAAGAAAACACTGAGGCATTGAGTGGTAGAAAATGACAGCAAGAATAAACATGAGATAATAAAATACAACCCAAGGTAAAAAGAGTCAGGTGGTCTAGTGACATTCGCATTAATTTACGCTGCAAACTTTTGGATGGCTATTACAAAAACCATTGTTGTCAAGCAGGAAAATAAATGACGTATCCCATGCATTGGATAACCGTTTGGATCTTTCACTTAATTGAATTTATATTTTACTGCATTTGATATTTATATGCAGAAATATGAATTAGTATATACATTTGATGAAGAATCTGATTTGAAGAAACACAGTGCAATGAAAAAAGAAACATTTTTCGTACACGTCGTCCAAGGTGCGAAAATACTAACGATGTAAGTGACATCTGACCATAAATAGTTAAATAGTTAAACTTACTATTCATAACATTTTTTTGCCACAGGCTTATTAACATATTAACGTTTATTAACATTACATTATGCAAAGTTACAAAAGCAAACACAACAAGCGAGAATGAGGGAAAATTCATTGATTCCCTGGAATGATAAATAATCTAGTCCTGGTTATTTGGATGAAAACTAAGCTACTTATTGAAGTGAACAAAAAACAAACAGGAGTCAAAGAGAAAGACTAGCTTTCAACAACGCATTGCAGTCGGTATTTTGTAAGCGCGCAAAGTTGATTTGCGAATATTGTTGAGTATCACAGCGTGGCTAAAGGGCGCCACGTAAAAAACATCGACCTGCTCTGCTTTGTTCCATATAATGGTCGAAAGGCTGAATGGTTTATGGGAAGAAATCAAAACAGGTATTTTGTAACCGACAGCTACCTGCATCAAACTTGCAATATTCCTTTTCCAATACGGCCATTAAAATGGGGAGTCTCATAAGTGAATTCATGATCTTGTTTATGGAAAATAAGTTTTATTGTTAAAAAATAATTAAAGAAGTAAACATAATTGGAAAATTTAACTTCAATTGTTTAATTGTAGAACTATAACGGTTAGTAAAAAACAAAAAAAAAAATGAAGGATATATGATTTCAGGTTGAGCAAAAGAGTACTATTGTATTAATATACAGAACATTTCCAAAGCTTAGATGTAACATAAAAGGGAAGTATTTTGTTTTCTTATAAAGACTTGATTTTATGGAAAATTTTATTATTACACAACACTGGGGCATTTATGGTACTCAAAGAATTTTGATGGACACTTAGTCATCCAGCTTCCAATCTAGGAACAAATCAAACAATCTTAAGACAAATGGGTCTTGGGGCTCGGAAGATGGAACTCATCTAAACTTGAAATAAATTTGAATTGGCTTCTACATTTACTCAATAGTTTAGAAACCCAACTTTTATAGTTAAGACAATAATAAGAATTGTTTAAGTGAAATTATAAAACTTTTATAATTTATTTGGATAAAATGTGATTTGATATATGCAAGATACCACAACAGGAGAGTTTTGGCCAGGTTCCTGCCGTAGACCACTGAGGCCTGCTTTTCCAATAAGAGTGGCTTTGTCAAGCTGAGAATTTATGGGTCTAATAAACAGGCTTGCTATTCCTAAAGGGATACGACAGGTACCCCTTCAAGCCAGATTAGCCCGCCCTGGAAGCCCTAAATACAAGGGTAGCTCAGCCAGCGGCACAACCCTTCCATTTAGTCAAACTCAACATTCACTTACATCTTTTTTACATCACCTACAGTTACATTACTCACCATTACACGAATTCACGAATAAACCCAGGCTTTTAATCTTAACCAGAACATTAATAACAAGCCTCGTCAAAGTCACAAGTTATCAAAGTCAAAGTCTCACAGAATCCTTACTTGATCAAAAAATCTTAAAACTCATTTGTGAATTTCTTAATGTGGTTTGAATGTTGATTTTATTTAACGTACTTCTTGTAAAATCCTGTTAAATATATTTATAAGTTTACATATAACTAAAAAGACACACAATATAGATTGGCACACACAATCAATTTTCGCTTCATGAGGAAGAAGAAAAGAGAGAGACTTAGTTCAGCAGCAAAACGATATTTGGCAACCACACTGTGTCTTCCTTCTCATGATGGTTAAACCAAAAATTTGAGACTCTTAAGTACAAGGATAAGTTTGATTTATGAACTATGATCGGTTTTGTAATATCTATACAAAAAAAATATGTTCAAAGGAGACAACAAAATTTTAATAAAACATTTCAACTTCTACCTTATGAGTATATTACTTAATATTGAATCAAACGTTTAGGTTCTATGTTTAGAAGTTAATGGAATTTGAAGACACGCATATCTGATCTGACTTACACGTATTTTATAATTGAGAAGTTTAGGGCTGAACTTGTTTAGAGAACTGCACTGTACGTACTGAGAGCATGCAAGTCCTGTTTGGACAGCTTTCTGGAACAGCTCTTCACTTTGATGGAACAGTTAGAGGTTATGAATGTGTTTTGACTTCACCTAAACAGCCATATTAGTCTCCCTTCATTCTTGAAATATTTACGAAGAATATTAAATAACCTATTTTATGAAAAGATAATTGATGTTTTTAATGAATGTATGAGGGATACAACCTAAGCTATTGTCCTCGTGCTGGAACGTCCCTCCATGGGATTGTATCCAGCATGCGTCATTCCGAAACCCAAAATGACATGTAAATTGTCAATTGTTGTTTGAATACCTGAAGTTTCTATTAAGCCTTCAACGGAAGAATTGTTTTAGTCCAGACCACGTCAAAGTAGAAACGTAAGAAATAAGTTGTGGAACAAATCCAGCAATTAAAGATGCTGCCCTCTCGATACAATCTTAATACAGTATCGAGGTCACAAACTCATTTACTGACTTAAACTTTCTAAATTAATAATGCTGCTAGCCCTTAGGCAACTGAATCCTTAAATCCCTTGATAGGAATGAAGAAAAAATATTGAACAAATAAATAAAACATTTTAATTTTACTCCCTTAAAATTCAGAAATATTAAAAAAAAATTATTAAAGAACGTTATAAATAGTATTTAAAAAGAAAGTTTTAAAGTATTTTTGCACTATAAAATATTTAAACTTTTTAAATAAAAAATGCAATTTATGAAAACATAAATCTCATCTAAACATTCATTCAAAAATAAAATTGAAAGAAATAATATGTTACAAACATTTCATTTGTTATTGGGCGGACGAAATCCAAAATTATATTCCAAAAACACTGTCAAACGGATGGTATACCATATGCTGAGTTATGAAAAAAAGTTGAAGAAAAAATAATTCAATAATTATTAGAATAACCAACATATAATAATAGTAATGCAAAAAATATGGAAATTATTTATAAAAAAAGAATGAAATTAATAGTAATCTAAATTAATTAGTGATTTATATTAGAATGTGTTAAATAATTCACTACTTAAATTTATTACAATCGTTAATAGATGAACAGGTATAAAATCCATTGAAAAGATTAAAGCATCTTTTTAAAAGGGTATAACATATTTTATAACGCTAAAAAACATAATGAAATAAACACTCATTTTAAACAAGTTTATTGCAGAAACACTTCGAAGTGCAAGGTCCATTTACCAGTAACCCTATTTTGTTACGACCCATCTCAGCCTAAATAGGGAGATTGACGGGAAATGGGTACATAATTTAGAACTAAGATAAAAAAAAAACAAAATTTACGATCAAACCAAATAAAAAAAAATCAGTAAGAAGAATAATCATACTCGTATATTTAAAACATAAAATCTACATATATTTTCATATAATTACATTTTTACGTAACATTAATGCATAAAAAAAAGAAGAAAATCAAATAAAAAATATAATGACGGTAATAATCTTATAAAATGAAAGCAAAAACTATCGTAGATTATCGATTAAGGGATAAGTTTCTTTGTCACCTGGTAAAAAACACAATGGCATAACTCAAAACAATTTGCAGCAGTGCGACAGAAGGGTTGCTTTGTGCACTTTGTTTTATGGCATACAAAACACAAGGAATAGTAGGAGAGGTTGTTGAAAGAGTTTGAGGGCCCGTTTCAGGTATGCAGTAAGTCTAAAGAAAATTAATTTTCGCAGGCTATTCATGATCTAGACTCCTGATGTGGCGTCGACATGCAACATGAATCGTTATTTTCACTGCCATGTAAGAGTGACGGACTGGTTGTAACTGTAGATTGGGATACAATATATCAATAAAACCTGCCAGGCTGTAATAAATTAACAGCACTGGTTGAAAATGAGAATGAAATTTCAGTCATCATGAAAAGTCAAAGCTCACATATTACCACTGAAATGATGCTGACACTCACCATGCAACGTCTTACTTTAATGACCATGTGCGGTCTAAAACACTATTAGTTTACGAAGAACATCCGCAGCAAAACTGAATCCTGTGAGACTCTACTTTTTACATGTTTTTCACTGTGACATAATATAAACATAACATAAAATTCACTGAGGAAGTTTAGAAGTAATTGAGACACTTACAAAACTTTTGATTGAGTAGCATATCATTTCCATAAGCCTAGTGCAAAGATGCATAACATTCTAGATGATTCCTAGCCATGATGACCTGGTGGGTGATAAGGTGAAAATAATTAACTACTCTGCCCAAACATAGCTACCTCTAGGAAAGCCTTGTCATCGAAGGTCCGCATTGCTTCCATGCTGGACGACAACTTTAACGTCTTCTCAGCCCAAAATGAATAGAAATACATTTTTAATTTTATCAGGCTAACGCCTCTACTCTTCCTCATTTAACATTTCTTTGTCTCTCTCAACTTATAACAATATACATTTTATATTCGTAATTTCGAGCACATCTGTTCACTGTTGAATCAACAAGATCAGCATTGGTGTTCAATATCAACTTAAGGTTAATAATATGAGTCTTTAATTAAAGCCACTTGGAGAAAGGCAGAGCTCCCAACTTCTGGAAATGCTTCCCGGTGACTTCTTGAGTTTAAAACGAAAGTTATTAAAAGGAACACTATGTCGCATCCTTCTTTATTCACTTCTAACATGTCTCCAGAACTCTATTAAAAACTTTCAGCAATAAATACTGCGTATTAATAGAATTTTGGATGTATGTTCAATGCCCTGTGTGATTAACTTGTTTACAAAATAAATGAGTGACCATATAAACCCTGTTTAAGAGACCCGACTCTTGATTTTCACTCAAGAGTGAAGGACAATTTTACCTACAGGACGCAGAGATGCCTGTTCAACTTGTCAGAAAGCTCATAAGCAAGTTAAAATTCAGGTGGTTGTTACAAGTGACAAACTTAGCAGCCGATGATAAGGAAGGAATTGATAACGACTTGCTCAGAGATGTTCATCTGCTTAAGTTTGGCTCTAACGACCCAACTTGTCACTATTAGAGCTTCACTTTTGTTCCAAGTTCACACCCATCACCGCCCAAAACGACCTCCCTTTAAAAAACCCAACCCTCTCCTATCTAACTGCCACAATCACCCTCGCAAACTTACTTTCTTCACTTTCATACACTTTTTTTACTTTCTTGTTATTCCCGCGTCACTTTTAATGTTACAGCTAAAATTTATAACTTTCTCAACAACATACATTTATAAGTTTTATGACAAACTTTGTGTGCAATTACAGTACAGCATAGATCACAATCATTTCTGGTTGGATGTATGACACTTTTGCAATAATTATGTAAAAATGAATAATCACACGAACTACACATAAAATATAGTTATTTGTGATCTCTAACAGTTATATAAAAAAAACATATAAATATATTACTTATTTCTCTCTAAGCCTCCTTGTACTCGTAAATTCAAGACAATCGTAAGAGGAGCATGCTTCTCTCCTTGAAGCCCAATTTACTCCTGATCTCAATAATTTATAAATGTATAAATTATTGATAATTATTTATCAATATGTACTAGGTACATATTACAAATTTATGTATATAGTTTTATAATATTTTTCTATTTGCCGATAAATTTTAACTCTAAACAATATTTTTGTTCTGTATTATACCTTAATTTTTTTACTTACTATTTCTTTTTTTTTTGTACTTAGTAAAATAATTCAAAGTACTCCCTTGTAAGTGAGAAATTATAAGCCAAGCTCCTATTTTCCATGACACATCTCATAATGACGACGGATGTCAAAATATTGAAGTAAGTTACAGCATGCAGTAATTTTATGTGACTCATTTCCGTTAAGAAGGGCCATTGCCAGTAAGTAACTATAAAAAAAGATCCAAATAAATTTACTGAGAAGACACAACAAAAACTACGATAAATTGTTATCCAGGAAGGGTTGTTGGAATACATTATTGAGTTTTTATTATTCTTCTGTGATTTCTCCGTGCGTGAATTAATATGGTGATTTCCTTGATTATTAAGTTAACGTTTATATTTTACATATATCAAAACTTTAAAAGTGGTTCAATTGGACTTCACAAAACTAAAGTATATAGAACAAATAAAAGAACAACACACTTACTGAGACCAATATTTCAAACATGCAGTTCTTCGTCAGTAGTAAGAATAGATAAAGAGAAGAAGTAAGATAAGTGTTGTCCTGAGGCCGTTTTAATGTATACATAAGGAAAACATAGAAACATTGGTATCTGAAGAAAGAGTGTTCAGAAGGTAAAAAACGACTTTTTTCATTAATTCTCTACTCAGGCTTAATTCGATTAACTTCCGACTAGATTGTAGACACTATGTCTGAACTTCAGTTTTCTTCGTTAGAGAGATGTTTAAAATAATGGAGAATAAAGCTATACACATAATATATTCGTTAGCAGATAGATCTCTCTGTTCGACCAGAATTGTTCAGAATAACTCATACTTTCATATGCCATGGCATACTTTAATAGTGACAATCATCTCATATAAATGAAAAAAATGCAACTCAGATATTAAACTCCAAACAAGTTTATGTTTGTGAAGCTTTTAAGAAAGGTTGGATTATCAGTATATTTCATATTTTATTTTTTTTGTTTTTTATTTATGTATTTCGTTATTATGGATTATATTATGGCTTCAAAATACCAGCATGTCAACTTTAAACTATGAAGCAACTCCTTTGTATAAAGTTTTTCTTTTAAATACAAATATTTTTCTAGTCTATTTCATGTTTGTGCACGATGGCCGAAAACAGTTGTAGAAGTCAAGATGTCATATGGTTATACCGTCATTCATTCTTCCGAATTCTAAGTCTAAAATCCTTTATTAAATTAAAAAAAAACTTTTTTTTGTGTGAACGAAAAATTTTTTTATGAACGAAAAAAAAGTTGATTCAAGAGACATGCAAAACCAGCCCTTTAGAGTTTAATGGAATGATTCAAGTCATACATATTTGCATAGAATAAAATCTTATTGAAAATCAGTTAAAAGCCTGAACTAACGGTTCAATTTATTTTACACAACTAACTTATACAGTCATTGATACGAGTATTATAATTCGAAATAGAAATTCAATTTTTCTATGGCGGTTCGTTGTTGAGAGGCACAAGCCATGGCGAAAGGTGTCACGCTATTCAAATGATTGCTGGAAACGCATGGCGTGACCATTAATACAGCGTGACATTCTCCGAATAAATTATTTGAAACGCTAAAATGTTCATTTAATAAAACCAATATTTTTATCATTAAATTTGACCTAACTTTAATAATACATTTTTAAGGAATTAACATAGAAATTAAAATTTATTTGAAAACAATTACTATAAAAATGTATTCTAAATAATAATTCCTTTATAGGAACTGCAACGATCTTTGCTTCATAGGGAGTACCAGCTAGAAAACATAAGAATATTTTTTTTCTACAACAAATACTGTTATAAATAACAGTTAATTTCAAGATGTTGTTTATGAATAAAACCATCCCAAATTAAAACCTATATAGAACTGCACTCTTTTTAGTCCACTTATTTTTTTCCAACTATCACTTTTATAGGCTTTTCTCTTTAGTGTACTTTCAGTAGCACAAGGGAGGATCATTAATTGTTTGGCAGCTTCTTTTGATTTGGATGCAGTACAATACCGGCTTCATCCTACATACAAAGTTCTAACTATTACCTTAATCATGTTTGTCAGATAAGAATCCTTAAGAAGTGCCTGACAGACACGTGGCCGACAGATTTACATCTCTCTAATTTTCAGTAAAGAATCGTCTCCAAGGTTTTCATCTCTCATATAACAAATTTGGGGTTCACTTCAACAATAGCACTTTTTATCACAGTTGCAGATGTTGTGTAATTGTGCTACCCGGTGTCAAAACTCTACTTTTCTCTGTAATCACTAATAACAGTAGACGTTTGTATGTGAATCTGAAGTAACCATGCCGCAGGATTTGTCAAGGAGAAGGTTTTGTTACAAAACATGTAGTTTGACTTTAGAAAGCTTCTATTTTTAGTTAGACTAAGTTCATTAAAACGATCAGTAAGTCGGAGGGAGAGCCACTATAATCCAGGATCTTCACTTAAGGATGATAGTATTTAATGCGGACAACTACATGCTGGGATGTTAAAAAATAGTTTGAAAGAACAGCTAATGATGTAATAATTGCGAGAAAACAAAGAACACTGTATACTGTGGACTCATCAGTAACATTGGTTCATTTCCAACTAAATTAATCAATTATTAAACTAATACCCACGCTCATATATACAGACAATATCTTTTCCTATCTTACAATTTTTGCCTCCAGTACCTCTATATTATTTTTGTATTTTCAAACAAAATGCGTACATCAAGATGCATACACCGTGGTTTGAATACTCAATTGAACTTTATCTTCAGATCAACACTAAACTCCTTAATTATAAGGCCTTAGATCCTTTTCAGTCGTCTTTGTTGTTTTTTTTTTTTATTAATTTGTTCAATCTCTTGCTTTGTCTGTTTCTTTTTCAACTAAGGACTTTATTATCAATAATTTCAAAAATTGAATATTGCAAATATATCGAAATACAGTCATAAAGACCTTTGGTTCAGCCATAAGAAGTGTGTCTGACGCTGTAACTGATTCATCTGAACGGTCGAAAATTTGCATGTTATTTACGCTCTTAGCAAACATGTCAACCTTGACAAGCCAAGTTTGGTACGGTCCTGTTGCTTCCTTAAAACTCAATCATTTCCTCATACTTAGATATGAATAATAACGCTTTGTGTACACCTGCTCTACTCTCCAAATGACAGCCTATTGCTCACCATCTGGTCCGTAGTATTTGACACTGCATCATTTTTAATTAAGTAAAGCTAATTTAATGAGCATTTTTGTATCATTGAAAAAAAAGGAAATAATTTTAAAATTACAGACTTTAAAACACTTACTATAATCTACATTTAAAACAACAGTTCGTAATGTGGCGAAGGCAGAAAAGCAAATGAAGCAGAAGAGACGTAATATCGCAAATCCACTGGTTTTCAGCAAAAGCATTTAATATACATACTCCATTAAAACTGTTAACCCAATAGTAAGTTAAAAACAGATTGCAGTAAGGTATGAGAAATAAATAAGAAATAAAAACTCTAAACATGATACATTTCTTTATGTTGATAACTTTATTATACTGCCAGAAACAAAACAAACGAAGCAAAAAAGTTTAAAAGTAAAAAAAAAACAATAATATCAAACAGTAAAATAATAAATCGATGTGGAAGCTTTAGCTTTTGTTTAAACCGGGTTCGGTGTGGGGCCCCAAGTGACCAAACATGTAATCCTCACAATATCTATAAACTAAACGAAAAACTGACGCAAAAACACTAACCTTTAAACCAAAAGTATTACCTCCTTCTATGTTTGAATTTTATAGTTATGTGAAACTTATTGTTATAAGTTTTTGCATAGTTTTCATTAAATGTATTAATAAATAAAACAAATTTTAATATATTGGGAAAGGTGAGGTAGAGATAAGATGTACTATCTTATTAAGTTCTACTAATTGTAAACTACTTCTTTATGACCAATAATGATTATAATCATCATACTATCCATATTGCAAAATATTTCTTCTTTTTTTTTGTACACTGGGTTTAAGATAAACCAAATTTGAGTATTCATTACATTTGAAATCAGAAAATTACAGGATCTGACTACAGTTATTCCTTTCAACTCTTATCTAATATTTACATCCGCCAGATTACAATACAAAGTGCATTAAAAGTTATATTCTGGACTAAATGCAAGTAAAGCTAATAGATAACGAATAATAATAAGTTTCTATTAAATTAGTATTACTTTTCTAGATTTCCTTGGAAGTAAATAGTAAGTTTATTTGGAATCAGTTGGTTTGCATGAATTTGTATACAGAATTTTAGAAGATTTGAGTTTATAGGACCACTGTGACACAGCTGTACTTCTGTCTTTATATCTATTATGACAAAGGATTTCACGAAGAAAAAAAAAGCCGCTTAGTTATGAACCAAGGCGAGCTGCTCCCGCAAGGTTACATTAGAAAACCAGTTACTAACGGTCTAGAGGCGATGGTCAACAGGGCGATCCAGACAGAACTGGAAACTTGTGCAATGTTATATCAAAAAAGTCAGTCCAAGTCGAGCAAACAGCTAAAGAAACAAACAAACAGTTAAACAAACTGCAGAAAACGGCTGAAGGCTAGGTTTGAAACTGCGGGTAGTGAGTCCAGTTAGTAACAGGACCCGTAAACATCATCATTATGTTAATACATACCTAAGCTTGTATGCAAAGTTGTGAGAACTATTTTAATTGTAATGATGCAGAGCAAATATTGACGATATATTCCAATGGCATAATTCAATTATTTTCTAAGTGTACTTATGGATTAGAAGCGTATGTTAATCTCATTTAGCTGGAAGCAGAGAATTGTGATGCTAAAACAATCCAATGAAATATTATACCCATACGATGTTATAAACACAAGCACAAGTGATTCAGACCATGTCCAGACAAAAGCATTAAAAATAAAAAGCATAAAGAACTTGCGCAGGTAAAGTTTTGTAAAAATGGATAACACTTGATATAAATCTGAAAGCAAGACTCTCTTTTATACTAGGAACTTCAGTGCATTTCTCCAATCTGAACTTTGGTAGCTATTAGTAACTTAATAAGTAAATTATATCTTTCCATTCAAGGTCCAATCAACCAAAATAAATAAATATGGAAATCACCTTAAGCCTTTATGCAGTGATGGAAATAAAATAAACAATTGTATTGAAGAAACAAAAGGGTAAAAGAGGTATGCAATACACATTTATCTGAGCCACCGAGAGGAGGAAGGGAAGCGTATTAATGACAGCGGAAATATTTGTTTTCAATAGAATTTTGAGCCCCGGAAAGGATGTAATGCATAATTCAACTGCGGGGTCGAAGTCAGCAGAATTCTAAACATTCACTCTACCATCAAAAGCCAAGGCTAATTTAGAAGGTCGAAAAATTTAACATGAATATTCATCCCCTATTAGCAAATTAATAATTAATTTACACATTGGGTGGGTCAGGCTAAGCACATTACTAAAGCAGCACAGTAAGATATATTAGATAAAAGCGAATCGTGTTTTGCTAGCACCACAGAGGTTCTTAGCAACACTGTTATAAAAATGTACCATCTTTGAAGCACGTTTTCTCCATACTTCTCCCAGTTTCGGTGCTCATGCATTATCAAGAGCAAACGAATGCAGTTTGATACTGTTGCGTTCTAATTAGATTCTCTTAAGTCAAATGTTGTTTTCTTATTTCATTTGACTTAACAATATATCAAAATTGATTCCTACATTTGGATTCATAAACAGTATATTTTATGTTTAAATTTTGTGCTTCGCAGAAAGCCTTCCATAAATTTTACCCTAGCAATTTTAATCCCCAGATATAAAGTTTAAGTATTTTATAATTTACTGGTATACACCATTTTATATGTATCAGTGTCATTAATATTTCGTACATGATACCGTAAGTTTATTCCAAGAAAGGCAATATACAATTTGCTTCCCTTTTCTCTCTCATTTTGATTGCTGGCACTAATGAATTAAATTTTGTGATAAAAGCCCCTTTGTTACTTGATTCCGAATAGAAATATAGTACATTTATCTTATAATATATAGGAATCATCTTGCATGATTAGTATAAATAAACTTAACGCTTCAGTTTCAAAAAAATTCATAAATAAATTACTTGGGAGAGGAGGTAAGACATTATTCATGGCAAGATAACATTTTTATTTATTTATTCATAAACTTTGTTTTTTAAATTACAATTACAATCAAGCACATATAATTTAATTAATTTGATTTTAGTAATCGCAGGTAGGGATAATGTATAGTCGATCCCCTTGAAAAAAACTTAAAACGTCAGGTAGTACTTTAGTAAAATCCACCTTTAAATCTAAACTAATCAATCTATATTCTTCATTAATACAGACAGTTCTTTATTGACTAATTGAATCCCTATTACTATAATATGGTTATTATTTTACCTACTAATGGACGCAAAACGTTAACCATTTCAATACTGAATACGTTATCGGGCCAATCGAACTCGAAAGTAATAACCTTAAGTTCACGTTTTAACCGACATATTTTTATAAGTCGTGATCAATCCGTAGGGGCAGTTAAGAGAGTAAACACTTTTATCTTATCGGTTTTAGTAATTTAAACTTATTATCTTATTATATAGTATTATAATATATATATATTATATATCACTATTATTATTATTATATATATAATATATATATCACGATTTTAATATATATATATTCTATTATATAAAAAGATTTCACATAAAGACGTGAAATAACAATCAATGATCAAACCACAATAAGAAATGGGAAAACAAGGCTAAGATCTTTCAACCGTAACAAGCGGTCTTCGTCAGAGTTGGGTTTTTGACTCTGACGAAGACCGCTTGTTACGGTTGAAAGATCTTAGTCTTGTTTTCCCATTTCTTATTGTGGTTTGATCATTGATATTCTATTATATATACACGTATCTTATATATAATATAATCATATTCTAACTGGGAACTGGAAGTGTTATATTGTGTGAATGTAAAACAAAATTGTTATTTAGGGAGATAGAAAAAATAAAAAGCATGTTTCATATAGTTAAATACTACTATCAATGATCAAACTACAATAAGAAAATGGGAAAACAAGACTATTTTTCCCATTTCCTTATTGTGGTTTGATCATTGATTGTTATTTCACGTCTTTATGTGAAATCTTTTTATCGATTAAATACTACTATATTTAAATAGTGTTTGTAAACAGAAGTTATTACTAAAAAGTTGCACAAAATATGTTGCTTGTACAGATTCTCATGCATTATTATTTTAAATGAAGGTTAAATGCAAATGTTGATAGGAAGATCACCACTTGTTTTGAAAATGGGAGGATTGGAAGTGATTTCAAACCCATTGGACTGGCAGTCTGATTATATCTGACTTCCCACACTCTACTGTATTGTTTTATTTTCATAGCTTAAACAATTTTCAACTTTCCTTTCATATGAAACCGTTGTAATACTTTAATAAAGTCTGGAATTCTACTTTGCGAAAGATAAACTAAGTGGTATGATATTACATTAATCACTGAATTGTAATTAGTAAATATTTAGGGAAGTCATGTGACTTTGACAAATACTTTGGTCTGGTAAGAAACAGCGAATGAGTGGTATAATCCAGTTTCAAATGTCAGTCAGTAGAATGTCTGAAATGCATTATTCTAGGGTTAACAATCTAACTTGCAATTTAAATTAGTGAAAGTAATATGAACAGAGTCATTAAAACTGTATTTTATTAATTTTAAAAAATAAACTTCCGAATCATGAAATTTAAGATATGCATAAGAAGTGTAAAAGAAGTGTAAAAGGGTGTTGTTTTTTTCACAACACCCACGTCTACAGGTTTTCTAGGGATGTAAAGTAGACCTCATTTATTATTTAGTTCCAATTTTAGTTATGGCTGAGCACGTTACGGGGTTGATTTTACATCGGAGTCATAAATTTTACTTTACTCAAGTTTATTACAGAAGGGTGTTTGAGGAGTACCTGGCTCGTAGAGGACTGGGACGACAGCTTTCATAGGGACGGTGTGAACAGGATTTCCATCGCCCACATGAAAACACTATGGTCATGAACAAAGTTCAAACTTTCAGCCATCAGCACTAAAGGCTACCCACTAGACTACACTGAAGCCTGCACTGCTTTAGTCATCAATCAAAAATACTTTATCTGAAATTGCAACTGAAGTTAAGTAAGTGGCGAGTAGAGCTATGTAAACAAACTGTTTTAACTTTGTGTTCTTCAATATAAATTGACTTTGGATTCATAAGACATGAATGTGGTCAGAGAAAAGGAGACACGAATAACCGGGATTACTTTTTAGTATTGTAAAAAAGAGGTGTCGATTATTGACATAAATGAACTAATATAAGAACATTAAAAAAAATCTCGAGTGGCCTACACTCTACTTTACTATAAGTAACTTAATGTCAAATTTCTTGAGTATATAAAACATAATGTCTCATTTAAGCATAACATAAATATCTAAATGGGATATAATTATTAGTCTTTCATTCGTGAGGTAGTACAGATAGTGACTGAAGGACGTATCAATTTATAAGCTAATTTTGCACATCACAAATAATTTATTATTTGCAAATAATTTCATTAGTATAACTACAGCAGTAATAACATTTTTGAAAAACCAAAGTGAATATTTCTTGATACGAAATATTCTCCTACAAGAGAACATGGCTATTGTTCAAATAGCCAGTAGATTTCTTACATCGTTTACTTGACATCCTTCTACATTGAATATTAAAGTAAAATTTTCAAATTTAAAACAGGAAAAGACCCTTTTTTTCTCTGAAAAACATCTTAAACAACGAAGAAAATGTTGTTTTAAGGTGATTTGTTAATTAAAGATGTACGATAATTACATTTATTAATCTCTAAACGAAAGATTTCAATTTTGAATTATCTTTTACATTTTTGATTTTTAACAGAATTATTATACTGGGAATTTTATGGCTTCTTAGTATTTAATAAGATCATTTTCCTTCCCCTTTATCAAATAACATATATACGCATTTTTTCACAGTGAGTGTTATTATTTTCCTGCACAATATTATTCCTCTTACATCTCCTATAAGTCAATAAACAATTTCAATTATTCCTTTATAAATATCAATTTTATCTCAGTGGATTCGCTCAAAAAATTTCTAAGTCAATGTAAACAATGTAAAAAAATATAAAAAAATCGACAAGTATAGCAGGTGATCTCTTACTCTAGGATAAACAAACGATTTATATCGTTATTGCTCTTTCCCATAATTGAAACTTCATGATTTTTTTTTTATAAATTGCTAATTTTTTGTTCCATGTCTGGTCAAATTTTCATTATTTTTTAATGAGCCGTTTAGCGTCAAAAAAACATTTTCTAAAAACAGAAATCGTACTGTAACGCCCCTTTAGTGAATGTAATTTTAGAAAAAAATATCTCAATTCATACTCCACATAATGTTCTATTTTTAGGCATAGTTTCATTTTGATCCGTCAAATAGTATGGCTTGTATCGCTTTCACAAGGTTTGAGATTGAATTATAAGTCAAAATTTATACATTTTAGTGAAAAAAAAATATTTCCCGTTGTTCTAAAATTCTGAATATATTTTTCGTTTGTTCCATTTGTAACCTCAAAGATAATGTCAAAATTTCAAAACTCTAGGGTTATCAGTTTAGGAGAAATAAATGTTTTAAAAAAAACGGTTTTTGGCAAAAAAAGTGACTTTCCCATCATGCATAATTCTTCGCAAACAATAGGGATCTTCGTCTTTATGAGGCCCATTTTTGTGTAAAATATCAACTTGATCCATCAAAGATTCTGGACCGTAGCGTGGTAACAAGCAATGCTAACACACTCACCCACCCACCCACCCACCCACCCACCCACCCACACACACACAGACATCATCGTAAAAACTTCATAAAACGACTTCTGGGACCTCAAAACATGTAATTCCGTCAAAATCTCGAGATCAAATTTTTTCACGATCACTATACGAGGTGTATAAATAAAGTAGTGAGACTGGCAACGTCGCTTTCGATCTGGCAACGCTGGAGACGCGTGGCCTTGAGTAGCGTCAGGTGCACGTGTGATGCGCCTCCAGTATGAATCTCAACTCGCCACAGTCATTTGTTTGTCCGTAGCGTTGGTTTTCGTGAAATGGTTTTTTCTTGAGCGTTTTAAAAATGAGTGACCTCAAAGTTGAGCAGCAAAATAGAAACTTTTGAAAAACTTCAGGAGGCCTATGGAGAACGTGTTATATCAAGGGTACAGGTTTTTCGGTGGTTTAAGGAATTTTCAGAAGGAAGAGAGTCGGTTGAAGATGAACCACGAAGCGGAAGGCCTTCAAGTGCAAACACCGATGAAAATGTCAACAGAGTACGGAACCTTGTGCGTTCAGATCGACGCTTGACAGTCAGAATGATCGGGGAACAGTTGAATTTGAATCACACCTCCGTTCATCACATTTTGACCAATGTATTGGAGATGAGAAAAATTTGTGCGAAAATGGTTCCGAAAATTCCGAAAAGAAAACGAATTTTTGGCCAGTAAAAACATTCCTGTTGCTCCTCAGCCTCCTTATTCACCAGACTTGAGTCTTTATCACTTTTTCCTCTTCCCGAGATTGAAAAATCACCTCAAGGGAACTCATTTCGGGACACTACAAAACATACAAACTGCTGTAACCGACCAGCTGAAGGCCATTCCAGAATCCGAGTTCCAGCAATGCTACAATGATTGGAAGGACCGTCTCCAGCGCTGTGTGGCTTCCGAAGGGAACTATTTTGAAGGTGACAATATCACATTGTAATTATATTTGAATAGAAAATAAAAAAAAAAAATCAGTCTCACTACTTTATTTACACACCTCGTACTTTACTTATAGTAAAGTAAAAAGCAAATAATACAGTCCTTCTGAGCCAAATGACGGACATTAACAAAAATCTCCATGGATATTGAATAGTAGCATCAAATTAAAAACAGTTTCATAATGAACAAACTATACAAACAGCAGGAAAACATTTCTACCAAAAAATTATAAAAGAATCAATATCCACATATAGAACTCATTTTATACAAAATAAATGTAAAAGCTTGAAAAATAAGGATGACACTACTCAGTTTTAGTTTGATACCCTACCCGTATACTTCAATTCGTCATGTAACTTCCTTTTTTGCATAAACTATTATAATTAAAATATATATGTATTAATGTGTCCTCAATTAAAAATATGTCTATATCAATAACAGCTAAATTTATGGACACTGATCAATTATCTTCCAACTATAACTAAGATATTTACGCAGGTTTTATAAAATATATTTCAGCTTTATTAAATACATATATTCACGAAAACATATTATAGAATGATTTTTGGCGTAAATGATCACTACAAAATGTTTGCAAACAAGTTATTTAAGTTATTTTAATCATAATTCAATGGAGTTGTCTGTTTGTAGATAACAGAACCACTATACACTCAGAGTATGTCTATTCCTACAATTTGTTTAACTATTGGCCAACTGATTGTGAAATAATGCATTAAATGGTTATGGTCATGTTAGTTTTATTTCGAAATATCAAAAGGAAATAGTAGCAGTAGATGATTTGAGCAGATCCTCCACATCTTTACGACAAAGGGTATGATTTTATAATACTTCTTAAAAAACTACAATAATTTCATTAGTTATGCCAGTCTGTTACTATGTGGTATTTAGTCAATCTTGGTATTATAGAGAAGGAATGCTCTTCTCCAGATAAATTGTTTTTGAATAGATGGATTACTATCATTATTTATTTATATTTTAGACTTATCTGGAGAGAAACACTACGAGTTCGAACCGCACTGTTTTATTAATAAAACTTGTTAATGTGTAGACCTACTGTATAATTCACAAGTAAAATTCATGTACTAGTTTTAATTTTGATCAGTTTTTAAGTACCTCACCTCAATGGAATGTTACTGCTAGAGACCAAGCCCTGTCCACTCGAAATGGTCAGACTGGGGAGGGTGGAATACGGGCCTTGACCACTGACGTCACGGAGGCCTAGCAGAGCTCTGCTGGCCCTGGCATTCATTTCGGCGCCTAGACTCCCACCCCACTATAAACTTACCTCTGAATTCGACAACTGTCCCCTTGTGCCTCATTTGAAAACCTAAGGTATACGGGCTTTGACCACTGACGTCACGGAGGCCTAGCAGAGCTCTGCTGGCCCTGGCATTCATTTCGGCGCCTAGACTCCCACCCCACTATAAACTTACCTCTGAATTCGAGAACTGTCCCCTTGTGCCTCATTTGAAAACCTCATTAATGAAAGTCTTGAACCTCATCGGGATAGTATTTCAACTAAATGAAACATAGGAATACTCAAACAATTATCAAATTATCAAACTAGTATATCAAACAATTATCTACTCTTAGAATTAAAATATTTCAATCCTTAATAATTTTAAGTTAATAGAATACATACTGTTCGTTGTAATTAAAAATTCAATTAATTGATCATACTTTCACCTAAATTCTCTTATGAGAATATTTCAATGTGAACAATCGATGAATTCTTAGTTTTAATTCTGCAAACATTTATTTGATTATTTACATTAAGTTAAAGAATAAAGCACTCTTACAGTCCTGTGTAAAGAACTAAAATTGCTCATCAAATCTACTCAAAACCGTCAATTCTGTATTTAAAACAAGGTCCATTTTGACATCTTGTATTCCAGTCAGTAAATAGTAGGGTATAGCATTAAAACAAAATGATGTAATACGAGTATTTAAGTTTTTTTAAGCAAGTAATTACCAGCATGCAACTTTTTGTAAATCAACACTTTAAAGTAAAGTAAATTCTATTGTAGCATTATGAAGCAGATTTAAAAATAAAACGAGGAGTCACAACTAAACTAACTGCACTTTTCGTTAAAGATTTCAGATCCTAACTACCGAGTCAATCTGAAATGAATAATTGCTTATAAAACTACAACACATGACTTTACTTAGACACTTCTATTTTAAAGACAGAGAGATGAATGTATTGCACTCCAGAAAAATTGTATAAAGAGTCTTCAAGAAAATACAGGTTTTGTATGTGCGTGTGTTGAGACCTATTTCAATAAAAGAGTTGCTCTCATTGTATAAGTTACTGTACCGTCCCTAATATTATATTTATGGCCAAGATTAAGCAAAATAATTTATTTTCTTTAAATAACTCATTTATTATTTGTAAAAAAAGTGTATATTTATAATGAGAGGGTGCTTTGGAATGCTGAAAGTATATTATTAAGAAAATAAAACACTAAATGCTAGATATTGTGAGGGAGTCGGACTGAAAGCAGACAATATTAGGGACTTAAGGGTTCTTGTACAGACACTTATGGTGAGATTAGAAACATGTAAGGGAGGAGAGGCTGGTTGAAGCGCGGTGGTAGAGGATTAACGCAGACGATGCTTACCGCAGCTCTCTTTATTACGCTACGCCACAGTAGCATAATCGACTGGCAGGTCTTAGCCTACAACCTACCTTATGGCTATAATAAGCATTAACATTCCTTCAGATCTCATCATACAAGGGACTTGGAAAGCTCCTGCCAGTCCATGCTGTTCATAACAATCAATTTAATTGTCTCAAGTCTAACGAACAATCTACGGGACCACAAATGATTTATTAAACACTCCCTATGTGGCTTGAACGTGTCCTGATCCTAGATACCTGATCCTAGGTTTCAACTCTGTTGCGCCTTTATTACTAACCACCTTTTTATGGAAACAACAAATTTTACTTCTTATAAACTTATTAGAAACCTACAGATTCATTGTACAAAGATACAGAAAGCTGACTTGGAGGTCTGTTCCAATATAATAACCTTCATTTTCTTCTTACATCTACCCAGTGTCAAGAAACACCGTCTACCCGGTGACACAACAATACAATCAATGCCAAAGATGTTTCTTATTCTCACATATCCCCTCAACGAAAACTAAAGAATCTCCAAAGACGGTTTTGTTTTAATTTTTTGGAAGCCGTGAGTGAAGTAAAATGTGCAACAATAACACTCAGCTGAAACAGTTTGAGAGCTACTAAATAGAAGTTTGAATGGACTTTGAAGTAGCTCGATTACTGTTTTCACTTTTACCTCAAATGAGGCTATCGCTTTGAAACTCCTTCATAGTGGTCATCTGAAGTCCATGTTGTAAATAATTCTATTACTTACAAATATTTTTTGATTCACCATGAGCCGGTGTCAAGACGAGTTTGTGTTATTTTTACTTTAATGAATTAAATCTCTTTACAATAATTTTGATTTATATGAGCAGTGTTCTGGTAGTCTAATTTTGTATCAAATTAATAATTCTTGATTGAATAACCCGACGTGTTTTTCATGACTTCTTGTCTGTTAATCCAAAAGTTATTATAAATTTGACAGTCGGTTCTTTGTCAAAAGGAATGCGTGTTTTGCTACAAAACCTGTTCGTTATTACCAAAATCCCTTTTCCTAAATCTTTAGAATTATTATCTTATATATAATCATTTGGATGCATAAAAAATACAAGATAATGATATTTAAATGTATGTAAATACCTTCTATATGTAATTGTAGCAACATAGCATCATGGACTTAAAATAACGTTATTTCCACTTTTTTTCTTAAATTTAAAGATTTCAAATTTGTTTATGTTTTTTAATTAATTTTATCAGTAATCATAGACACTCCAAATAGGCAGTCATAAAACAAAGATTTTATATTCCAAGAGGAAAATCAGTTACTAGGAACCCTAACATTCAAAACAAACAAACAGCAAATTACCGCC
Source organism: Hermatobates lingyangjiaoensis (assembly GCA_026182355.1). Taxonomy (NCBI): domain Eukaryota; kingdom Metazoa; phylum Arthropoda; class Insecta; order Hemiptera; family Hermatobatidae; genus Hermatobates; species Hermatobates lingyangjiaoensis. The sequence goes on from JAPFBL010000019.1 coordinate 155,343, forward strand.
TAACTAAAAAAAAAAAAAATCTTTTTTCTGAAAAAATAATTTGTATAAAAGAAAATAGTTCGATAAAGCCTCAAGTCTTTAGCTAGATATAATCCTAGTGTGGCACTAGGATATCAATCGAAAAAAATATAAAATTTCTTTGTATTGTATGGTGTAACTGAATAAAAAAATGAAAGATTGATAAAAGTTATCATTGAAAAAAAAGCGTCTCTCGTAGTCTGATACTTATGTAATATTTCTAATACATTCTCTACAATGATTAGAGAATGTTACTTAGATCTTACCTAAGTTCAACTAAATCAAATGAAAAGGGGAAAATATTATTTGAAGTTGTAAAGCACTCAAACAATGAAACTGAATTTAGAATATATAAATTACTCATTTTAAAAATAATTTATTTATTCCATTATTGTGAAGAAATATCTTATATTACTTCGTGCAAATGCTAGACCACTATGGGAAATAAATAGCTATATATACACTTTAAGAATAGAAAAATTGAAATTTGGAAATGTTTTTAGGTAGAAAACCTACAAAACCGATCAATTAATAGCACCATTGTTATGCTTTTAATAAGTATAATGAGTTGAAGTCACAGAGTAGGCGGTATATTAGGGAGGAATCAGGTCTTGATTGCAAGCGGTAAACAGGGAGGGGGAGGGGGAGCTAAGGTCGTAAAGCTGTTCTTGGTAGTGTACTATTGACATTATCTAGTAACAGAGTGATAAACACACAGTGAAACTGACCACCTGCAGAACAAGTCAGAAGTATTGCTTGTGTGTAATAGATACAACAAAGGGAGATAACGAGTCAGTTCAAGATGTAATAAGTACGGTCTACTGATGAGACTTCTATGCAATGTATCACAGAGAGTAGCTGAGTAAAGAATACTTAATCTTTCCAGTATATTTCCAGGTTGAAGGTAGCCTCCAAAGGACCTCACCTTCCTCGGGTACGGAGTGAAAATCCATAAATACGGAGAGAAAACAACTCCCGCGAAGTATAAGGAGATATGCTCATTAGGCTATGCTCATAAAGTCAGCGAGGGGATTCTATCAATTAACTCTTTGCTTGATTATTAATGCCCAAATTACACATATTGGTAGGATCTGATAAAGTGATAAATTCTTCAAATATATCCTTAAGATTAAAAAAAAATAAACATAGAAGATTAAAAAGAATTTCGTCCATACAAAACTAACTGAAAATAAATATTTACAAAAATGTTGAAAGCGCTGAAAACTGCAGCGAGGATGTTGGCATTGTGTGGCTGAATTGCTATTGAGCAGTAATTGAAAGATGGCAGAAAATTCACAAAACTAATTTCACAAATTGACACCCTTGATAAACTCTGCTAACATACAGAAATTCAACAATGCGTGGGGTTTTTAAAATTCCTTGATTGGTATTTCCCTTTTTTTTGTGTATGAGCAGGGGGGGGGGGAGAGGGGGGAATGAGGTCAGTGAAAACAATCAGATAAAAGCTTCTAGAAAATAGGCAATCGATCACGTTTGGTTCTTTGGGAACAGAGAAGAGAAAAAACAACATGTGGCCGTAAATTAAAGCAAGAAGTGATAAATATTCCATTGCCGCAGAAGCAGCGACTCCCTTAGGAAATGCTATCAGCATCACTTGGCATTTGTCAAAGCTGGAGGCTGACGAAATGACTTGCTCTATCAATAGCCACGTAGCCACAAACTAAGTCCAACACTCTTCCACCCACCATTTTACACAAAATATTAAAAAACATCTAACAATTCTTTATTTCTTATTATTATATATTTATCTTAATGTTTATTACTCAATTTTTCACTTCATAAACACACATCAACATCAATCAATCATAAATTCAATTTTGATAATTTTTACCACATTAAAATAAAGCATGTTTAACATTAAAAATAACAGTAATGTCTTTCATTTTAGTATATATTTCATTAATCATCACTTCCTAATTCATCAACCTGAATAATTCAATTTTGTAAAAAATGACAAAACTTGAGTTTTTCAATTAGGGTTCTTTTCAAGTAATCACTAACGTCAAATACAATGCGCACAGTTTTAATATTCGAATATTTCTTAGGTATGCAAAAATAGTACAGTCGATGAAAAAGAGAAATGGATGAAAATTACTCTAGGTGATGATTTCAAGATATAGTCCCTTCTAGAGATTGCCACAATCATTTAATAGAGAAGAAAAACGAACCAAAAATAATATAGATTAGGTTAGGTTGCAGTTAAACAATGTTTCCCTTCCACTAGTCAACTCCCTACATGGTGGACACGTTTTTCTTACGTCCTGTAGAGCTTTGTGTCTCTTCATTTTCACTAGCCATTAACTTAATTTAGTTAAGTTAACTTAATTTAATTAACTTAGTCCAATAACTTGATTTACTTTCTGAATGTCAATATACCTATGATATCAGTCATTTTCTAATTCCATTCATTTTCAACTGACTAATACTCAGCAGTAACTTCATTTCAATCGTTTCATTCTTTAATTATATTATCACTCATATATACGCCTTCAGACGAATGTAATTCTGAACGTACAGTTATTCTACCTTCTTGAACTACCATCACAACTCCTTTCCTTGTAGGCTGGGTACCGTTAATTATAACATTACCAGTGGTATGGTTCAATCCGGACGTCGCGGCTGTTTACCTTGTTTTATCGTCAATCCTCTTTTATCGTCCATCTTTTACATCTTTTCTTATCAGTAACACGAACTTTTTATTTTCCATAGGCCTCCTGTATATCCTGTCCTGTGTTTATGGTTTTGGGTACCAAATGTGACTACTTTCCTTATGTTGTTCTTACCGTCATCAAAAAAAAAAAAAAAAAAAAAAAAAGGAGAGGACATGGCATGTCAGCAGAACTACAGCTCAGATACTGATTTAATTGTTTCCAAAAAACGATAGATAATTCACTCATAATATTTTCTACTAGATAGCTGAATTACTTAATAGATGCTGTGTATATTAGATTATAAGTTGGCAATTATTTATTATACTTCAAGAAAGTTCAAGTTTAATAAAACAATCTCAACAATCTCTGTTTTCAATTTATTATTTGAGCGAAAAAAAAACCATACATGTAAAAGCTTTTAGAGCACAAGATCAAACTGAGTAATTAGGACGCAAACCAGTGTAAAGGAAAAAACTTCAGTGCAAAGATATTTTAAGTTTCGGACCTTGAAAAAATATGCGGAATTAAAGCAGCTGTGTTAATTACGGAGGAAATAAAATAATGTTCCACCTACAGAAAGCTGCCAGGAGCCAAGCTGTGTAACGAAGAAACTTGTTTATCAAAGGCAAACTAAGCGGTAGTGTCGCACCCTCAATCAAAAATATCAATCAAGGACATGACAAAAATATCGAAAGATGTGGGCCTCAATCTTCTCTCAAACGGGATTGGCTTATTTTTCTTATCTCAAAGTAATATTGTCATACATAGGTACTTAAGCATGAAATTACACTTCACATAACATAATACATATAATACAAAAAATGAAAGTCTCATGAGAATAACTTTTCAAATTGCAGAGAAAGAAGAACTAGAAAAAACAGAACAAGTTCAACTCTATTTCGCCACTAGTCATCTTGAAAACCATTTCTTCTCCTGGTACCCAGGGGTGTTGAAATGTAGATTGAGTTTTGACAGCTCATTTTATGTGGTTTTTCTCTCAAAAAAACTTCTCAGAAAAGTTACAAAAAATATAATAAGTCTACAATAAAAGAAATAACTATAAAACTAAAGGAAAAAAGGTTAATCTAAGTTTTTTATTGGGAGTCCATTAACAAAAACAGAGGATATATATATATATAAACTTAAAAGTAGTCACATTTAATAATTCAATAATATTTTATTGAACTATCTGAGTTTCTTAGTCTCTTGGTATACTTAGCGATCGGTTATCAAGTTTGATCTTCGGTCTTTCATCATATTCCGTTTTGACAAAAATAAGACTGTTAGGCAAAACCAAGATAGATTACTTACTTTAAATATTGTGTAGATTCAGGAAGAATGATGCCAATATTTAAGAAACAACAAGGAGCACTTGTGAGTATTAACTGCGAATAACATTTGTGTATATTATTTTTGCATGGACACTGGTGAACAGAGAACAATATGCGGCGTGTTGGCAGGGCCACTAACTGGCACAAGGCTTGCCTCTAAAGCAGCAGAGAAGGTAAAAAGCCGGTCAATGTGACGAGACTGGAGTCAGAAGCAGCTCGAGGAGGCGGCCACTCCCCTACCCACTCCATGTCCAGCAGTCACCTTCGCGCCCTCGCTCCTGCTTCCTGCCACTTCGCACCACACGAATCAAAACGCTTCTTCTGCGAAATCACCGCCTTTCCTCCAATCAGTTAGTTTTATAGAATGCAATGATATATCAGTCAGCTTTCCACACTCTACTGGTATATGCCTGGTGTATCAGCCTGGGTAACTGGTACATGTCTACTGAATATGGGTTTTAAGTATAGCACCTGGGTGTTCCTGTTTTTGAATTGTAACTGAAGTCTGCTAGATCTTCGATGCTAGTTCTTATCTTCAGGTCGGAAATCTTCACCTTGAAGAGTTTTTACTTGATTCACTAATGCTATTAATCATAAGTGTTATTGACTATAATCAGAGTTTCATTCGATGCCTCTTTTTCTTAATAGACCCAACCTATTCCTTTATCTTTCTCTTTCTACTTTCTTTTCTTTGAGGGGCCCTGAGAGGGAAGGAGGTTTGGAGGAGGTATGGAAGGAGTTAACCTAGTTCCATAATATAAATTTTTAAATGTTTGGAAGATCCCACAAATGAAAGGCAGTGTAAATACATGTTAATTAAAGAAAACTGATTTATAATTATTTATGTCAATCAATTATAGATTGGTGAATATAAAAATCTAAATAAACAGGAGATAGATAAAGGCAAATAAGTATTATAACTTCAATGGAACAGTATGCTTGTGACAACCCTAAAACATTTCCTGGGTTAACCAAATGAGAATGTAAAATTTTGTCACAGTTAATAAAGTCATTTAGGAATATTTAGGAAATTGTCGTCAGCCAGATTTTTCAGGGTTTTGTGAGTACCATGAAAAACCCTAATTAATCTTTCCTTGCGTCATATTCATTTCCTTGCGTTCAATTATTTGTTGAACAAGTAGCATGCTTGTTCTTCAGGAAAAGAGTATTTCACACATCTCGACTCCAGTTGCCAGCACCCAATCAAGTTGCTGTCACATACTGTCAAGTTAGAGAGCAGCAGTTTAATTCCTTGAAATTTAACTTAATTGATGATATATTTCAGACGTATATGTGACCATCTTCAGGTAACATACTTTCTAATGTACACCAAATTCAAACACTCTTAAATTAGTTTTATACTTTGAATACATAATTATATACTTTTATATACACTTACATATACTTTGAAGTATGTATAAAGTATATGTAATTATATTTTAATTACATTTATTATGTAATTATAAATTAAAGCAAGCATAGGCAACCTGCCACCCAAGACGTATTTTATGCGGCCGTCGGAGATATCTGAAATTCTTAATGTTTGAGGAATTACAGCTAATTTTGCGATACGAGGTCTTCAAATTTGAAGATAGTTTCTAAACAAACTTTTTACAATCTAATAATTTAAAAACAATTATCACTAAGAATCTAAACTCTTTTCATCGATCTATACTTGAACAAGAAAGTTACTGTTAATAAAGTCCTACTAACCTAGCACAATATTCTCGTTTTAGATCAATGAATGGTTTATGTTTACAAGGTTTAGGAAGGAGATATAGCAAAGAGAAGAAATCAAACGACTCTGTGAATTACTATTAACACGAACAAAAGGGAGATACGCTGGATGAAACGACACTCCTAGTAAAAGCACAGCGTGAGAATCAATGTTTACTAACGAAGGAGGTAAAAGCATTTTCGATTTAATATGAATTAGCAGGCGCATTCTGCTAATGCCTTGAATTGAGTGCTTTCTCTAACTGCTCTCGGATAACTTCAGGATTAAAGAGTCTGCTTGCTACATTTCATGAACATTAAAAGTCTTCAATATTCTTTTTCCATAACAACCTACTTATAACTACTAAATGTCTGACATTACTTCACAACATGAGCAACTAGAAGGTCAAATTTAATAAAATTTACATTTAATGAAACACTCATACAAGGTCATAGTTCTCTCTTAAATTGTTATAAGATATTATTAATTCATTTTTTTAAGGACGTTTATACTAGAAATTGTACGCATCCTTCACTTAATGCTATTTATAACTTATATTATATAGATAAAAAGAACATATATTAGCAAGCAAATCAGAAAATAATATCACAGAATTTATTTATATTTCTTTTTAATATATCTGTTAAATTGAATATAACCACCACCAATTTATATCTAGACATCATGGAAATTAGATTCAGGTCATCTAAAAATAGGTATATTGTATGTCAAGATCTCAAATATGTTTTTTTACTTGATCACTTACTTTACTTACAGTAAACATATCATCATCGACGAATTATTCATGAAATTCTAAAAATAACTTCAAACAGTAGACCTCTTCCTTTAATTAGATTATTTGAAATTTGAAGTTCAACATGGGATATTTGTGTATGAAAATCAGATACCACTATATTTCATAGATTTAAGTGTTGTACGTGTATACTGACTTGCACATGGTTTAATAAAGAAATTCGCTCAAAGATTGACTTTAAGATTACCATCACATTTAATGATGTTAGTTTAAATATATTATTAAACTAATAAAACTTGCAGGAAATTGCCAAACTTCATGTCAAAACAAGCTAAAGACTCTTTGAGCAAGTATTGTATGATTTTGCATAGAGACACAGAATTATCTAAAACATATGGAAGGCTTGAGAAATAACTCACGTTTTGATTAGGAGAACTAGATGGAATAATGCAATGACCTCCTTTCAAATGGCTGCAGATATAATACTGTTTTTTATGCAATGCCCACACCTAAGGGCTTCAAGCTTCATGCGCTGTCCAGGAGAACAAGGTGTGGCTCATTACTGATTCCACACAATCACCCAGGGACAAGGCACATTACCGAGGGTGTCAACGGCACGTGGTCTGCGGTCCTCCCAGCGCTAACCACGCCCAATCTTGCTTAGTATCACCTACTCAATCACCTACTCAGAACCATGTTGTGTTCAACATGACTGCACTCGTTGACAGAGTTACAGTATTGTACAAAATAACTTATGTTGTATTGCTCAATGTTATAATGTTCATAACAATACAGTAATTCAATATTAGACCAGTATTTAAATAAACGATATTATCAAAAAGAAATATATATATATTTGTTTAGGTTAAATTCTCTAAAATAAACAATTTCAGTTTCCGGATTACCCTTTCCTTAAATAATGTGAATTCAATAAAAGGCTAACTCCAAAAAAATGAACATTGTATGATAATAGTTGAAGTTATTTCATTTTCAATAGTATTGGGCTGGGAGTTGAACATTAATTGAATTAGCTACATGGCATTAAAGCGGGCAGATATGCCGGCAGAGTAGTCACCTGCCTATAGGCGCCTCGCAACAGGAGGAGCGCTCCTAATGTTGCCATTAATTTCTTTCACTCCATTGAGAGCACCTGATCGATCCTCCTTCCATCTTTCACCTCGCCATTCCCTGTCACTAAAGTAATGACTCCTATCTTACGTAGAATCCAATTCAATACTCTCATTTTTTTTAAGCAAAATATTGATGATTTTGTTTCCTTCTGTTATACTGCTTCTGTTACATGTAACATCAACCCTTTATAATATTCATTTTTCCTCTTTAATTTTACCACTAAAAATAAAAAGAGCACTTTAATGTTGTAATAGATTATAATTCATTGATTCAACAACATTTTTCTTTCTATCTTAAACAACCAATTCTGAATTTCGCTTTCATGGGACACAAACATAGACTAAATTCAAGAGAAAATTTGAAAAGGTAGAAATTCAGGTTGAGGGCAAGTCTACACTCACTGCAGGCTTTACTATGATAGACTCTATGTAGAACAAAAAGATCATATTGCACATGTACTAGAACGAAATGAAAACACCATGCAGACATTGTTTGGCACCTTGTGTTCTTTTAACAAAGCCACAAATGTATTTGCATTAATTATTCAAATGATACTCACACAGTAAACTTAATAACTTTTATTACATTTTGTCTGGTTACTGAAGTTCAATACTTGTTTAAACAATATATTAAAGAAAAAAAAGTTGTATTCAAAAGCGACAATTAGCATAGGTGAAAGTTAGCAGTTATCCTTTTAGCATTATACCGCCGTTACACTGCGAGCACATTAAAAACCATTACAACATCGCATTATTACAAAAACAACAACAGTTATTGTTTATTTAATTTTTAACATTCCTAACCAAGAACTATTCACATGCCTAAATCATTTGATTATAACTTATAAATACTTGTACGAGTATGTTACATATTCGCTATACTTACTGCACTTCATTTACAACAAAGCCAAAAAAAAAAAAAAAGCCAGACTGACACAGTGTGTCAAAGAAAAACCCGAAATACCAAAACCAACTAATCCCAAGGTAAATAAACTACATTACACAACCTGCAAATCAGACTTTATCATGCTCTCAGTGTTCAACTATTGAACATTTTATTATTTCCTTTACCAACTATTGACAAGTAGACGTCAGTTTAAACTTTATGCGTGAATATATTGTTATAATAACTCAATATTTTAATTAAGCTTTTAAGTTGCTTGAATATTCAAAAATAGGTATCCCTGCCGTCCCAAAACATCAAAAATGATATTTATATATATTTTCTTAATATTTTAAATAATGTTAAAAAATCATATTAATTATTATGATGTTAAGTTCATTTGGTACTTGGTAAATGTATAAGGTATTTTTCACTGTCAGGCCGACAAACTTACCTAATAACATTTCCTCTACGCACTGCCCTTACTGTGTAAAATGATAAAACTTAATGAACAAAGCCAACGATGCCATAAAAAGATGAAGAGAATAATCTCTACTTGCCACCTCTACCACTGAGCCGAGTGTCCCTTAGTAATTATACCAATCATTTTTTTTAATTAAATGACATGGCATGATCAAGAGAGACATTCACATTTGCTTCAGACAATTAATTGACCATTAATATCATCCCATATAAAAAAAATATCTACAGTCATGTACTATGATTGGACGATTTCTACACTAACGGGTCTCAATCTTTCAATGGTTATTACAAAAATACAATGACCTTATGTTGCATTAATCCCGTTATATCGACAAATCTACTTAAAGCAGGTAATTCCAAAGCAGAAGTTTATTTCTTATTAGTAGGTATGCCAGACTGGATTATTAGAATCGAATGGTTCTGCTCAAACTTAAATTATCTGTAGTCTGTACAGGCATTAGTATAGGCATAGTAAATCCTATGGAACTGTCTAGACTTTTTTATATGCATGATAATGTTATTCATTATTAAAATAGATATTAAAAATAAAAAAAGAATTAATGGCCGAATGTATTTTTAAATAAGAAAATGCGAAGGTGCAAAAGAAAATGAATGTATTTAGGTAAATTTATCGTTTTAGCATGACTATCGGTTTAAAAAAAAAGTAAAAAGTAAAATGGGCCCTATGAAATGAGGTATACAAATAAAGAACTGCTATCAAGCAGATATGATTCCATAGTACGATTGGGTTCGATGTGCCGTTTTTGGTTTTCAGTGAATGAGCCACTTTCTATAAGAGAATGTGGGGGTTTTGCTTGACGGCCGTGCTGGGAGGGAAAGTGAATGAATGACGGAAGGGACATTGGGAGTGGCTCCGAGCAGAGATCAGGCGGAGCAGTGGGTGGAGACAGGAGCACCCCCTGCCGCCACTCCTGCTTCACGCACTGGCTTCAAGCCGGCCACTGTCTACTCCCACGTCACCGTCCGTCTTTCCATTCCTTAAGACATATTGTACAGTCTATTTGTTACAATGGCTAATCAAATTAGCAGGTGAAGTATCCATCGTAATCAACTCTTCTAGATCCTTCAAGGCAACCGTGATTTTGCCTTGACCTCATAAAAAAAGACATTTTCGCTGATTGCTTCAGCTTTGTTTCAGAGGATTATCTTACACCATTTCTACCACAAGACTCAATACTGCGAGTACAACTGCTTTAATTAGGACCATATTCTTGATATTAACACAAGTATTCAGAGGATAATAGATAGTTTAGGATAATGTATACTTTGTATTTTAAACTGGATATTAATAAACGATTTTTCATAAAATAGAGGAGACATGCTGAGTATCAATTAAAGAAAAGAACTGCAGAATTACAATTAGACTGAAAACTGACATCTTACAACTGGTTCGCTTTCGTTTAAATAAGAATACATAATACTTGTTAAATATAATTTAACAAATATAAATTTACTTCATATGACTCCACCAAAGATATATATATATTCAAAAATAATAACATATTAAATGAGGTATTAATTTAACAGCAAATCCATTCGTACATTCTGAATTTCTATAAACAATTTACATTTTCATTAACATGAAAATGTAAAAATGGTAGTTGAATCTTGCTTTTTGTTGTTAATGTTTTCTATATTAAGTGAATAAAAATACTTTGGTTCCAGCAAAGACACTAAAAGTAGAAATATTTCACTGCAATTACTATAAAGATGACTGGAGAGTTGGAGACAGAATATGCAGCGTCACTGCCCAGAGGACGATGGAATGCGCGCTCGGACCCTGATGGGCCTGACTAATGCTATTGACCCCACAGCATGGGAGCGGAAGTGGTAGGACAATTAGCCTACTCCAGTACGTAGGTAACCCACATGCAAGGTGCCGTCAGAGTGGCCAGTCCTGTCTTCAAGGCACTACTCCACGAATGTCTCGCACAAGCCACGCTTACTCTGGACGATGGAATGCGCGCTCGGACCCTGATGGGCCTGACTAATGCTATTGACCCCACAGCATGGGAGCGGAAGTGGTAGGACAATTAGCCTACTCCAGTACGTAGGTAACCCACATGCAAGGTGCCGTCAGAGTGACCAGTCCTGTCTTCAAGGCACTACTCCACGAATGTCTCACACAAGCCACGCTTACTCTGGACGATGGAATGCGCGCTCGGACCCTGATGGGCCTGACTAATGCTATTGACCCCACAGCATGGGAGCGGAAGTGGTAGGACAATTAGCCTACTCCAGTACGTAGGTAACCCACATGCAAGGTGCCGTCAGAGTGACCAGTCCTGTCTTCAAGGCACTACTCCACGAATGTCTCACACAAGCCACGCTTACTCTGGACGATGGAATGCGCGCTCGGACCCTGATGGGCCTGACTAATGCTATTGACCCCACAGCATGGGAGCGGAAGTGGTAGGACAATTAGCCTACTCCAGTACGTAGGTAACCCACATGCAAGGTGCCGTCAGAGTGGCCAGTCCTGTCTTCAAGGCACTACTCCACGAATGTCTCGCACAAGCCACGCTTATCCTTTCAGAAAACCTTTCCCTCTGCTTTATGTAACTCGAGTTTATTACTATTTTCAATATACACATGTAATTCCAAGCTTGATATTAAGAGTCTATTCCAACCCCGCTCACATTAATACACCAGTATCCAATATTGAAAATGGTGGTATTACCATGGAGGTCTTAATAAAACCTCCAAATTCAATAGAAATCACGTTTTTTCTCTTATATAATGCTGTAGAATTACAAGAAGATAATATTAGTTTAGAATTCTATTTTGTTAATATGCCATCATTTCAACTAAATAAATTTAATTTGTTTTAATTATTATTATAATTATTAATTAGAAATAAAAGTTAGTAAAGGTCGTTTGAAGAAATACATTACTGTTGGACTTTTTAGGGAAACTAAACCTTTTAACACCTCCTATTGCATGTCAAGACCCTTTAATAACAGACATAAACTACTCAATACTTCATGAAAATTTTCACCATTTATTCTAATAATGTTAATTTCATGGAAAAAAGATGTATATATTTTAAATACAGAGAAATACCCAAGTCTGAATGAAAGCTTCACTCTATGTATACAATATGTTCCTTATATGAACAGATACAAATCAACGTCCAAACCACAGTAAGAAATCAGAATGAAGACCAAGATCTTTAACCGTAACAAGTGGTCTGCGTTGATATTTGACTCTAACGAAGAGCACTTCTTATGTTGAAAGGTCTTAGTCTTTTTTCTGATATCTTACCGTGATTTGGACGTTGTTTTTTTTCATTTCACGTGTTTATTGTGAAATGTTGATATGTGCAGATATGTATGGACCGGGGATAAGGATGGAGTAGAAGCTATAGTAGATCAGATATTGACAAATATGGGTGTATATAAGGCTAATAAATGCAGCATCAAATAACTACTGGTATTTCATATCAGTTTGAGAACTGGGTAATATCTAAGAACAAAATACATCTCACAGAAGGCAGAATAGGCTTCTATTTTATTGTAGTACGATGGAACCATTAACAATAAAATAAGGGCTATTCTATGTGAGGGCTCAGTAATAATGGCATTATCTGTTTAAAAGCATTGAATCTGCAAGGATTTCAACAATCATACACAATACGGAAACTAATAAACAAGTAGGAAGCAAGGAGACTTACCTAAAGGCTAATCCAGTTTAAAAGACGGCCTCTCCAGGAGCAGCGCATGACCCTCGCACCTCTGCAACACACACACCTCCCTTTAGTCAAATTGGAATTCACTCACAACTCTAGATTACTACTTGTAACTGTTTCCAACATGCATTAAAATATATTCATACTTTACAAATTAAAGTCCTTCATTTAAAAAAAAAACAAATAAAATTATAATACATTCACAATGAGGTGTGATCATCTACAGTGGTTCTAGACTATACTACAGTTGTGGATCCTAATGTAATTGATATGCTTACATTAATTTAATTTTACCAAATATAGTAACATAACATACAAAGATTTGAGATTGTCATTTTCAAAGACTTGGCCATATAGCATATCTACTAAGACCCCTTCCTATATTTTCAGGTAATATCTAGGGACGCTATATACCTAACAGAAGGCAAAAGCACATTCCACTGTCTACCTACCTGTCAGACAGGACACAGTGGGCTGTCGGACCTTTTAAATTTAAGTAACTAGGACATACAATCTGCGTTACCGGACAGAATCTGAGGCAAACCAGTGACTAGGGTTTATATCTTTCTTTTATACTTGGGAAAAACGTATACGTCCATCTACCAGTGGCTTTTGGGTCTCACCTCATTCATAGCGTTGAGTTAGGTAGACATTTACGAATCCATATGTAGACTGTACCCTTTAGGTTTAACTTTTTTATCATTTTTGGCTGGTCAATAACCCCACCACGTTAATACTATAGTATAACATGTTCGGCCAAATTCATATATACAACTTCGAGCGTTCGGTTTTGGCACTTGAATAGTGTTTCTCCACCTGTGAGATGCAAAGCTTTACAGGTAGCAGTGCATATATTTTATAAAAAACATACCCCTAGTTTTACATACATAGATACAAAAAAATATACAATTTTGGAACAAAAAATTTTTATTTAATTTAATATCTACAAGCCATTAATTGCTGTTCAAGAAAAACTGATTTTTGTTTTACCATGGTGGCAGATGACATGAAGTCGCTGAAGGTTGAACTAAGCATATGATTCGAAATGTTCAAAACCGTCGAGACACGGGGAGCAAACGAAAATTGCAAGAAAGTGTCATTTGTTAAACAAAATTTTAATTTTTAGACAATCTTCAAATCCTAGTATATCCCTCTTTGAAAATTAATTATATTAGTTAATACAATTTTATTTATTATTAGAATTGGATAGAAAAATAATACTCAGAACACATATATTATTTAATTAAAATAAAAGCAGTTTTCGACATTAGAGCTTTCAAAGTTTTGTGGTAGGGTTTTCATTAAACTGATCATATCCACTGTTAGAGTGAGTTTATGAAATTTGCTTTTTATATGGACGCGCTATTTTCAATTAATGCCTACTTGAAATTCAATGCACACAAAGTTGAAATCATTGGCGCAGTGTCCACGTAGTCCAAGGCTTTGTTAGAGCTGCCTTCTTTGTTTGCCTGCAATTAGTTGCAGACGGTATTTTGTGTTGCCTTTCATCTCGTAGCCTTACCTATTCCATTTTCGTTTTCAATCCACCCAAGAATAGCCAATCACAACAACCTTAACGAATCATTACTAACTCTATCAATAAATATAATCTAAAAAACAAACCAATAATTTTCGATCAGATACGGGTATTTTACAATCAGTCGTGCCATCTTCATCTCTCAACAAGTAACAAGTAAATTTCAATTTCTTTTATATTCAAAACTTTTCAAAATAAACAAATGGTACCAACTTTTTTATTCTCAAAGGTTGGAGTTTAAAAGAATCCCCTAATTCTACTAAGAGGATTCATAAAAACAAGTCTTTTATTGCCAAGTTAGAAATTTAAAAATAATTCTACCTACAATAATAATGGGAACGAAACTGCAAGAACAAACAATAACAATAATATTTTACTCTAATTGATTTTTTCTGCTAGAGACCAGGATTACATCGACTTCTTTAAATCTTTTGAATGTTAATCAAAATTATGCTTCTTTATATACGAGTATATACTAATTAAAATTCGTATATACACAATTAAAAGAAACGGTCCAGCGAACTTTTTTTAAATAAAATAAATTCAAAACGAAGGAAACACACAGAAAGACATAGACATAACTCACATCAATATTTCCACCTCCTGATGACGACGATGGTGGAAATATTGATGTGAGTTATGTCTATGTCTTTCTGTGTGTTTCCTTCGTTTTGAATTTATTTTATATATATATATATATATATATATATATATATATACTTTTTCGTTGGAAATACGATCCAAAACGGACAAATATAGTCCAATATGGAAAATATAGTTCAATATATACATAATATATATATATATATATATATATATATATATATATAAACTACAATAAAAGAAATTCAGAAAACAGTCTAAGATCTTTCGACCAAAACATTTAGTCCTTTTTTTGAATTTTTTTATTGGGGTTTACATGTTGATTTTTCTTTCACGTGTTTCTCGTGAACTGTTGAAATACATATGACGTTACCTGGGAAGAACCAGCATGACCGTGGATAAGTAAGAGTTTTAACAAATAAAATTCTCTTTTTAATTTTTAATTCCATACTTATACCTGAAAACATATTATTCCTATTTTTTATCCTGACATGACATAATCTGTCAACGACTCCAGTCCATAATCAGTAACCGATTGGAATAAACGGGCTGCTCTCTATGAATAAGAGCTTGCTCTGCTTTAAACAGGAGGCATGTTTAGAAACGTTAGCTCCAGGTTGAGTATTGTAATACTCACGTGTAAGGTGTGAATATTTCTCGATATGTACAGGATGGTCACCCATGAGGTCTTTACTTTCCAAGTAATTGCAGCAGCAGTTGTCCTTTAGAACGCAGTAATTACCATAAATACATTAAGCAGATAATAATTTATGGAATAGTTTGACATAATAAAGTAATTACTTTATTTCTATAATAAAGTAATTTTATCTTTACTAATGAGTCTTTTTATTATTTTTAAATAAAAAGTGAATTTAAATGGTTTAAAGGCTGTGACAAATAATTCAAATTACTCCATTTCACAGATAAACTTAAGCTAAGAATGACTTCCAGGGATACAACTGAAAAATAATTAATATAATGGATTTAAAAATTGAAAACATAAAGTCTCCCTGGTGTAACAGAGTTTACTAACTTAGAAGATATTTAAATTAAAAATAAAGATTAAGAGCAATCTGACGAGGGACGGGCAAACAATGGCGGTACTAATATTTAAATGGGAATCTAAACAAGGTCTTCAGCCGTTTTGAAAAGAGCGACTTGGGTCATTCAATGTCGGCAGAAATTGCTAAACTTCTACTATTATTCTGAAGAAACAACACTTTACTGCTGGAACGGCATTCACTTTCTGGGGTGACTGGGACGATACTGTAGCCTGGTCTGAGATACTAATTGAACTTTTTCATTTCTGGAGCACTGCCAATTTATTAAAAGTTAGGTGTACTACTGATCCAAGTAAAACAGTGCAACTGAATCGGATTCTCAATCACATTGGGATCTTGAGACAAAGGCTGAGGGATGAAAAGCAGCAGATATTAATTACAAGACTTGGTGGTTAATTCCAGCTGTGCTTCAACTTCACAAGGGATGAACTTGAATGCTTGATAACAACTGTGCCCAACCCGTATTTAAAAGGCCAGACCATACGGGGAACATTTGTACTCTAACAGTTAAACTTAGTGTCTAAAAACAAAAATAAGTGAAACTATTAAAGAACATATTAGTTTTAATTCACTCAACCTAGAACATTCCCTATTTCTTATTTAATTGAATCACATGTATTTACTTCATTTATTTATTTCCTTTTTCTAACCAATTCTTGGTAGGAGATAGAAAAGTTGTGTTCATAGACTAAGAAAAACAGTTGTTTTGTTGAAGTAAATAAATGTCTTTATTTTAAAACACTCCCAACTTATACAATATAACTACAATATGTAATTACACTCAAATAATTTTGAGTGTAATTATTTATTGGAATAATATTGTAAAGCTATTGTAATAAAAAGAGAGTTAAGAATTTCAAGTAAATATGTATGGAGATACGTCTTATATTTGATAAGATATGTATTGGGAGACCGATTGGGACTGAAATCAGTACATCATCTCTGGGAGGACCTTTATGGAAGTGAAAGTTTAGTTGAAAGCCTGTTTATCTAAAGTCTACAGAGGATATGTTGAACAAGGCACTGAGGATGTGCCGTTAAACGCTATGCAGTGGAAAAAGCTTAAGTGAAACGCCTTCTACGAGGCATTCCCTTTCACGGGAGTCTAATTAAAATAGTGAAGAAGGGAGAAAGTGGCCTTGACCCTTTGCTCTCCCTCCCTGTAATTGCATTAGTCCCTACTTGCACCGACGCCCTAACAATTGGCTTCAAGCGCAGGATCTAACGTGAAATATACCAATGCCTTTCACTGATCTGTGGTGCACAAGGCACACACCGCTCCTTCAACTTTTAGCCTAGCATCACTCACCACTTCGATTAGGGTAACTCAGTAGGTAATAACCCCCGCGAGTATTCTTACTCCGCATATTACTAATGCAATGCTCTCTATGAAACAAGTTGTCGTAAGGTGCAGGGGTAAATTGGCTGCACTTGTAGGTAATTAATTAGAAAAAAATATGTATTACAACAAATAGTATCATGGACCTAGGCTTATAACAATTAAGGAAAGTCGTCACTGCGTGGTTTGAAAGGCCACGAACCTCTTCATGAAGCAAACTCAGTATCTATTCCCCAGAACCAGTTATCACTGGTGGGCACCAACACCTTCATTTGCATCTGTCTGGAATTCATTGACAGTCCCATAGTTTCACCTCTGCTACTCTGAATACCACTATTACAACTTATAACGGCACCAAGTTTGCCTCAGTTTACTATCTATTACGGGAGTTCTAAATTTAGCATTACTCCAGTCATTAGACTTGAGATGTTTAACGTGGGATAATACACGCTAAGAACCGACAGTTTTGCATACACTCCCACGGGAAGTATCCACAAGAGTTTCCACCTCTAGAATACAAAATCTAAACTTGGCGAGAACAATCAACTAACTGAGATCTCTAAATGCACACTAATCGCTAGATTATTCAAACTATATTTACGGATTGATTCAAGTATATTTACACAGTCTAAATGGTTTGATTGTGATTAAAAATATTTACGTTATTTAGAAAGTCATTTTAATACAGTTTCACACTGAATAATGCTTGAAATTTCCATCACTCTTTCTGCTTTGCAGTAGTTCTTTATAACATTGTCAAGGATTTACGTATGTTATTCTTTTCTTACTTTTAAAGTTCATATATTCCTTCTCAAGCATTGAGAAATTTATACTCTGTTAACCGTCATTCTAAGGATACCACCATTCCTCGATTAGACCAGGTTCAGAATTATCCTCCATCACACAGTCTCTATATCATTCTCACCTCATTCATAGTATTGAAAAAGTGCGGCATAGATTCTTGAGATTTGCAAACTGGTTTTCTACTAATAAATTTTCTGCTTCCATCAACTACGACAGTCTACTAAGGTCTCTGAATTTCGAAAACACTTGAACTATGTCACAAAAAAAATAAATTTCAACTTTTTTTATAAACTATCAAACTCTAAAATAGAAGCCCATATGTACTCAGTAAAATTAAATTTAATACTCTCTCTTACAATTTCTGCCAACCTAAACAATTTCGAATTCTATCCTGTCAATACAGTAATAGTTATCTTTCACCTCTTAACAGAATATCACGCCATACTTGAACAACGGAACAACGTGACTTTAATTTTTTGTAACCATAATTTTAAAAAGTCATTTATTAAGTAAATATATCTATTAAATATTTAATTTATTAGTTTTATTCACTTTCAGTTTTAATTGCAATAATCCTTAATTTTAACGATGTAAGACGTTTAAAGTGAATAAATTGTATAATCGAAAGTCAAATATTTACATAATACTTTTTATTTCTACTGTATATGATTATATTTAAATAGTCTGCTTTTTAATAATCAAAAAATCATTTATTAGACGAGCCATTTTTCAACAACATTTTTTCAATAATGACATGTTGGTGCCTTAATCATTAAAGGACTGCAGAACAATCAACCGAAAATTGTATCTATTTTTAATAAATTAAAAAAAATGTGTCTATAACGTAAAGAACAATAAGAAGAGATTCTGAACAAAGTGCATTTTCTTTTTAATTTGGATATATCTGTTTGAAAGACTTGTTAATATTAAAATCAATTTCAAAAAATAAATCTTTTATTCTGGAGATGATTTCATGTTTCTGCTATCTTGATATTTCAACGAAGGGAAAAGAAAAATGAATTCTCTATGTGTTTAATCAGTTTTGTGGAAATATCGTTGGCATTGGTGAGTAAAATTTGTTCAACAGTTGATAATGTGGTTCAGCAGTGAATACTATTATGTTTGTATGTTAAATTATACAAATTATACAGTACAAATTATACAGTATGTTAAATCCACCCTCTAATTTAATACATCAAGAAATAAGCACAAGTTTGATAAGTATGATAAAGTAGAAACGCAGAATTTTTGAAATTAAGAATTTGTAGAGAGCTAAAACAAGAGGTAACAAGCATTATGAGTGAGTTCTACTACAATCTGACGAAAAACAAAACTGGAGTTAACAAGAAATACTTTGGTTATGTTGTAAGGAGGCTGCGAGCGATGTCATAGCAGTTCGGAGGTGAGTCAGCAGGTAGATAGCGTTAATTTCATTTAAAAGAGATTGGGTCAGCGTGAGTGCGCAGGACTGTTGAGGTGAACTAGATAACTGGTCTTATGGTTCAAGGACGCCTACCACGAAATGGTCAACCAGGCCAACTCTGTTCCTCCAATCGGCTGGCATTTCTTTTCAAATTGCTCCCACACAAATTACTAACTTCTATTAGCTTTAGTTTCTTTCAGATAACACTTAATTATATATGATGTTACGTTTGCATGCAATTCTTGAATGTTTCATTCATTGCTTTATATATTAATGAGTAATCATTTAAGAAAGAAATTAAAGACAAAACCAATCTACTAATAATAATCTTCACCAAGGCATTAGTAAATTAATGTATTTCACCACTAATCTACTGACAGAATATACTATCAGGTTCAAGCATCTAATTTTAAAATTTCTTGTTATTTCCCGCTAAGTTTATAAATGACTTTGAATCACTTCATTTAAACCTTAGCTTAGAAACAGTACTGTACTCCAAATAAACACTAACAACATTAACAGAACCACAAATAAACTAAGAAGTAATTCAACATAACATTGTTGAAAGTTACCAGCACTTAAGTCAATAAGTACAGGAATTTCATCAACAATGTGCATATAGGGAACATTAAAGGAACAAGTTCCCAAATAACACATATTATATTGTTCTTAAATGTTGATAGTTCAGTTTATTTTCTAAGTTAAACCAATGTTAAACAAATTGAGAAATGATTTCGAAAAAAATACAGGTTTAAATTTCCATTCTTAACAGTTCTTTGAGTTATATTGACATTAAACAAGTAGACGAAATTTAACTTTACTTTAAGTAATCCATAATCATAAATGATAAACAATGAACTAATTTATGATAAACAACTAATTATGATAAAAAAGAACTAGATTATAATTTAAAGCGATTGGTGAAAGCTTGAAAGATATACTTTTAAAAGACTGATTCAATAACAAAAGGAATATTAACATCAATTTAAATAGCATGATTAGCAAATAAAACTGCCATCTACAGTTATATTTATTTCATAAATTGAAATAAGAAACCATTACTAAGTAGTTTGAAACAAAGTAGTAATTTGAAACACTCTTGGAAAGATAGTTTTAATTTCTAATCTAATTAAATGTAATGGAATAACACGGCTATGTAATAAATTAGCCGTGTCATCTGATGGATTCTCAATTGACAAAGTAAAGTTAATTATATTAGTTCTAGTTACCTATAGAGAAATATTATGAAGATAGAATAAATTAACGTCAAATATTATATATAGTTATTTAATTTAGTCCGACATTTTCATAGTAAATTTTATTTAATATAACATTAATTGTTATGTATTATTTTTAAATTAATATCTAAAGATATCAAGTATTTCCATCGGTGAATGATTATTGATTATTACATTTTTTATAAATACTTTTAATACTCTTTACTGGAAATACTATCCGAAACAAACAAATAAAGTTCAATGTAGATAAAGAAATATAGAGAAATTAAGAATACATGCTTACCGTCTCTAATTTTCGTTTTAACCCATCATCAGGAGAGATCAGATTTTATTAAAAAAAATTGAAATCAAAATGTAAATATACAAGATATTACACAAAAAACTTGATCTTATCTAAGTTATTCACTTATGGAAGATTAAAACAGAAAGAAAACAAGGAAAAATTTTAAAATAACAAGAAAGCAGTTAAGAACACATGTATAACAGCGCAAGAGGTTATACAGGGTTGCTCTTCACACACTAAAACATTTTTTCGATGAAAATACGATCCTAAACGGAGAAATAATGGTCAATGTAGATACAGAAACTCGAGGAATTAAAAGCACACACTTACAGTCTCTAATTCTCGGTTCAGAAGAGATGACTGGTCAAACCAAAAATTAAAGACTGTAAGTGTGTTTTTAATTTCTTATAAATATTTATACATGACATTGATACAGGTTTGATTCTTGAGGATTTCAACCTAAAGAAAATTAAACTCCTTTTTATACCCAACGTTTCGCCAAAAATTATTACATATTTTCAAGGCTAAAAAACAGTTTATTAACGACACAAGAAGTACATAGCAAATACATCCACGGAATATCAACCAACAGAAACAAAAAAAAAAATAAAAAACAAACCATCAAACACCAAGAATGCAGTAAAATGAAAACCACAAAAGGACCATAAAATAGCCAGTGTTATTGTGTTTTTTTTAAAACAAACATGTGTTGTTTAAGCATAATTACTTATTATTAATTATTAAGATGATGCTGGTAGATAAACGCATGAACTGTTAAATAGGTTTTTTCCCCTAAAAATCAAGGTATTAATTTTGTAGTTTTTCCCCTTAATTTCTTTTATTTTGCTCATTTTTATCGTTTTGTAATTGCTTTGCTTACTATGTTTGTTACTGTCTGTTTGCTTTCTTGAATGCCCTGTTAGAGGTATCCTCGCAAAATTATTTTGTAATATTTGTGCTTACCTGTTTGAAAATTGTGTTTTTTGGTATTAATAATTAATACTAAGTAATTATGTTTAACAACACATGTTTGTTTTTTTTTAAAAAAAAAACAATATAACATGGCTCTTTTATGGTCTTTTTGCGGTTTCTTATTACTGTATTTGGTTTGATGATTTGTTTTTTGTTTCTGTTGGTTGATATTCCGTGGATGTATTTGTTTTGCACTACTTATGTCGTTAACAAAATGTTTTTTTAGTCTTGAAAATGCCAAATAAGTTTTGGTGAAACGTCGGCGTATAAACAGGAGTTTAATTTTCTTAGACCAAAATCCTCAAGAAACTGTTGTTTGAGCTTTATACGTAACATTTTCTGTACACGTCCATATGTTTCATTTGTATTCCTAAATGACTGTATTAACCACGTTCAGATTTTACCACGTTTATTCAGGTTGGCTCTGTAAAGATTTTAGAAGAGTCAAAGGATTAGTGTCACCGTAACAATTCTTTTTGTGTTTCCTTGTTTTTTTAATTATATTTTAAGCATTTATTTGAAATAAACATATTTTCGTTGTTATTTTTCTGTTTTTCAAATCTCTAAAAGTTTATTTTAGGAAGTTTAAACGATGAGCTCAATAACTCTATTGGAAAACTGTCTTCCAGAGGAGAGAAAAAGACATTTGAATTAAAACTCTGAAGATGGAGAAATTCGACTTGCGTCGATTAATAGGGTGATAATGTGAAGTAGAGAAAATCAAAAACTCTTCAAGATGGAGCTGTCCGACTAGAAGACAAAAACTACACCCAGAGAAGCTTAATTACACATAGAAAACGTCGACACTAAAACATTTTACTAAGAATTCATCATCAAAACAGTCAGTTTGTAGGACATTATTCATTTATCACTGCCTGCAAGACATAACACTCATCCATCCGAGCTTAGGAGTCACCAACTACATACTTATATTGAACTCTGACATTAGAATAAGATTAAATAAAGGAATCCAACAAATTAATACAAGTGGGCCCTTACTGTCCTTGTTAATGTAATACTGTCCTTGTTAAGGTAATACTGCCCTGTTGCAGCTTAAAGTTCAATAATTATTCATGCTACAGTCATATAAGGGAAAAATAGCTGGTTTCGTCCTTCTAGATAACTAGAAGAGAGGTAAAAGCTGAAACTTTTCATAAGTGCAGTACCATAAAGTAGTTTCATGACAAACCACTGGCCAACAACTCGGCACATTACCACCTAATCTAAGGCTCTATATATTAGACAATTTGCATTGAGATCTATCAAAAGATCCGCTTGTAGAGCTGTTTGAACATTTTGATATTTATCAACCTATCGACACACATCCAAATATCATTCTAAACATATAAAAAACGGTTTCAAAGTACCTTAAAACGTTTAAATCGATTAAAATTTCAAAATCAGTTTTACTCATGATCCCTTAATACCTTACTAATAAGTTAAAATGTATTCACAGTGCTTGAAGACATGTAAATCCGTCAAAGGTTAAAAAAACATTTCCGTATCTCACAATACTTTACATACAGCAAAGTATTTTGTTAGGTAGTGCTTATAATATTACAGAGGTATTAATTATATTAAGTGAATGTAAAAATTTATTTATTGAAATAGGTTGTAAACATTGAAAGGAAAATTGAACACTTACTACTATTTTAGGTTTTTATGGTGCAAACCAAGTAACACATCATTCCAAAAAGTTTTGAACTTCGACTGAAATATTATGTTTAGAGTATAAATTTTTCATTTTTTTATGTTCATGCTTATAAGATTAAGAATTTTTCCATTGAATATTCTCTTTAGTGACTTAATGAATTTCTTCAGTAGTTCATACTATCTTTATTAAATGTATATCTTTCTTCAATAGTTTATCATCTTACTGAATAGTTCAGACTGACAGTAGATCCTTGCAGATCTCTTTGGATAACCTGTTATTTTCAAATCACAATCCTGGTTTATCTATAGTCTGTCTTGAATCCTAATATATCCTCTGGATTTTACCAATTTCCTGTTTCTTTCCTGACAGGTATATATCTCATTTTTCACTATTTGTATCTCATAATTAATGCATAATCTTTTTTCAAGATTAATACTTTCGATTAATTTGTGAAAGAACTCTACTTGCTAAAAGGCCTAATTTTTACAAAATATGATTTCTTTCAAGTTCAAATAAGAGTAAATACACATTATGAGGGAGATAAGAATGTGCTTATTCTATACCATAGCATAGGTGCTCATTTTTAAGAGTATTGTTTCCTACATAACCTACATATTTGTACTTTTAATTTAGTTAAAGGAACATACGAATAGACGATATTCACGTTGAACAATTGAATGTCGGTTTATTTAGGGTGCTGCTCTACACAAGCGAGAATAATTCGACCGTTAAGCAGCAATGCTCTACATTCCAGCTGTGCTTGGTCAGCTAATGGCACAACTAATATTATTATCCTTAAATGTTCATTTCAAGTTTATAACTTGAGAATGACCACAATATTGATAGATGAAATATATATTTTTCCAACGCTCACACTTATTAACTTATGCATTGTGTTCTTTAAAACAATGAAGTGTGGTTTATTTTGTGTATGTGTATATGTATGTGTCGTTGAGAAGGGGAGGGGTATATATGTCATGTGGAGTCACATAAGTATTAAATAACGCATCCAATGTGGCTTATCTTTGGCTAAGCCCAGTGGGAAGCGGTGAATTCAAACAAGGCTTTGGCCGCTGGCATCAAATATATCAGTTCTTTCTAAAATCTTAGTCTTTTACACCCTTATTTTAGAGTTATTCAAATTAAAGAGTGTTAGTAAAACAAGTAATTATTAAATAAATTTAACAAGATTAGATGTACAATATAAATACCTGCTATAAACACAATTTTTTCATCTCTGTCAAAAAGTAAATAGTTTTTACACGGAGGTATAAAAAAGAGTAAAGCAATATTCACGTCACATGAAATAACAAATAAGGATGAATTAATTGAGATTTTGGAGAGTTAGATTAGTAAAGTTGGAAGGCAAGGGAAGCCTTCAAATTGATACGGTTGGCCTCAGCTTCGACATGGTTACGTTCCAGTTGAAGTGGATTATTTTTAACCTTTATCATATGTTTGAATCTTTTGCGACAAAACAAGTCAGGTGCAGAAAGACAAATACCACACTTCTGGACTCGCTCCAACAAAATGTTTTGTTCTAAGTCTGAGATAATCAGCAGGTTTGTTCTATTTCATTCCTTATGTTTAGAAATTTATTTTAGAGAAGGAGTGTTCGACAGTGACTTTAGAAAAACGACAAACATAAGTCACCACATGCTATTCGTGGATGTTTTGATTCCTTTCCAATATTATTGCACAAATGACTTTTTTTTACAATCTAGAAGTCTCTTTTTTTAAAAGTTAAGTCATCCGGCGGGCTGGCATGCTCCATATCTTTTCAGTTGTACTCAAGCCAGTATATTCATAAAGACAAGTACAACACTGTTTGTATACTGCAATGATTATTACAATATTATTACTCAGTTGTAATCTTACGGAGGCATAACGCCAATCGGGCTGTACAAGGGATAAAGCCCGGCTAATTTTTGATTCCGCATTAATTTAACATATGGCTGGGCTACTTCACGGCGGGCGCCAACGCACGCGGTGCCAACTGTCAATTCATCCACTGGTAACTGGTCCATTCAACATTCAACATTCTATTGGAGAAGACAGACAGAAATGATGTAGTTTTCTAATACAATTTTGAACTTTTTTGAGCGTAATTTTTAAATTATAATAATAATACCATCTCCTTAAATGCGTTTTTTAATAATCCATGTAGCTAACAAAATTCACAGAGTAAAGTTTTATACAAAACACTACTTTAGTATTTAGTTAATATTTTGTGCAAGTATAAGTATGCCCTCTTGAAAAAGCTTTTATCTAAGTTTTAATATTGAGGAGTTGGCTATAAGTGCCCCCTCCTGATTGACTCATTAACAGAATAATGAAAACTGTAACTCCTTCCAACTTAGTGTTAAAACCATTAGTAAATATTAATATTACTAATGATAGTAATAAGTTATTATACCAACTAACGCTGTTCTAGATAAATTATAGCTGCTTAACGAAGGTTACAATCAATAAGAATTTCTTAAATCTGTTTACTACATTAATTAAAAAAGGACCAAGTGATGAGGGACACATACATCACAGCCGAGCTAGGTACTATATAAATAAACTGATTTTTGAATTCTTTACTTCGTTTCTTTTAACAAACCTTTTCAATTCTACTCTTTCTTTAATAAGAATACAGAAAATATGATATTTTGGAGATATATCAGTTTGCTTATTTTCTGATAAAAAGTTCCTCTGCATTAATAATCGTGCATTCTAAGGTGTAATAATATCCGATATTATTATATGCAATAAACCGCTGATCTATAAAATTGTTACAATCGTTTATATATTACAAGTAATTATAGTGTTACATTATAATTACTTATTGCCATATAACTATTGCTATGGTTACGCACACAGCAAACATTCTTATGTAATTATCTATCAATATAACTTAGTGATAGTGACTTCATAGCCACAAAGGTGAAAGGATGGAACTTATAATTTAATTAATTAGAACTCAGCAATAAATTAATTAGGAGTTCTAAGGCAGTTGACAAATGAAGCGAATGTAATAACTGTATTAGGTGTTGAGGTCTTAGAGTTCTAGAGTTACAACTGCTGTATTCTATCAAAAGCAGCACAAGGCTCTCGCGTATCCTGCCCATAACACACCATCTCATACAATTCTGAAAAGTATTAACAATTTTCAGTTTATTAACATAATGAACTTATTATTAAGAGTATGTGATTAAAAAAATAAATCCTGAGTCCTTGCAGGTGTATGGATCTTTGAAGGACAAGCTCAGTATGTGAGCAGGAAGCCATGTCACGTTTACACTTCACGGTTTTACAGTAGCTTTTAAACATACGCATTGGACGATTCAGTAGAAATTTATTAATTGACAAAAAGAGATTTATTAGGATTGGCCTGGCTCTCGTTAGCATTGTGAATACCGTGCAATGGATTACTGGAGCTGTTTACGATTTATCGCCCAGCGAGTCCAACTTGTAAAGCCATTCACAGTCCAAACGAGGGAAGCTCTCGTTCTATCTAAACAACCTGCTCTCTATATCACCGGAGCACCCACCAAGTACTTTTTATACGGAAACCGCTTTGGTCCAAGTGTTCAATAGATTAACGCCATTAAAAATGTAATAGATTAGAGCCATGCATTCACGTTACATTAAAGAGAAGTACAAAACACAACAAACGGTTAAGGGATACATCTAGACGATTGCAAGAAAACATTCAGCTTTTATTCAAAGTAATCTGTGCTTTATTTATCTATTTAATTCCACGATATATATCCCAGTACTAACATGTTGCATGATAAAAGCTGGAACGGTAAATATATAAATAAAACAACATTGTTACTATCACAGAAGTTAATATACAATATTAAATCACAGATGTCACCTGGTATGTTTCATCTAAACTGGTTGAACACGAACAGCATACCGGATAATATGCTATCAAATATTTAAGTAATAACATGATTCAATTTTCTCGTTTACGATTCCAAGAGCATCATATATTTATATAAAAGTTGGCCATTATGATTATATATGTATACAATGACAATAAAATATTTATCCCATTAAAACCTTCTTGTTATAATCAATCTCTCCTTATAAGTCTATCATATAAGAAATACGAAAATATGAAACTTTATATCTCTGACTACATGAAACTATACTTGGACTATTACATTTAATCTCAGAATAACAGTTTATTTCACGGAAAATTTCAAGGAAAAATATATTATACATACTAGATAGCATATTATGATACTTTGATTCCTAATAAAAATGACCAATTATTTACTGACACGTAACTTTGTTATAATATGGTTTCTACTTCGAAACTTACGCAAGTTGTGCAACATTCTGAGGCATTCAGAAGACAGGACTATGTCGGCTTTGTTAAACAGGTGAGTCAATGACTTCATTATTTTTTTTTTAGTTTCAGTTATTACCTTTCTGAAACATTAGGAATATCATATTTGAAGATTAACGAATAATGTCTTTAGTTCTTCGACAAAACAATGCACTTGAGGAAATATTCAAGTTATCCATGAGTCATTTCCAAGCATTTTCTCTCACGTTACGGAATTATACAATATAAAATCAAAGCTCGTCTACCTAAAATCAGTACCACTACTAAACAAAATCAATTTTTATTCTTCTTCACTGTTTATTTTACACCGACTTTTGTTACCAAGTATACCAGTCTTTAGCAAAGCAAAGCTAAGTCTACCAGTACGGGAAACAATGCTAGTTTACCTTGATGGTCGCCTTGATTTCATCGTTTATCATGATATATGAATGTTTAGAAAGTATACTCACTAAACCTTTCAGTGTAGTACTACTCTGATCAAGCATTCACAACTAAATCTTCAGAGCTTCAAAATAATTCGACCAGCTGCCTTCATTTGCTTTGATCTTCAAATCATCAAATACTCCTATATTATCAAATCTCTTATACTGTTACATCTACTATATCATCATATACCCATATTATCACATCCCCTATATGATGACATATTCCATAATATCACTTCATCTATATTATCACACCTTCAATATTACCATATCCCCTGAATTATCACTTGTTTTTTATCATCATATTCATACTACTATACATTACTATATCTAATATTCTGGGGCATTTCTCTCATGATATATTACTATCAGTAGGTTAGAGATATGGAAACGAAGTAGATATAATACAGACAAAGAATAAGAAATGGCAGATGATTTAATAATCATGTAATTTTGACATTTCCTATGAATGAGAGAACTGAATTCACTATTTCAAAAGAATCATAGATATGGGAAGCAATCTAATGAAGAGATGCATTCGAGCTGTATGAGTGTCCCCTTCCTCTGGTTAATGACCAATTTGAATGAGTGAGTTTATGAAAAATGAACGGGAAATGCGTTCATTCATTATTTACCGATTAGATTAAAAAAAATATAATAGTACTAATTAATTTAAAAACGTTTATTCGACAATAATAACTGTTCCAAAGAAGAAGGAGACTGGGCGTGCTTACTAAAAAGACAATAATTCACGAAACTTTTCTTGGCAAAAAACCTTTTAAGAGTAAGGTTAATTGTATTTGAAGATACAATAACTTTCTAATTTAATTCAATTATGAGAATAAATGTATTACATAACAAAACAAAAAGTATTTAAAGCCCAAAACACTTAAGGCTTACTGACATTAACTTAATTAAATTTTCTTTCAAGAGATACATAAAAAGTGAGGAATAGAAAAGTTATTTCATCTAAGACTTCATAAAAAGTGTCCTTCAAATCTTGGACACTTTGGCAGACTTGAATCAGGATTAGTAGAGTTAAAGCAATAAAGAGAAGAAGTAAATGTTCGCAGCAGGCAAGAATGAAGAAGCAGGTTTTCCTTTCTTTTAAGGAAGCCCATCAGTGGGACTTGTCACTTGAACATCCAACGACTTTCTCGCAATTTCAACCCACTTTCTCGCCAAACTTAGTCCACATTTTAGACTTAGCTGCTGAATTTTATTTTAAAGTCAGTAATAGTTTATTAAACATATTTTTTTAATGAAATAACTTATGTTTAATACTTTGCTAACCTCAAACATGAGTTCTATACTTAGTTGTCTGATTTAGTTTAAACGTCTTAACCTGAAGTTTTGAAGTATTTTTTACATTAAAATATTTGTTTAATCCAAAATTATTTCTCAAAACACTGTATAAGTACTTTTCATAGAGAGTGATTCTATTTGACTATTTTATGAGCGTATTTCTAATTATGTAGCTCACGGCTTGGATTTTTAATATCCATATGTTTAAAAAAAATTGAAGTTAACTTCTAGGGAAGTGGTTTGTGAAAATCAGAAGATTTACAGACTAGACTATATAGTCTGTATATGGGGATTTACAATTCCCTATATAGGGCTAATGTGGCTCGCCTATAGCTAAAATCGGTACCACACATTAAAATCGCCCCACTGTGGGTGAAAACCAGTAACTGCTGTGTTGGAAAAGACTGGGATCTCTCCTTATCACTGCAGTCGAATAATTTCTGACATCAAACTTCAATCCAGTGTAAAATAAAACAACATTTTTCATTAGTAACAACATTTTAGGGTAAAACTAAAAATTAATTTTACTATGGTTTAAAATTTATCTCAATTACTTCACTGCATAATTTCTCTAGATATATAAAAACATATATTTATAAAAACTTTCTTAAAAACAATGTGAACATTAAATATTGTAAGAAGACAAAAGAGGATATATGAGCTTTTGAGGAAGTAGTTACACGCAAGGGTAACATATAAACTGACGGTAAAGGAGGTTTTAAGGCAAACAGACAGAGGTGGAATTTAGAGAGAGTTGCGCGTTTGTGGCTTTTAAAGTGTAAGCCTAAAAAAATTAAACATAAAAGACAGAAAACGACCAAAAATCCAAGCACGACAACTCTTACTGAAAAGAACCACACACTCCTAATAAATATTTCTTATTTTTCACCATTATAACAAATAAATTTTGATGAGTTGTTTAAATATTATATGGACATGTTAGCAATAAACTACAACGCTAATATTCATTAATGTAAGTGTAGAAAGAGCTGTTTTTTTCATTCTTTATAGTAAATACTCTACTGTTATTCGTAAGTAAACAAATTTTGAGCATTTTTTACACTACTGAAATCTGCTTCATTTTAAAATGATAAATCACATTTAAAAACACTAACAAACGTAAACTTGGGTAACTGAATAAAATATCCGATGAATAAAAGTGATTTCATGAGGGTACCTTCAATAAACCAAACAGCTATAACATATATAAACCATACACCCACAAATAAAGAAATTTCATTAATTGAAAAAAGACATATTCATCAGGGATGTTATTGGGTGCCATAGAAGGCAATTTCAGAAAAGCAGCCTTATAGGTCGTAGCTGCCTAACCTATAAGAGACAGTTCGTTTTATTTTTTAATATCAAGGGATAAATATTAAATAAAGCCCAGTATGTTATGAATTACAGCCCAGTTTTAAAAAGGATTGAATTTTCTGCTTCAATACTTGAATGAACATTTAGGATACCCATAACAGACTATTAATTCCCTTTCCTCTTTTTTTTTTTATTAAAATGCCGTACTGATTCAATATATAATGTTCTGGCCATGAATTCACTCATAGTACAAAAACAAAACGCGATAGCCATTTGAAAGGGCTTTTGTATACGTTAATAGTAAAAAAAAAAGAAAAAAAAGACAAAATGGAAAAATAAATTGAAATGGCAATGAAAAAGAACTAAGTAAAAACATTTTGTTTGAATCAATGATGTACTCGGACATAGAAAAATCATAATAGCATTAGAATTTATATAAAACTTGTAAATAAATATCTTGAAAATTACTGGAAAGAACTGGCACGACTAATGACTAATTTCTAATTTCGGTTCTCGTCGTCATAGTTGATTCAGTTCTGCCTTCTTTCAGCATATTTTATATATGTATATGTATACAACATTAACACAATAACACGTGTATATATTCAAGTAACTGGCCACAAAAAGTAAACACACTGTAGGTTAATTAAATAACTCATCAGTTATGGCTTTTCCCTCGAATATATACATTTAAAACATTAAACTGCTAATCTGAATAGGAGTAAAAACAAAGAACACTTATCCGGATAAAACACTAACGAAGCCAATACTTAGAAGCACGGTCAGTTGTAAGGTGGGGAAGAGCAAACGTTTCAGTCATATCGCCAGTTTTAATAAACTTGTATATTTGCGTTAAAGGTGTGAAATTTAGAGAGAACATGTAATTTATTTCTCATATGCATGTTTTAAAACTTAAAATCTCAATATGTATATTTAGCAGAATGTACAAAAAAAAGTGACTCGAAATATGAAACAGGATGTTGTGCAAAACATGCATCAATCAACATTCAGTTGAAGGTCAATAATAATTACTGCAGGTTGTTTAAGGAACAATAACAGAAATATCGTTTTTTTTCTTGGTTGGAACCACTTTAAATAAGAAAATAGCCAGGAAAAGTACTGAACATTAGAAAAAAATGATAATTTGTATAATTCTGATTTGTAATATTTAAAAATAATTAAATGGTGAAATAAGGAACTAAGGATGAGCTAAGAAGATGAGCAAGAGTTTTGATTTGGAGGCTAGAGGTCAAGGAGCTGGAAGGGTCCAGTGGAACACGTAGTTTTGAAGGATTCATGAGTTATGTTTGAAGACAAGGCCAGACCGGACTGTGCAGTCAAGGAAACTCCGAAAACCTTTTAGTCTCCTCCACACTGGACTACAGAGTCATATACCTAGAGATTTTGAGTATGTTCAGTTGACAGTAACTTGTCAATCACAGAAAGCTTTCTCAAAGTAGGTGTCAAATGCATGTTTCTAAAGCACCTATATATTCCACCAAATAAGTAATTATTTCTATGTTGCAACCATAGATATCTTTACAGAATTCTATCCATCAGCTGATTCGTAGAACAAATTTTCTGCTAATAAGTGACTATCAATTTTTGAAAGGAATGACCTATGAGGTTAATATTAGAGATATGCTGTAAAAATTATTTAGCCAACGGCCTCAGCCATGTTGAGCACACTGCCTCCCATTTGATCACCGAAGATGCAGCCTCAGCGACACATTCATTCACCCGTTGAATAATACAAAAGGCGTAAATCTACAAATAGGAGGTTGAAAAAACATTTTTTTTCTTCTTTATTACATCTCATGCTTACAAATATACTTATAATCTTGTTAATGGGACCTCTAATATGATAGTTTCCCTCCAAAATTTCTCCTTTCAAGTGTCTTCATGACTTTTACATTGCATGCTACACTACAGAAACCTGTTTGCACGTTTGTCGTTAACAGATTTTGATCCAAATATAACTATGTGTACAACAAAGTCTAAAAGGAAACTGAAAATACAACGTTTAATATAAAAAAAACAAGTTCAATGAAATAAACAGACGCGTAGTGAAAGGTTGGGTAGAACAGTTGTTCTCTCTGAGTCCTGCAAATACATCACTGTTATTCCTATTACTTGGAAAAGCAGATGTATATTTGGGCTTCAACCCATAATATCACTGCAGAATACTACTAATTACAAACTATATTAACTATTACATATTTCTTTTTACAAATCATATATCTCGAATCTTACTGCAAACATAATGAAAAAAAAAGATTTTATGTAAATGAATCTATCTTAGAACAAATATAATGGTATAATAGTGTACAATGTCAATATTGAGATAAGTGTTTAAAAATAAAAAATGTTACACTTGAATTTTAAGCGTGGTTGAGGAGAAAATGTGGTGAAAGGAATTATACTTTTACGACAAATAGAATTGCTTCACAGAATTTTGTTAACAAAATTATAAGTTTTTACTGAGTTGAAATATAATCAAGTATATTTGTTATCTGAGATAAAAATAAAATGTATTAAAAAAATTTTGAAAAGCCTTTACCGATTAATACGAAGTCTTGGAATATTATTAATATTGTGAATTATTCCACAACACTTAATAATGTGAATAGTGAG
The DNA here is from genome assembly GCA_026182355.1 of Hermatobates lingyangjiaoensis. NCBI lineage: Eukaryota > Metazoa > Arthropoda > Insecta > Hemiptera > Hermatobatidae > Hermatobates > Hermatobates lingyangjiaoensis. Next base: position 188,980 of record JAPFBL010000019.1, read on the forward strand.
AACAATTCACTGTTTTATAAACTCAAATTACATTATAAAATATAAAAAAAGGAATTAAAATGTTGGCCATTTGATATTTGAGTACGCGCAACTCTTCAAGACTTGCCGAAATGCATTTCTGTAGGTACGTTTAAACTATCACTAAAAGGTAGACCTGAGGTTCTTGAATAAAACCAATTATTCTCACACAAATCCTTTAGCCTTCTTGCTTCCGATTGCAGGAGTGGACTGTTAATTTAAAACGAAAAGACTAAAAATTCTTGACCCCGGTCAAAAAGACAGAGACTTAAACTCATTGAATATTTACATTAGTTGACGCTTCAGTTTTAAAAGGTAAACAACCTCTTTTCTAGATTAGCATTTCTCAAATAGTTTGCTTCGAGTTCATAAAATCTCCATGATAGTTAATTAAGGTAATTTAATACCTGCCTTTTCACGAGTTAACCGTCGTAGCCTTAGTTACACCGGCCGCACTAAATTTCCACAAAGTTTATTAATACGGGATATGGTGTCAAACCAAACGGGTGACACCACGTTATGCAGGTAATGTGGTTTATCAATGGTAGATTGGTGCTTAAGCATGAATGAACCAACACATTCACACCTTAGTTAACAAAAAAAGGTCTAAAATCTTTAAGTGGAGGTTGTATGAAACAATACTCGTATAGCATTATTTCTATTCGTAATATTACTGTTGCACACCTAACTATTCTTTCTTGATTCCGTACTGCAGATAAGCTGCCATTCTGCCCCCTCTGTTAAGTTTACTACTGACAAGTTTGGTTTCTTCTATGGCTTAAGAATGTCGTACGATGGTGTCTAGGAAGCAGTCTCAATTCTATCCAGTAATACCCATTAATTCTGCGCGAACCTTTCTCATCAACCTCCTTTCGCAATGGCAACTGCGCAGGACCATTGAAACTTCACCAAAATCAACCATTCACTCTTTTCCTAACCCTATTGACGAGCCGAATCTCATCTCATTCACAATGGACGAAGTAATAGCCCGATAACTTAATGATTTTGATCATTGAATCTAACACTGTGCTACACTAATTTCAAGCAGACAAAATACAAGGTCTGCTTCATAAAATGGTGATTTCTAATCGAGTACCATTCAGTTTCTCTTCAGTGTATATCACTTTCTCATTACAGTTAATTAAAGCCCAAAGCATTGTCTGTAAAGTATTAATACATAATTAATTTTTATATTATAATTTCAAAGAACAATAAATTGTTCATAATGATAGTTCTGTTTAGTATATGAACTTAACTTCAACAGTCAACCATACTGTTTTCATACAGTAAACTTTTGCTATTCCTTTTGTCGTAATATATGGATAGCTTTTTTTAATAAAACAAGATAAAGCCAGAAATACCATGCTATAAATTTCTTATTAATAATTAGGCCTCAATCGTAATGTTATATATTGGTTTAATTGATATGTGAGTGGACTGTTCCAGCAAATTAGTTGGTGAGTTCTACACGACTATTTCAACAATGTTGTTATGGCATAGAAGTAATTATGCTAAAAAATGGAAGTACAAGAAGAGGAATAGTTGGGAGTGCGTATAAATAGGAGTGACCTGAAAGGCGACGGCGGTATAATTAGGGCCGTCCAAGCCGTACTGCCGCCTGGCTGCTAGCCACCGCCTCCCTGACCATCACCTGCTAATTGGACCCCTTCTTGCCAACCATTCTTCTCAAACTAATTTAGAACTACTCAGAATCCCTGGTCGTTTCTAAATAGTCATATTGTCATAATTTTATTTGGCAAAAATCATAACATAACCTAGAAGGAAAACTGCCAACTTTAACAGCAGTGCTTGAAAATTTGACTTTTTTTTTGAGATAATATTAAAGCGCTTTGAGATAATTTAAATTTTGAACTAAAATGTTTTACCTTACTAAAAATACCTGTTACAACTTGTTTTTTTAAAAAGGTGGGATTCCCTGATAACCATACTGAAAACACATGTTGCTGTTAGGTTATCGATGTTAAGCAACATTAGGTGTCGATGGCACTTGGAAGGGTGACCCAATGTGCCAGTCGTCCCCCTGATAATGTACCTCGACCATTATGGAAGTGACTAAACGAAGTAAATGATGAAATAATTGAGCAGAAACAAAAAAAAAATAATCTTCTATACACATGTCGTGGTTACATGTTTATTCATCACGGATTAGAATAAATATTTTATATTGCAAGGTATAAGCACAACATTGTTCATTAATTTTAATTTAAAGACTTTCAAGAACACTAAGGTTGAATGATATGTAAGGGTCTCCATATTACGTATACTTTGCTATTGTGAGGATCCATTCATAAAAATAGTGAATCAATCAAGACAATGTTAACAACAACAATACTTGCAACTGGAATAGATTAGGAGTTTTTATGGTGAAACAAACCTGTTTTGATTTGTAGCCATGTTTCTCGGCCTTTCGGCCCAATCCATGAACAAAGCAATTACAGATCGATGCTTTTCTACGTGAGACCCTTTAGCCACATGAGGGGACACACCACATTCCTCTGGTGAGGGATGCGACCGATCCCACCCATGCACCCAAGGTGGACCTCGCGGAGGCGGGTCCCACGACACCACATAAAAAAAAAAAAAAAAAAAAAAAGTGAAATATTCAAAACAAAAAACACAGGCAGTTGGTCTTACCATTATGGAGTCGATGTTATCCACAAACGAAGAAAAGATGATTCTAGCGTCAGAATGTCATGATTAAATATCTATTAAGTGACACATGTGACGAGAACTATTTATGATTATCATCGCAGAATTTTTAAATACCCTATGATCATTTAAACAGATTATATGAGCTATGAATTAGTATGGTATGATGTTAATCAGTAATAAACATTGTATGAATTCATTAATCGGTTCAAGCAAGTGTGAAAGGTGAATAAGAATTCTATGGTTCCATACATATTTCTAACAGTTTTAAAGTAATGTGCTTATGGATTAAATCTTCACTGGATATCTCTGAGTAGTGTGATGTGAACACTTAGTTTAATAAGCAGGCCTTTGATTATGGTGACTGAGGGTTGCAGAGTAGGTAGAACGAGATTTCGGCGCTCTAATGTAGTTTCACAATCAGTTGGCAGTAAGAGAGAAGCAGAAGTGGATATTGAAACACAGTGGCGCAAAAGAAACAAGTTTCGCAAAGCAAGCACACCACTAGACTTGATGCTCTGCTATTACTGTCCATTATTCTCGCATCAACACAGCGTGGGCCAGCTCGTCATAAATCTCAGCTGGCCAGCCTAGACCTTCTTGGCAACCGTCCTCCCACACACCGACAATTAACATTCCCTCTTCTCACCCCATTGTCGTTCCGTCTTATTCCAGGCACAGCAGGCCTTCATCACTCGCCATCCTTCCCTATTGATAAACCACCAACTGCCACGGCCTTCACTTACAGTTCAAAATAAAGAGTCATCGCATGTGATCAACCTCAGAGTAGGTTAATGACTACATGCCATTTCATCAAGGCCTTGACGCTTTGTACATTCTCAGTCAACACACACGCTTCGTAGTTTAACGAATTAAATTTCATTAATCATTATTGCAAATTTATTATATAAGAATATATATATATATATATATATATATATATATATATATATTGTTTTTTATATATATAAAAAAATTGGATAATTACTTTTTATGGTTTAAACATTTTAATAGTGAATAAGTATAATGATTAATAAGAATATTCTAAAAATGGTCCGCGTTAAACTGATACATGTCACAGAATTCAAACAGTGACTAAGTTTGAATGTTAATTCAATTTGTTAATGTGATAACCAATAATTATATAAATAGAAATTATATTAGGGAATTTCTACATCAGCTATCAGAAAACATTAAAAGAACCCTCAAAAAGTTAGAAAAATAAAAACTATATATATAATATATAAACTACATTGACATAAACAACACACAGAAATGAAACAGAAACTCATTGCTATACTTCGATGGCCTCGTCATCAGGAGGATAGAAACAAGTCACTCCGCAGGCAGACCACAACTGGCCAGAGGTCTTGAAGAAACACTCAAACAGTGTAGCCAACTTACGGAGGGATGGGAGGCAAAGATACATAAAAAAATAAAAGCAAAATAAATTATAAAAAATGAAAACAAAAACAATTATCACAAGTAAATTAAGAAGTAAACAAAAATGAAAATAACTAAGTAAACAAAAGATAAATTAAAATAAATAAAAGGAATAATCAACGATTGAGGTTAAGCCCAGGAGCAGATCTACTCCCCAAAAAACTAATAAGAGCTTCTTCTGAAGTTCTCAGAGTGACTTTTAAATTGCTATCAGTTGTCTGTCTCAGGACCTGTACACGGAAAGAGTCATTAAAACTGGCTCCGTGAGAACTGGCATGGGTAGAAACGGGAAGGTCACTGCGTTTACCAATGGACTACCTGTGATAATTTATATGCAGGCTTAGCTTGGTGGAAGCCAAACACATATAAAAAGCATCACATTGGGTGCAATACAAACGGTAAACTCAGTTACCAGAGGTACAAGAGGTCTTGTGGAGATAGGTGCATTTGCTAAGGAAGGAACGGAATTAATGATAGGACACGTAAGACACCCTATACCGTCCGCACTGAACCATACCACCTGCAGTATTGGGAGGCTTCGGAGAAGAGATATGAGAAAAGATAGACCTAAGATTGGCAGGTTTGCGGAAAAAGCAGGTCTCCTTATTTAAAAAAAAAAGTTCTATTCACTCTGTATTCTTATATTTGTTGTTTGTATTTCGTTATAATTCTTTGAGTTAAATTTGAATATGTTTTCTACACTTAATCTTAGAGTCAATGTAAAGGCCCTGCCTTTACCCACATTAACAACCTTATGTCACATTTAGAAAAAAAAATAACAAAGAAATGTACCTGCTTTTCAATACCTCCATACCTTCAATACCCTTTCATTACACTCCATACCCTCACCCACGTCCATCCTATTCCCAGTCAGTTTAGTACAGACACTCACCTTACGTTCGTACTCTCATCCTAATTTTATTTTGTACTTTATTTACTTTGTACTATAGATAACTCTCTGATGACATTGTGTTTTTTAGTTAATGACTGAAGAACACTATGTGTTCGAAACGCGTTGTTTATACGATTAAATTTATATATGTCGAGACTATTTCATCAGCTTTTTACCCTACAATGAGTAAATACCACATAACTGATTGCACTACTTAGAATTAGAAATAATAAAAATAGACCAGAAGTCTTCCCAGCACCAAACAACCAAATAAGAGTTTTTCTAGAATCTCTTATAGTGATGAAGGTGTCGTTAGTGAGGAGTTTTCTTTATATTTGAACTCTAAAGCAGTCATGAATGGAAGCTGTACAGAGTAGTGCGAAGAACTACAGCTAGCTTACTGCGTTGACCCATAGATGACCTTTTACCATTGAAACGAACACTAAGTAACGTGGAAGTCAGACCAACGTACGTCACATATAATGAAGTCCAAAGACCAATCACAGTTTGTACTGGTGGAAGTCAGAGGGTTTGTCACTGGTGATGCATGTATGAGGTCATTGTTATCAGGAGAGGAAATGTGACCTGCTTGAGGAGAGAACCACATGAAATTATCTTCATCGCAGTGTAAGTTCTGCCAACTTACCAACTGATAAGAAATTGAGTAACTAAACAGGCAAATAAATATAAATATATTTATATCAATAAATTTATATAAATATAAAAAGTAAAATTAAATCAAATAAAACAACTCAGACAATAAAATAATTAAAAAAACAAGACAGAAATCATGGAATAAATTAATTAGTAAATGGTAATTATGAATTTAATAATTCTTTTTCTCTAATTTACGTATGCGAACAGGAAGAATGTAATTTTAGTTGACCGTAGATTTTAGGTTTTGAGGCTTCCTAAAATCATTTTTCATATTTTATTTTATATCTGGATATGTAGGTGGTAATAAAAATATCTGAATTTTTGAGTAATAAAAATGTCATTAACATTCAATCATTAGATTGGATTGGAGTACATTGGAGTAAATAATTATTATATATTTAACCCATTTTTACCTTTTGTTACACCTATTGTGTTATATCTACACTTATGATTATTGAATTAATTTTTATTAATAATTATTTAATCATCAATTTAATTATAATATTGAATTCTGATTGAAATAAGTTGACGATAGCTTCATAAACAACTGTTATCTGTAGAATTCTAGAATACATGTAATACTGATGAATGCATTCATTTTTTTTTAAATAACCAATGATTAAGGTCGGTTGTTTCAACATCACTAGTAAATTTACGAACGATGCCACTGATAAAAAAAATGTATAAGATACAATAATTGATAAAGTGTGCATCATGTTTGCACTAGCATCCATATTTATGAACATGCATTTATGACTCGGAGCCTTGTTCGAAGGCCATACTAAGTTCTTCGGCATTTCCCAGTAAGAATTATGCACTACACTTTTATGCACTGCATAAAAGCTATAAGATAAGTTAAATGTATTAAGTATTTAACCACAAAAAAATGACAGAGATAATGAATACAAGATTAATTCTAATAATTTGGAATGGAGAAGGACTAAAGGAAGAAGAAGTCACCTGAGGCGGGTAAATGTGAAGTGGGATGCAGAGGCTGACGGGCGAAGGGCGACGAGCGCGCGAAGGGCGACGTGACCTTGGCACAGCACGTGTCCAGCCAAGCGGTCGCCCGACACTGGCCGCAGTGCGCTTTACGCTCAAGGTTACCGCACCGCCCCGTGCCCCCTCCCTCAGGTGTCTTTCACCCACAAAACGGGCCGATTTAAACGGGACCGCCAGGATATCATTAGTATGTGTGCGCCAGGCGCGCCCACATACCCCCTGTCTAGTGGGATTCCTTGCCTTAACGACCAGGTCGCATTAAATCCACAGTTCCGGTCCCGCCACGTGGACTGACCTGGCTGGTCCACGTGAACTCAGCCCAAGACCGGCTCCACTCGACTCCACGTGTTATTCATTAACTCCAGCAGTTACTAAAGCATCGAGTAGGGTCAAACCGTAATAATGACAGACTACAATCAATGTAACGGACACCTCTTTAGAACATTGTACTTCTTAATAAAAGGATTTCATAACTTAAGGTCGATATGATATCCATTAATACCATAAGCATCATTGTTTACGTAGCCACTATATGTTACCTCTCAAGCGAATCCTGGTAAGGTTCGTTTCTTCAAAAATAAAACTGCACACAACATTAGGACCTGAAATAAATGCTTACCTTTCACAGCCATAAGGTTTGCTTATACATCGTTTTAATTATTTCAAAGTATTCAAGGGTAAACGACGTGTACATTTGTTAAAATTACTTACACATAAATAATATTCCATTTATTTAAATTTCAAAAATAAAAATGAAATTTGTTGGGTAGTGTTAGGAAAAAGAACTTAGAAAGGCAGAAAAAGTAAATTTAAGAAGACAACGGACTTAATGGAATATTAGTTCTATGAAGTTGTTTAATTATTTACGATAAATACTTAGTGATTAATATCAGAAGTTACATAAGTTTTGTGTCTTTAGTAATCCCAAACTTTTAGTAAAAGCAGCACCTGCAATTCAAAACATATCCCTACATCAGCTATCCCTAAATCAGGTATATAATGAGCGGTCATACTCACATCCCCTCTCTGTAGTTGTCTCAATAGTATGGCTCAAGTATGTCCCTTGGTCCAAAAAGAGTTCACGCTGTTAAAGACAGCTTGCAAGGAGAATGACTTGCAAGGAGAAATACAACATGAAAAACAATATGTTATGATGAAAACTAAATACAATCAAGACGGTTTTATATATTACAATAAGAAAAATTTAGAGTGACCTACACTCATCTTTATTATAAGTAAATATAATATCAAACTTTTTGGGCATATAATATTCTATTTAGACATAATATAAATGTCTAAATAGCAGAAGTATATTAGTCTTTTATTCCTGGAGGTAGTACACAACTGATTGAACCAGTTATCAATAAACGCCTTTGTTTCTGTATATTATGCAATTGATGCATACAATATGATTGGTTTTACCACAGCAATAATAACACTTTTGTAAAACCAAAGTGAAGATTTTGGGTTACGAAATAACTTCTAACAGAAGAAAATTCCTTTTGTTCCCATAGCTAGTGGATTTCAAAAATGACCGTCTGTAACAATATATCGCCAGTGGATCTATTACATTTAATATAGTTTATTTGAACTCTTTCTACATTGAGAATTTAAGCCAATGCATTCCCTTCAGAACTTCAAACTATCCCTATTTTGTCTCAAAAATGTCAGAAACATGTAAGAATTAATGTCAGTGTTATCGAATCATCGAAGAATCAGCTTAAAATTAGTATCTGTTTTGTAATATAAAACTAAGGAGTCAATTCCTCTTAATTCAATATTACCCAAAGTCTACATCAAATATTAGATTTTGTTCAAGGGCGCCAAAATTTATTAGAGCATGTTAGACAAATCTATGATACCATGGAAAACATCAGAAATGATTGTTTGATTGCCGTTGTTTTTTTTAGATGAAAGAATTTAATTCTTCTGAAATATCATATTGTCTTTAACATTTAACTTTAGCGTTTATACATACTTTTGGATTCACACCCACCTACTCACACACACAGACAGATATCATCGAAAAACTTCATAAAACGATTTTGGGGACATGTTTCGACATCAAATTTATTCATGATCACTATACTTTACTTACAGTAAAGTGAAAATATCATCCAAGATAACTTACTCATACCAGCTAAAGTCTAAAAAGAAATTCTTCAGTCCTATGGGCCAAAGTGCAGGGAAACTATAGCAAAGAATAATGAAGCACAAAAGTGGAATTGCATGACCAGCTTTAAATAGATAATTTAAAGTTCACAGGAACTTAAATTACGAGTTGAACTATTAAATGAAAGAGGAAAAGTGAGCCGCTCAGGCAAAATCTTAATATACACACAATAAGGACACTGAACAAGCATCTTAAATTTAAAGATGGCTTCACAAAAAGAAAATCATGAATTAAAAGGCCTATTAATAGAAATATGCGTGACCACAATCAGGTCGATATTCCTTTATACTTTTATAAACAATGTTGGCATTTTCATATTGATAAATTTTATTAATTCTTCAAAAGAGAAGAAGACATAATATCAGAAGAGGACATAAACAAATCTGGAGTGATCAATATACAAATTTACTATAGTAAATTTTTAAAAGTCATTGTTAATGAAGTTAATTTAATGATTTATTTTAAAGTTGCTATCTTTAAAGAATTTCATTCATGAATGAAAAAGTAATCATTCATTGAACAATTTAAAAGAATCAGACATGTAACATTGAGAAATAATTAAAATTAGGAGCCGTTCATTAACAGAAGCATTGAATAACATTATTAACCAAATCATTGAGCGGAATCATTTAGAGTTGGCGGCGTAATCCGATTCGCTAACAAACTGTATCATTAATAGTTAATTATATTCTTGATTTGTTTTATCCTTTTAGACAGCGTAATAGTAGAATGAAAAGAAAAATCAGTTAAGCTCATCTTTAAATTCTATTATTATCAGATTATTTTTAATTACAGTTGTTTAATTTACAATTTACTACAAACACAGTTTATTCTAAATTATGGTAATTTATTTCTGGTTAGTGAAATAAATAATAATTACTTTTTTACAATATCAATTAATTCAAAATGATCAAGGTTATTGTGTATATTGTCTTACTTTTGAAATGAAATGTAATTCTAATAAATAACTTTTCTATACGCGAAGAGATTTCAATTATCTTTAAGTAAACAAATCCGAAAGTAATTACCTACAGATAGGAGCTACTAAATTCCTTATTCTAGTTACATTGCCTCTTTAAATAATTAAAAATGAATAGCATTTCAGACAGGAATTAGTCACTTTAGATAATGCTAAATATGAAGGGAATTACTGATGTTATCACTGGTCTTAATGAGTTTGTTGGATTAAACCTGAGTGGAAAATTGAAATTTTATTAATTTCACAAGTTGTACACAAGTTGCGGTGTCTTTGGTTCGACTTTGGGACAATATACGCTGAAACAGGTAGTGTCAACTTCATTTATATCAAGGAATTATTATTCTGAAAGGGATACTTGTCTAGTAACTGAAAGAGAAGGGTTCTAAAGTGGATCTGGCTATTCAAAGATATATGAACTACTACTAAGCTTAGCTTATCCGCGTGACGCATTACGAACAGTCTACAAACGGTGGCATTGTAATCTTATCAGCAGACCAGGGAGCCAGTACATAAAAGAAAGAAGCAGCAAGATACTCGACTTGCTTGAAGAAAATAAAATTTATTTGAATAAGTCAAAAAGAATAGCCCTAAAGATATTTATGAAAGGGAGACAAGATCCGATCACCTGTTATATTTATCACAAGATGATAAAAATTGAAGACGAATTCAAATATTTGGGCTTTCTTATGGCTAAAAGTTTTCCCTATAATACCACATATTGACTAACTGGCCAACATAGTTCTTGAAGTAGCAATAAATTCGTCGCGAAAGAGTAAGTTGAGATGGGGATTAGACACTAAAGTCGTAAGGTGATGTACGAAGCAGGTATCTAACCTCTCATCACTCATAGTGCACCAATCAGGAACAAAGCCTTGAGCGTCAAATATAACTGTGTCGAATTGAAACGAATGCAGCCTGTCATTGAGTTAAGTAATAAATAAGTCATAAAAACAACGGATTCTTATATGGCTGATACTTATTTGTTGGTATTGTAACTAGAGAAAGACTCACTCAACTTACTAAGGCTCATTTAATCATGAAAGAGTTGGACGACACAGCGAGTCGACTACTAATGATTAGAGACATTGACACGGATTGATTGACATTGGCCAGCCATATCCAGTCTTGAAAATATCACTGTCACCACGCTGCTGAAACTGATTACTCACTTATAACCTTTACTGATGTAAAATGGCAAAGGATGTAGCGTCTGCCAATGTCATCTACCCTCCTCTGCTCGACAGGAACAAGTGTTGGCGCAGCAATATGCCACAAAATATTGCTGCACCATTAATCAGGTAACCTTATAGCTAATAAATCGATGAAAATGCAAACATTATTTTATTTATAAAATTGAAAATTATATCGTTGAAATTGAAAAAACAGGTCATGTGATTTATCTGACCAAGGATGAAGTTCATGTGGGAGTGGTTAGTAATGTGTCAGTAGACACTACTGCGAAGGGGGCTGCAAACGACAGGCCTTGTCCACTGTATATCCCACATATTGTCTTCAATATTTCTGAACTGAAAGATGCACAAAAGGAAGAATGATGGGTTTTTTAATTAAAGCAGCTACGATCAGCTGATACTTTGCTACCATACATTACACAGTGCATATAAAACACTAGCATCCAAACTATGGTATGAGGATATTCTTAACAGGGCATGGACTCTTTAAGCAGTATTCATCACGGTTTTAATTGATAGACTCAATAGTTTGTTCCTGTGACAAACATTTCAACTCCATTCCATGAAACATTCACTTTCATTGAAAAGAGAGGAAAAGTCGGAGAACTAGTCAAGAACTAGTCTGGCCTCCTTAACTTTAAGCTTTAATTGGCAACTACTATTGCCATTTATTTTGAGTAGTTATTTGAACAGAGAAAAGTTATTGGGATCAGATTAGAAATATTTTTATAATAAGCAATCCTTGAATTATGAGGCATTTGCACTAAATGAACTGAGAGTAGTATAATGTATATGAAATATTAATACTTAATTGAAGTAGTTTATGGCCGGAGAAAGGATGCCCCTAAATTATTTTTCGGGTATGCTGGCCCTTACTGCCTCGGATTTTTTCGGTCGTAAAGAAGGATACCGTAGGCAAAGCCGTATTCTGGAACTCACTTGAGGCTCGCCTCCCTCAGGCGTCGGCCTCAGTCGTCTTACCCAGTGCCAAAACGCTTAACGAATTACAATTATACTTCACTAATATACAGTATATTATTATGTGAACATACTTCATATATACACGAAAACACTAAGAAAAAAATCCAAACTCAATTCAATAATTTGACATTTATGATCCTAGGGAGGTATAATCTAATGACACAAGGTCAGTGGTATTTAGTTAAAAAAGACATATGCACACATTAAAGCTTTTTAATTTGTAGTTTAACGTCATCGGAAAAGACAAAGTTGGCACCAAAAAATCCCATAACCCAATGGTTAGATACTCTTTTCCTGGTGTGCTTGGATCACCGTTCTTTTCTCTCCTGATGATGGATGAAAGAAAAATTAGTGACTATAAGTGTATGTATCACGTATTTATTGAAACTGAAGAATTGTTATTGAAATTTTCAAATTGTTTCCGTTTTAAAAAATCTCTAATGTAACATTTAATTATTTCCGTACCAAAATTTTATACTTTTGCCTATGAAAAAGGTTTTATAAAAACACTAAAACTTCGGCATTGTTGTTTAATTTGAACTTGAAGAACTGATAAACTTTATTTCGTATATATATATATATATATATATATTACTAAAAATAAGTTAAGACGAGGACAGTTATCAAGTTTTAATCAAATTCTCAAATTAAGGCATTTCAGTTTTCAGTTAAACAATCATCGTAAGCATATAACACAAAAAAATATTTATTAAAGACATAAAAAAATGGATTCTTATAATGTGTAGAGTGATACAAATCAAATAATACTTTAGTAACCGAATAAGCACTTAAAGAAGTTAGAATTTACTGAAAAAAAAAACTACTAACTTTCACAACCACTCTAATTCATCACCTTCATTCACGCTAACTTCCATAAAGATGCCTTTCAATGGTTTCTACAGACTACAGATTCTACAACACCCTTCATCCCTCTTGAAGATAAGTGTCACTCTCCCATTAGCTCCTCATGGCTCATCGCGCACCAGGTCTAAACCTTGAAAGATCTTTTTATTTATTATTAATATTTCCATTATTTTACTTTTCTCCTTTTATTTAATTCAAAAATATTTTTTTAATTTTATTTACTTAATTTATTAGGTCAATAGATTTTATGTTTTTATCAGAGTGCCTCCAATGGGTGATCCCTCATCCCGTTATAAATAACCGTTAATCGTAGATACCAAATTACAATCACTCCTTAATACAAATACTTTGTAGTTGAAGTGGAATAAAACAGTTGTTGTATTCTATTATTTAGCCACGTTCTACCTTTATTTCAACTTCATTAATTTTTAATTATCTGCTCTTCATTTCATTCTACCTTAGTTTGCTTTTATCCCTTCCCTTCTTTCTTCTCTCTTTTTAATTATACCTTTTGTATTTGACTAACTTCTTTCTGATCGGACGCGAATGTGGCTACACTGTCGGTTGTCCTCCGTCGTTTTGCCGGAGCTATTTGTCTTCCCTCTTCTCTTCCTCCTGATGTTGGTTAAACCGAAAATTTGAGACTGCAAGTATGTAAACCTATTGTGTGTGTTTATTTAGTTGACTTTTCAGAAATTACGTACATAGCATTTGAAATGAAAAGAGGTATTAAATTAAAAGGACTTAAGAGCAATGTGTATATGGTGGTGGTTGACTGCACTCGTATACGAATGCAGGGCTGACAAAGACACGGCTCGACAAGACTAAGCAGCACAAAGAGCAGCCAGCAGTCCGGTGCAGATAGCGCTTTCAAAGAGCCCTCTCCGCCCTCATAATTTACAACATTATTTTATTCTTGTCACTGTTGTCGGCAACAACGAGCGCAGTGCCATTTATCACTCTGTTAATTCTTCCCAGCCAAGCCGCTTCAAGACTTCTCAGCTGATATCTTTACAATCTGATCACTTTTATTTACACTTAATGTCTCTCTTTAAACTTAAACTTACTTCTCTTATTTATTAATTAAACATATTTATATAAATAGTTCTATTTCATTTATTCAAAAGCTCACTTTACAACACTTCAATTGTTTTTTTGCAAACAGTATATCTCCGGCAAACAATAATCCTCTGTTTAATAAATTATAATAATGAAGCAATAATAACAATGATATACTGTGGAATACTTGTAAGCAGTTCTTATAAACCTACACAGGCAACAATTATCTCTTATCTTCATTATATGTATAAGCATATATAATATAGAAATCAAGGGACTTGGACTCTTTTGCCACACCCTTATTCCGGTTTGATCACAAGTAACACAAGGCGTAGTTGGCATTTGGATGGAAACACCACGTCATTTAAATAGCATTGAAAAATATTAGAATTAAAAAATGATTAAATAAAACCACTTATTTAAAATAAATTCATAATCAATGCATATGATTTGTGTAATTACGAAAAAATAAACAAATCTGAATGAATAACAATAATAATGGCTCATAGCAACAAACTGCTTCTCTTTCGTTAACAAAGCGACCATGGCTTCAAGTTTATGTAATGGTACTGCTTATCCAGGCTTAGAAGGCTATCACATTTAATCCAGTGTAGAGTACGTGAGGTAAAGCTTCCATGAACTCCCTCGATCGACTTATGAGAGGTTCAAGAGGCCTTCAGTAGAGTGGCATTTGTGGTACAAGTGCCTCCTAATCCACAAGGTAGACACTTTACGCCTACACTTAACGCCACTCTATCAAAGAAGCATAAATAATTTACATATATAATGCTCTTTGTAAAAGTTGGAAGCAGTCCTTCATTTAAATATATATTGTTAAATAATACCCCACATTTGGCTTGTATCTGTTCCCCACATAATTTCTCCAATTTCCGGGATTCCATCCTCATCTCTACAAAAGACTATCTCTCTCTCTCTCTCTCTCTCTCTCTCTATATATATATATATATATATATATATATATATATATATAACTTTAAATTACACAAAGCACGACACAGAAAAGAGAATACAAAGAAAACTTACAGAATTCAATATTTCGAACTGTTGTTCGTCATCAGGAGAGTAGACTAGTAGAGAGGACGAAGTGAGAGAGATCTCCCCACGTCGAAGAACGGAGCGCGAATGAAGAAATAAAGAGTCAACCGAAGAGAGCAGCACTAGCGTAAAAAAGGAGCTAGGCACTAAACGTCGGAGAACGGAGAAAGCAAAAACAAAAGATAAAATTATAAATTAAAAATTATAAAAAAGGAAATAATAATAAAAAAAAAATAAAATAAAATAAATAAATAAAATAAAATATATATATATAATAACAAAAGGAAAAAAATAATAAAATAAAAAAATATATATATGAATATGAATATATAAGTTAAAAATAAAAGGAAAAACAAATAAAAGTTAACGCTTCTGATTTAAACCGGGATCTGATCGGGCCCCCAATAACCATATGTGGGCCTCCTCAGACGCTCTTAATGTCAAACTATGGTCATCAGTGGTCACTAGCTTAATGATTTGAACAGTAAAGCAGTCATTAAAAGAAAGGTTATGGCTGTATGTATATATATATATATATACTATGTATATATATATATATATATATAGTTATATATATATAGTTCAATGTACATAAAAAAACATAGAGAAATTAAAAACATAAACTTACAGTCTCTAATTTTTGGTTGAACCGTCTTCAGGAGAGATAAAGAAGGGAAACCAAGCGCACTGGTTCAGAGACGGTTGGTTTCCCTTCTTTATCTCTCCTGAAGACGGTTCAACCGAAAATTAGAAACTGTAAGTTTGTGTTTTTAATTTCTCTATGTTTCTTTATGTACATTGAACTGTATTTGTCCATTTCGGATCGTATTTTCATCGAAAAAGTATATATATATATATACATATATGAATAATAATAAAAATAACACTTAATGTAATAGATGGTTTAATTTACCACAATAAAACTAATTTGGAAACAATGCTCTAAGGTATTTCGTCAACACATCGTCAGAGAGCAATTGAACCAAAAAATAATAAATACTTGTTAACCTGGTTGATTGAAGTTTCTAGAATTGTTGGTAACCCTGAATGCGTTTAATGATGAAGAAGTCTTCATCTGTTTAATCATTCCCATAATCAAAGATTTTTCTCACTTTTTCTCTTTTTTTTTCTTCTTGGAATTTGGTCGGGATTAATATACGGAATCACCTTTTCGTATATGCTGCTACCCAGCGACTTTTATTGAAAACACTGTTTTTTATATTACAATTAATCCATGGCAATATAAACTAAGATAACATGCAACATTAACATTGCAAATTAACACTGCTTTAGTATTGAAATAGAGAGCCATACACTTATGTAATAATCAATTTATCAAGAAAAATTTAAATATAATAAAAAATATATCGAAACAAAATAATTACCTACACCATATAATAAATAAAATAATGCAATCAACAGTGAGTAACCATAATGAAATAACTCCACAGGTAGACACTAATAGGAATATAAGACTGGATTTAAACACTGAAGAAGGTAGTGAAATAAATCATCACTCCACAAACTCCAGTAATAATAATAGCCTCATAAGCACTCCTGATAACACCAACTCATCACAGTATAGATCAGTGACATACGAGTATGTTAAGGGACTGACTGAACAAATTAGCAAAATACTTAAGGAAGCTAACTTTAAATTAACTTATAAAGTAAAGAAAAAATTAAATACATGTATTTTTACTAACACTAAGTCACCTATCAACAAACTAATTAAAAACAATATAATATATTATAATCCTCGCAATAATTGTAATAATGTATACATAAGTCAAACCAAACAATATCTAAAGGAGAGATTAGCGTTACACAAATCAAATTTTAAAAATAAAAAAATGTTTTATGCCTTAGACTCTCACGAAAATAAAAATCAATACATGTTTCAATTTGAAAAACCAACCATTTTAGATTATGAAACTTCATACAATAAATGATTGATAAAAGAAAAGATACATATAAAAAATACTAATAATACTTGCAATAAAATCGATACTGATAATTTAAGTAGGATTTATAGTTCTATTATAAATAGTTAATATTGCAATGTTATATTAATTTATATTGCCATGGATTAATTATAATAAAAACACAGTATTTTCAATTAATGTCACTGGGTAGCAGCACATGCAATGACAGATAACGGCTTTGTTGGTTCGGTATTAGAAGCTAGCCTTGAGTAAGTAAGTTTTTTCAATTTGTTATAATGATTGTAACGTAGATATGGCAAATGTCCATTGTTTATTGTTAGCTTATAGCCCTGAAGATGTCTTAAAATAAAGACAAAACGTTGGCGAAAAGGTGATTCAGTATATTAACCCTGACCAAATTCCAAGAAGAAGAAAGAGTGTTTATTAGTAATTTATCATCAAGAAAACAATACCTTATTACACACACACACACACACACACACACACACACACACACACACACACATATATATATATATATAATATATATAAAATGATTTCACATAAACACGTGAAATAACAATCAATGATCAATGATAAACCACAATAAGAAATGGGAAAACAAGACTAAGATCTTTCAACCGTAACAAGTGAGTGGTTTTCGTCAAAGTTGGGTTTTTGACTCTGACGAGGACCGCTTGTTGCGATTGGGGGATCTTGGTCTTGTTTTCCCTTTTCTTATTGTGGTTTGATCATTGATTGTTGTTTCACGTGTTTATGTGAAAGCTTTTTATATATATATATATGATTGGCTATTTTTACTTTTCACTTTTTTTTTAGACTATATAGTTTTTACTTTTCCTCATTGGGCTCTATTGTTTCCGGCTCTAACAAAAGCCATTACTCAGTGAAGCTCTTTCATGAAGTCACTCCCACCGGCATGGCAATAGCCAATCATATTCGAGATACGGACCACTTATGTAGAATTCATATATATATATATATATATATATATATATATATATATATATATGAGTTCAAAATTCAAGAAAAGTAACATACAAAGTAAGGAAACACTTAAAGGCTCAAATTTTCGGGTAATCCGTCTTCAGGAGAAAAGAGAAAGGGAGACCAAGCACGTTGTAACCCAGTCTGTAAGTGTGTTTCCTTACTCTGTGTGTTACTCTTCTTGAATTTTGAACTCGTACTGTGTCCAGTTTGGATCGTGTTTCGTTTAATTAAGTAAAGTAATATATATATATATATATATATATATATATATATATTATTTTCCCCTGGTCTAAATTTAATCAGATGATTTTTTTTCTCTCTTCCTCGTTTATTTGTTTAATTTTAGTTTTATGTTTTTTTTCCTTTCCTTTCTTTTTTTTACTTTTCTCCTCCCTTTTACTTAAATATCACTTTTATAATTTTACTTACTCACAGCCTAAACTGGTCCATGTTGGTAAGGTGGCTGCACTGCTTGTCATTGTATCGTTGTTTATATCGGCCAGTGGACCCATTTACGTCTCCGTTCCTTCATTCCTTCTCCTTTTTATTTTCTTTTTTTTCTTCTCTCCTGAAGACGGCAAGACGCCGAAATTATCGAGATTCGTGAGTCTTAGTCCTTTTTCTTGTGTTCTCTAGCTGTAACTTTAATTATATATATATACAAAACTAAAGTTTATCGGGACTCGGTCAGTTTTTCAGGTTCAAATTAAACTCTCATTGCCAACGTTTCGGTTTTTATGTAAAACCTTTTTCATAGGTAGAAGTATAAATTTTGAAACAGAAAAACTAAATATTTACTTAACGAATTATTTTACAAAGAAAAATAGTATGTTGATTTTAACAACTGTAGTCTGTTTATATATACTGTAGTATTATATATATATATATATATATATATATATATATATATATATATTACAATATTTCACAATAAAGATGTAAAAAAACTCAACGCCTAAACTAGGGGAAAAAATCTGATATAGGACGGAGATCTTTCAATGAAAACTAGTAAATGTTGAAAACAAAGTTTCTTTGCAATTTTTTTAGTTCTTGTATTGAGTTCTGTAGTTACATGGTAGTAAATTTTCTGCAAACATACTTTATAGCTCGTTGCTAAGAGTGTTACTTTGGCTAATTAGCTATGAAGAGTAAGTAGCTATAAACAGTAGCAGCACAAATGACATTCTATCTTGAAAGTAATTTTATTAACATTTATTTAGCAGAAGAGATGTCGTTAGGTCATCAATCACAGTACTTGTTAGTGACATCACCAGCTGACTTGTGGTGAGCAAGTCAAATGAGTCAGTGAGGTGAATAATGATTTATAAAAAGAATGCTGCCAATCAGTTTAGAAATGCTTTTAGAGACGTGTGTCATTAAGCGACCCAACACTCCTGCACTAATGACAGGCATAATGTAATTATTTGCACAAATATGACGTGATTGCGAAGAGACGTCCGCTTGAGGACAAATATGAACGACGCTCACAGCCTGCTGAGGGTCCTTGATTGAGAGGCGTCCTTGTGTCCCAATGACACGAGCCAACGCAAACATCTTTGGACTCCTCTGACCTTGCGTAAGGAACACTAAACCCTCAACACTACCCCGTCTGTCAGGTCCAGTTTCTCCTATTTATAGCATCAACTCATTCATGAGGCTTTCACTGGCCCATTCTAAAAAGTTCTTTGTCATCTTGACATAGAATACAAACTAAATTTCAGAAAGTACTTCTCATAATTCTAAATATAGTGAGTACATGCTCTTATGAGTCATTTACTCATAAATAATGTAGTGTGTTTATAAATATGTAAACAAATTAAAATTCTTCAAAAATAAAGGATTATAACTGTTATCAGCCGAAGTCTAATAGGCACTGTGCATCCTTTCAGCACTGGAGATTTGAGATTTAAATGTTGGCACCATCATCGCTCCAATTAGATAAATGAAAATCTTAAGTTGTCTCTTAAAGAGGTTGTAAAGAAGTCGGTACCAATCCTTGTCCGTGTCAGGCAATCTTCAAAGATTTTATTAAACCCTAGTGAGGAAAAATTATGCTCCCGATACAGAATGGACCCAGAATTGTGGTTCACTCACAATTAAAATGGTGTCAAATAATAAATGATCAACAGTTTCCGTCTATAGTGTGTTTGTTTAAGACAAACAAAAAATACTGTTACCATTGTAACAAAAGTTACACATCGTTCGTTTGATGTGCATTACATAGGTTTCAACACAAATAACCATGATTGTAAATACAAATTTAAGCTTAATAATGACTACTGTAACAATCAATACAAATGACCTTCAGTTGCTCTTTACTCCTGAAGTTCAGAAACAATTAGCCAAAAACTTTCTTTACTACACTGTGCATTACTGAATATTATTAAATAATATTAAATGGTAAAGAATGTTTGCTCAGAAAAAAGAAGCAAACAAAATGTTTGAATGGAGTCGCTTTATAAAGCTTTTTTTACATAGTGCCTTGTTTCATTGCTCTATGTGAGTAAATAAATACTACTTGGTAACTCTCTGCACGACAGCAGGAGAGCTTTCATTTCAATTGATTTGAAATCGAAGAGCCCTCACACGCCAGGGCAGTCTCACCCCTCTCATTAATGACGACTTTCACTTGTCTTTCCTTCTCTTATCAATTCTTTGCATTTCACTGTACATTAACAGTTTAAATAATAATTAAAGTGATGACGAAACGTAAACAAATACGTTTTATTTAATATATCGCAGTGTTCAAAGATTTGATTATATTTTATTCTCTGATCAAATCAGACGAATATAATTCAACTATAACTAGACAAAAGTTTATCAATCTTTACAAAAACAAACCATAAAGAATGAATTTTGAAAATATGAAATTAATTCAGTAATTAATTTCACAAATGGAATTTGTATGGAATTAAGAATCTATTATCGAGAAAGTATTATAAGATTATAATGTACATAATAGTTAATATAAAAATGCTGGGACAAATACCAGCTAACAGTAGAATGTAAAAGTGCAAAAATTTTAATTTCCTGCTTTTTAACTGAATATTTATTTCAAATTCAAAATATTCCACCAATATATATGTTTAGAATTGTTTGTATTATTTCAAAAAAAAATATTAGCAGTCATTTCATTATTATCAATTTAATTCTTCGGGCTCTACTCAAATATAGGCGAAACAAATTTCACAATTCTACAATTTCTTTAAATTTCAAAAAGCTTTCCTGATATCACAGAAATAAGAGATTCAAGATAATAGGAGAGAATGAAATTTTTAAATGACCAAGCTTTTTCAGTATTTTTCTAAAGTAATTGGTTGTTAAAATGTTTTTATGTGAATATTCTGTCAACAGTTTTTTAACTTAACTTGACTCACTTTATTACGTTGACATAGTACTCATACTCACGATATGTTGCATATTCACGACGTTACATACACTCACGAAATCATATATTACATTCATAAGGATTTTAATGAGTCAAACAGACAGTCAGTAAGTAGTTAACAGTTTGTTTTTATATTTCAGCACAGATTAAACATCTTTGCAAGTCCTCTAACTAATGCTATGCATTATTCATAAGTTAATTTATTTGGCAACCTCCAATGCTTAGATTTAGCTTAGAGATTCAAAAGAAATAGGACGAAGGGCGAATAGAAAATCAGCTAAAAGTGGACAGAAGATATTTCTTTTAAACAATTAATCAGTTGATTTAGAGTCGTTGTGCACGATTGCTCAGTGAAATATTACACCACGTAATAAGCAGCTCGATACCTGTGAGTTATAAGACTTGGCTCTAACGTCAAACAATCCTTCCAAGTAAAGCACGAAATTATAAATAAAACCAGCTCGGCTCTTCTTCTATCCGGGTAGTTTTTATCAGATTGCATTACATTTCTTTAATAACTTGAGGATGTCAGGCAAACAATAGCTGGGATATTTAAAAGCTTTACTACTACTGATGCATTTGTTAAACTATTTTAATGAACAATCAATTTATATTAAGTTTATTGTAGAAGTTTATAATCACGCACTAAATATACTTCAAAATTCGGCCAACTCATGCTTAATATGTTTAACAGTGAAATATAATCTGTAAGAAAGAAATGAAACCCAGAATGAAAAGCAATTAACACGATAATATTCACTAACTGATATAGTTTCTGAATTTTAATGAAAATAAATGCTTACAATGCTAAAGCTATGAGCTGCCATCGAGCTTATTCTGCACTACTGTTCTTTATGATGTCTACAATGCTCCATCGATGAAGCAATGAATATAAGAAAGATCTAACCGATATTTTTGGAATATACATACCTCTATAAAAATATAGCAGTAAACGACATCTACGTAAAATACAGGCACGCCAAAGCGGTGATTTTAAAGAAAATGCTTTTAATTATTTAGAAATTATAAGGATTTTTATTTTCAGTGGTTGGAATTGAATGCAAGCCATACATATATTAATTATTAACAATGAAGAATAATACTAAAACAGATGAGAAAAACTAATGCGAGACGCCACAAGACATTCATTTACCTAATTATAAACGGTAGTAGATTTATTAGGGTAGCGCTAGTTGTATCACGGTGCTGCTGATGCCTTTGATATTTATTATTTTTCAAACAAATGATCATCTGTGATTTCTCTCTCTCACCTTAATCAGTGTGGATCTAATAAGTTAATATCAATATTTTACTGTCTTCTGTTCAAAATCCCTATAAATGGAAACAAGAGTACTTCAAAAGTTTGCTTATCACAACTCGAAAATAGTTCTTTGAAATTTTAACCCCGAAGGAAAAATTTTTGCACACATCAAGTCTTGTAAACTTTAAACCAAAACTAAAAATTAATTATCAAAAGAATGATAATCAAAATCGAGGGAACAGATTTCCAGCAAATAAAAAAGGGAAATAACCTTTATTCATATAAGTTTAATCTTTGTGCCCAGCATATATCAGTCTTAATGGCAGCAGGAACTAAATATGACATATGACAACGTGTACCTAAAGTACAACGGGATCTAAAGTTTTGATGTTACTATTAACAAACATATGGCATTTTTTATAGAACTATTTTATATAAAAGCAGATATAAAGATAGAAAAAATAATTGAAATGAAAATTACTACTAAGATGACCAAATAGCCTCGAGTGGTCTACACTCAGATCCACTCTAAATAAACCCTTTTTGAAAAAAAGAACTATCGTTTCATTTAATTAATTGACTTAAATATAACGACCCTATACTGCTAATTACAAAAAGGCTATTAATTGCATATTTTTTAGAAGAACTGGTGAATACTTGGAGGTAAGCTGGTGATGAAGACTGTTCGATTGTTTGTACTTGAGCTTGATATATATACGTTAAGATTCAGGTGTGGTTATTCTGACGACACTTTGCTTACTTTCCTAAATTTGAGTTGTTTACTCTCATATGTTTATTCTTATTCTAAACTGATCTCTCCACTGATTATAGATTCTCATTCTAGAATGATTTTCGTCCGCCCTTTCCATCTTGATCTAGTTTCATGATTTCTATTTCAGCCTTTTCGCTTCTACCATAGTTTAATTTTTGTAATATCAGTTTGCAGTTTCCAATAAATATGAAGTAAACTGATTCTTTCTATTCAGCTTGAGATATTCTACTGTATTTGTATCTTTACGATATATCCAATAGGTTACTCAAATCAACCACTGGAGTTCAGTGCAATTCGAACTGCATACTGGTGTAGCTTTACTTGCTGAATGCATAATTAAAGTACAATGCTTCAATGATATTATAATGCTGTGTAACATATTGTATATGACAGCTCTTTTTTTTTCATTGCTAGCCCGCCCTATCAGAACTTCATGTATACAAAATGAAGAACAAATCATTGGTTTCTACATGGTTCAGTAAAATAGTTATCTATTTTTTATGATCAAACAAAGATCATATTATTTACTTAGATTATTTATTCATAAACTTGATGAAAAGACATAAAACTGTTTTCTCATAAAAATGGTGTAAAAAAACTTCTACTGTAAAACATGTCGACAGAACTACGGCATTGGTCTTAAACGGGAAGAAGCAAGTAACTTGTATAGACAGGAGCTTATTAAAATATAAAACAGCTAAGGCTGTGTTGCAAAGTACAAACACAAGCAAGCCAATAACAAGAAAGAAAACACTGAAGCAGTATTTCAACAGTGATAAAACGAGAACATTTTGAAGTGGTTTTAGAAAATGAAACAGCTTTCAAACTAAAGCTACTTGAAATCTCTTGCTTTTCTAGGACCAGCGCATTCATTAAGCATTGAAAACTAGATTTCAATAGATTTCCAGTGATAACTTATTCATTAAACAACGCTATTTATTTTTTAGGTTGGCATATTTCTGCTTGTTTTCAATAAAAATACCGTTGGTTGTTCTGTACTTGCCGACAGATTCAAAGCTATCATAATTCTTCTTAGTTATTTCTACTTCCATTTTTTCCATTATATCACTAATTATTCCATAAAACTTGTATTTATGATGTAAAATTTTCTCTTCACCTATCTGGTCCAGATTTTTCTGGTATTTTTAATAGAGGCAAAAATGTAATTTGTCTGTACTGAACCTATAAATTTACACGAAGCTTGTAAGCTGTCTCCTTCGAACAGTCATGATTCATGTCTGAAGAATGTTACAGTTTCCTCTCCACTCTTTTATATTCTTCCCTCATAACTGTTAGCAGTTTCTGGAATGATAAATAAGTGCTACAGTTTTGTGCACAATGCTTAGATGTAAAGAAATATACTTATGTTGTTAAATTATTCTGTAAGAAAGTAGGTTCTCTAAAATCTTCAAGAGACACATACTCAGTGGATGCATGGTACAAGGAAATGTAACATTCAGTGATTGCGGGGTTCCCATCCCCAAACTTCAGTTTCAAACTTGAAACTTCAGTGCTACATGAATTACATCATAGCCTCAGTAGGTTAACCAGTTAATTTCAAAAAAGATAAAATTAATAACTCTGTTTCTCCCCGGTATATAGAGCCAAAATGCAGTGTTGAAAAATAATCATCATTATTTTTCATCAACAATTGAGAAATGATATAAAATATAAAAACAATTATATTATACAAACAATCCATTTATATGCATTTTTTAAATGTAAATAAAACTAAGACGTCAAGCAGGAGCGATATTTTTATAAGCTGGAAAAAGTTTTTTTCCCTTTTATTATGAAGCATATACCATATAATACTCAAGGGAATAAAGCGGCTGAGACACTTTACGAATTATATGAAAATTAAAGAACTTTCGGGACTCAATAACTTTATTAACTACAGTTTTATTTGCTTGTTTTTTTTTAAATAAGCTCATCAACGTCTTAAAGGCAGAGCAACAACAATAATCTAATTATTGTCTAATGTAAAAATTCTAAAATTATCAAAAAACACCAATATTAAAATATTAAATACATATAAAAGTACTTTCCGACATATACACCCACACATCAGCACACCAGCACACCAGTAAACCAGAACACCCGCACACCAGCTTACCCACACACTGGCACACCAGCATACCAGCACACCAGAACACCTGCACACCAGTACTCCAGCATACCAGCACACCAGCTTACCCACACACTGGCACACCAGCATACCAGCACAACAGAACACCTGCACACCAGTACTCCAGCATACCAGCACACCAGAACACCCGCACACCAGCTTACCCACACACTGGCACACCAGCATACCAGCACACCAGAACACCTGCACACCAGTTCTCCAGCATACCCACACACTAGCACGCTAATCACCCGTACACCCGTCACACACACACACACACACACACACACACACACACACACACACACACACACACACACACACACACATACACACACTTCGACAAGTAAATACTGATGCTCTCATCATAGAGAGTAAACTCTCTAAATCCGTGAAATTTTTATATGCAATCTTCATATTCAGTATAACCACAATGTTTTATATATTATTTAAAGTTGCTAAAATGACTAGAAGAGAGACAAAACAATTAGCACCTCTTTGATTACTAGATAAATTATCTTGATTAAACTCCATGAAATTCCACGGTGAAACCATACAATTCTTTTCACACCGAGAGCTATGTTACACATCTGTTAAATTTTATTAAGATCCATCAAATGGTGTAATTTGTAGAGTGAACATAAATTTGTCATACATACCAAACCAACCAGCCACTAAATATCAATGAACTTTAGCAATATTATTTATCGGAGATCTTTAAACATCTGATTTTATGTCTGGCAGTTTAAAATGCCGAATTTTAATCGACCTTAATGATGCCTGATTTTTTTCAATTAAAACTTTTCAGAAGTTACTGATTTTTCTAAACAAACATGCCACATACACTCACGCTTCTACTTAGAACCAGACATCATATTAAAAATATCTAAGACGGATTTGTGTAGATGAAACAGGTAGATCCGGTAAATCTCAATTTCAATACTCTTTAAGATCATTACAGTTTACTTAGGTAATTGAAGAGGGGGGTATATATATGTTTGTTTCTGCAATTCAGACAAAGTCAGGTCGACGGTTTGGATGGAGGACTGAGTTCACGTCTAACTAATTTAAGTTGAACGCTTCCAGACGTGAGGGACCAGTTTGAAACACGTCACACTCTAACCTCAGCACACTTAATGAATTCAGTCTCCACCAGCTACTATTTACACGTTAAATAACTAAGATAAGCCCAATGAAGATCTCGACGACAAAATGGTAAAGGCATTTCTTTTCAAAGATCTAACGCACAAACTACCTGTGTTTAATATTTTGATCAAGGTTTATTAACCTATCGGTCATTTGTCTTCTCAACTGAAGCCACCGGACGTGGTTTCAGGATAGGTCAGTGAGGCCTGCCCATTCTTGTCATTCCGATGTTGTGTCCAATGCAATTCTAAGCAGCAGCCTTACAAGGACATAATTACTTCTGACGTTGACAAATTAACAAAGAAACAATATAAATGATTCCTACATTAAATGTTTATTAAATTTTATTTATTTTATTACATAATGTTAAATTGTTCTTATAATAATTCAAGTTTTCATCAATTATACATTATACATTATTTATATTTCTGTTTTATGTTACAAAAAGGCTTATATATTTTTAAACGTTCAAAATTTTTGACATTTAATATTGAACTAGGTTACCAGTGAGGTAACACACTTGTAAGGTAAGTTTCAAAAGATAAAAAAACAGTCATTTCTTTTTATAATATTTTGATTATTTCAATGATTTTGGTGATTTAAGAACATTTAATTAAGGCTTTTGCAATTATTGAATTGTAACTTATATAGCTATAAAATGTTAATAGTATTAATAAAATCAAAAATAGCAAATGTAACATCAACAATATTGCATATACTTTTATACTACAGTTTTATTAGTTTATTAAAAATGGTTCTTACTTATTCTATTTAAAGCACTTTGCTACGTGCAATTCAAACAACAGTTCACATTTCTATTGGTATTTCTATTGCATTTCTCAGACCCAAAAATAGGCAATGACATTATACTATCCTTCTAAAATTATGACACGCCTCGGCCAGTTTACTCAAGTCTATAGTAGCTTATTTCTAAGGAGGTTTATTAAAGTACAACATAACCTGTTTTTTTCTAAACTTTGACCAACATGTATGCAAAGAACTGATTTTTGTGTACAAAAACAAGTGGCTTTAGAGTTTCTTTTTTAGGAAAACCTCTAATATCGAAGAATTAGAATTATCATGTGATTCCACATGATTCTATACATTTCTATGAACTAAATTGCCATTTTTGTATTGTAGAGTATTTGTACTAAATTTCAAATGAATCAAAATTTGTCAGAGTTATACTATTAAGTAAAAACATTATAATTCATCTAGTAGATAAAAAAAGGGTATATATGATTTACGGTTATAAATTGTAATCTTATAAAGAATATTTTTTTATAATTAATATTAAATAACTAACAGTTTTGAATTTTTCCAATGAAATGAAGTGAAAGAGTAAAACTTATCAGACCTAAAAGCAAAAAAAAAACTTGCTCCAACGACGTAGCTATATCGATGGCAGGTGAATAACAAAATTCAAACGCTTGGTAGACGCTAATTTTACATTTCTTAAGATTTAGATGACGTCACGAAGAAAATATTTCACACAAAGTTATGAAAGATAAGATTTATAATTAGACACGCGCTATCACAACTGATTTGATTTTAAAATATTTTAATATGAATATTTTGCTATCCACAATTTAATTTTATTACTTTTACAAATTTAAACACAGATACGACAAAACATCCATCTGCATAATGATCGTGGTGTAATAACCTATGTAAAGATGTGACTTTTTATGCATTTACTACTATTACGTTAAAGCATTTTACAATTTTTTTAGGCTGAAACTTGACCAAGAAAATTTGTAAAAAAAATAATATCACCGCTTCAAATAGATGTGATTTAACCATTTCTATAGTGCCAAGAAATTTAGACAGACTCTTGATTTCTCTGCATTTAATATATATTATTAAATTAAATTTATGTGTGGTATGACAACAATGTACAGAACTAATATAAGGAATGTTTTATAGAAGTTGATTTTTGCAGAGGTGCACCTAGACTATTTACTTACCAGGCAAGTTAGCATACATAATACAGTTTGCCCTGTTCGCCAGTAAGCCTGTTATGTGAGGATTACACGCCTCCTCTGAGTGGCCGTAGAGAACCCAATAATGACAGTAATAATGCAGTGAAAAGTTGCGAGGCATGAGACGGAGGGATTACTTGTTCATTCAATGTGGTGAATAATTAAGTCTCCTTGGTAGCAGCTATCAGTCTGCACAGGCTGGAAGGCGTATGCTAAAGACTGATAAATTGACTGTAATAAAGCCTCCCGTTTGAATTTAGCTTCAAATCTAATATAGACCTCCAACTTTCGCTCATATATTGCAGTTTAATCCAATAATCTGTAACCACAAGTTATTCCTAGGCCGTTAATAGTAATTATATCAGTCTTCTCTCGTATTAGCTATATTCCATTAAGAACAAAGGCAATTATAATTCTGGAGCAAGTTTACATTCTGTTTATATCAACAAAATTAGTGTTCCGTTCCAGCCTTTATAACACCTACAGTAACTCCAATCGCTATTGCTTCAAGTATTAAAAGAGCAATCTTTGAAATTTATAAGTTTATATTGATATCATTTTCTTGAGTACTGTTTTGCAATTTAATCCTTCAATGCTTTTTTGATACTTTTAAACAATACAAAAAAAATATCAAAACTTTAAGAAACTGTCTTGAAAAGTTATTAGTTTATTCATCTAACAGTTATCAATACCCTCTTAAGGTACTTATTTTATTTGCAAACACTTTATTAATAAACTTTACAATATTATTATTTTATTACAAGCAAAGTAAGGGAAAGAAAGAGTAAACAGTTTTTAACAGTACATATTAGGGACTGAAAAGAGAAAAGTAGTATCCTTAAATACAACCTTAAGAGTTCTTAAGGCTACGACTATATCCAAATTGGAAAAAGTTATAAATGATAAAAGTCTTAAAAAAACTGAGAGCAAAATATTCAGAATTAAACACTTTAAAGCCAAATGACTTCTGACAAAGTCTATATATTGAACATTTGTTCATCTTTTGCCAATCAGCTGTCTGCGATGAAGAGTAAGTGTTATATATCTTTTTATTTCTGTTTAAAATATGATAATGTTTCATTCGTTTACACATTAATTATACAACTTATAATTTTCATAATGTAATTCCCTGGAACATGTTCGTCCCTGGAAACCATGGTTCATTTTTCACGATAATGCCGTAATGAATGTATGATTATTGACATTTTCGTAAACATGCTACAGGTTAGATTGTTCAGTGAACAACATAATAAATTTAACACAAACACTCCTTGAATAGAAGAAATCGGTTACTTTTTGTTCGAAATCGATAATTGAGAACTTTACCATTTATAGTTTACCATAAGGTAAATTACGCCAACATAGACACTTTTTTATCTCAAATGCTTATCATAAGGGCTGGCATGTAGTTTTTAATCATTCCTTGATTATTGTTAAAGTTGCTTAAGAAATTATGTTGTTAACTTTTAGTTATATTGAACAATAGTTTTCCAAAACTGTCAAAGGACGTTATCCTCAACTGTAATTAGTCATTAATAGTTAATTAAGACTTTCCCTATTTTGATTACAGGCAAAGAAGTAATGCTTATGCATGTACTGCACCTTCAATTTTTAAGTTAGTCATGATAGAAAAACAATTGCTAATGCCAGTTTTCATAATTTTATTTGAATCTTACGTTTACCTTTAACTTTAGGTAATGCAAGAGAAATAAGCAAAAATAATTATTAATTTTCTTATAATCATATTTTAATATTTGTAACCTCCTGGATTTATAACAAGAATCGAAGTTAAATAAACAAAAAACACACAATTTTCAAAAAATATATGGTTGTTTGAAAAAAAAAACTATAACCTTTAAATAAGTTGATCTTGAACCTAACAGTTGAAACGTTATTAAAAAATATAATCATAGAAAAATGTTACATTCATTAGACGTTAAAAAATACTCTCGAATTAATTATGAGATATTTGCTAGTGTTAAATATTTGTAGACGTCTAAAAATTTCTTTAAAATCAAGGAAAAGCATTGTAAGAGAAAGGAAAAAAGAATAAAAGGTAATATAATGTTGTCTTATTCTTAAAGGAAGCAAAATCAATTATAAAGAGGAAAACAGTTGAAATTAAAGAAGGTGAAAGAGTTTAGGACGGAAGAATGTTGGAATCAATGTTCTTTGCGAATTACATTACACTGGGACATCTCTAAAGAAAAAGAGACAAGTAGACTTGGGCTGACAGCACAGTGGCACCTTCCGTCAGTATCGCCCATGCTGTCTCAGTCGTCAGAAGAAAGCAAATCATCCAGTCATCAAACCACTGCAATGGCTCACAGTTCTCTCATAAAACAGGACAATTTTTTTTTGTAAAACATATGGTAATAAACATATTTATTATTTCGTTCGAAATTGTAGTTATTTGTTTAACATATACAGATATATATCGGCTTACGTTGTTTCGAGTTAAATTGATCTCGATTATACATCGCTTAAAAAAAAATTTTACCAGATATTCAACTTTTCGTTTGTATGCTACAAACATTGGAATCATAATATCACTAGAAATCCATTATACTCGTAATCACATGAAATCATATTAATGTACTACAAATAAAAAGAAAAGCTCATAAAATAATGTTATTATACAATAAATAAGAATAAAAGTATATATAAATTTCATTAAAAGACGTACAGTGGTTTTAATATCTGTCTCTACTCATCCACGTGAAAATGACATTGTTTTGGCTTGATTAGTTTACTACGTCTGTTTATTTGCATTTGTTTCATTTGCGAAGCGTCTTGCTATAACACTGGACGATAAACTGGCTGACACAACATCATAAGTGGTAGCTAACCGCTCGATCTTTTGGAATGAGTTGGATAACTGCATCGACAATTATACATAATATGGACATGATTTTACCTCATATCAGGTATTTTTCCGTAACGCACAGTACGGAACCTGCATAACTTTAGAAATGAACACTTCTTCTTAACCTACCTGAATTATTATATATTTATAAATAAAAATGACGCGGTCAAAGATAACCCGTCTATTACATCTATGTATAAGCCACAGTTAGAAATTAAGAAACGTCACTAATGCATTTTAATCAATTAACGATCACTCACTATGTGTGCACTTGTGACATTGAATTTCTTTGACTTCATAGACGTATATACATTATTTGTTTGCATAGACATATATACATTATTTGAAATGACACCAAACTTGGGTGATACATGTTTCTTAACAAGTTTCTCAATTTTTCTAAATAACATTCTCGTTATTTCGTTTACATAATAAAGTGTATTTATACATTTTCGAATGATCAACATTCAAATTCAGGACGTGAATATCTTCAGCATGAATGTCCTTGTTTATTATATATGCAAAGTGAAAACAGTAGGGCTTGTTTTTCTTCAAGTTTAAGATAAGTGGGTCGTTAAACCTGCGGGTGAGTGACCTCGCGGTCTGAGTTACCACCTGTAAGGGTTTCTGCTTGCTTTTGACGTGAATCAAAGAGCTTTAAAAGTTTATTATTATTTTCGACATGCATATTTAAAAGTGGTTTCAGTTTTTGAATTAGTATAGCTTCTAAAATTCTCAGCTTAAGAATAAGCTCATCCTGATATCATAAAAATAAAAAACATAATTATCTTATTAAAATTATTACAATAATATGTTATATAATTTTATCATAAACATAAAAGAAGTGAACAGGAACATTCTTAATAAAAATCATATAAAATATCCAAAAATATAATTAGAGGTATTGAAGGCAGGAAGGTTGACAATACTAAGTGCGGTTTTGCGAAGATGTTGTTAAGAAACAGGGGCACAATGAATGGCGACCTCCCTAAGAGGGAGATTTGAAATTCGGATAAGGACTCGAGGGGTGAAAACGAGCGACTCGTGTGTCGACTGCCTTCAGCCAGCAGTAAACCAGAGCTAGTAATAGCACTGAGCGACACGAACTCCTCTTAATACCGGCCCTGCAGCTGCTGTGGCCATATTACAAACCAACTTTGTAAAAATCACTCGCTCAGAAATGGTGGCAGACTCGAATAAATGTTACCCTTCATAATGGTAACGACTTCACGAATTTAAGCAAACTTAAGCAATTACTGTAGAAACAAACAATTCAACCAGGAACATGACGAATATAAACGCCGGCTTCCTGCTATCGCTGCATCGCACCTATATCAGATAGAGGTTCTTGTATCAATTCTACAGCTTTATTATGTCCAACCTTTATTTGTCTTCTTTTACTTATTCAATTTTTTTACCCCAATAGTTTTTTTTAGGTTTTTATTAATATATTATTTGCGTTTATTTATTGTTTTTCCTACCATTATATTTTTAAAACTATAATTCATATTTTATAATTAATGGAGTGATAGATTTACTAATAAAACAAAAAAAAAAGACCTGTATTTATACATACATGTATCTGACATACATGAAATAAAAATAATAATAAAAGAAATGGATGAATAGAGAAGGAACACTCTGGAAATGTTATATATTAGAAAGGACCAGTCATCCGTTAATTATATAGAACTGGCATTTCAAATTTAAATAGTATTCAATTTTTAAATAGTATTTATTCGGTTGTGTTAAGTTAAACATTGCTGATCGATGAAAAATTGTTTTAGTGACTTTTTGGTTGTCTGGTGAAATTTGGTTACCTTGCATGTTTATTTAGTCCAGTGTAACGTATTTATTCAAACCAGACAGTTGTTGTTGAAATTCACAGACTATTTTTCTTTGTAAAATAATTTGTAATGTAATACTTAGTTTTTCTGTTTCAAAATTTATACTTCTGTAAGTTCTCTCAAGAACGTATTGTCAAAATTTCTATTGTAATTTCTTAATTGCAACTAATTGCGATTTTTATGTATGTTTAATTTTTGAATGATTGAATTATTTCTTGTATTTCCCCTGTTTTGTAGGCCTATGAAAAAGGTTTTAAATAAAAACCGAAACGTTGGCATTGAGTTTAATTTGAACCTGAAGAACTGACCGAGTCCCGATAAACTTTAGTTTTGTTTCTTTTCCTCGTTCGATACTTTTTATCAATATTTATCTTTATAACAATATATAGGAAGTATATAAGGGTATATAGGAACAATGTTGCTGATTACTAGATGAGTAGAGCTCACCATCATTTTCTTCCTCAACTCCTGATGATGACAAGGTTGTACTTTCTTTGCGTTCTCTTGAGTTAATGGTTTACTAACAAATTTACTCACATTTACACATGCACTATCAGATATATATGTATATCACAAGAATTAACAAACAACGGGTGTTATAAAAAAAAACCAACATCTAAACTACGGCAAGAAATTAAGAAAGGGGACTATGATCTTTCAAAGAAAATAACTTGTCTACCTCAAAATTACACTTTGATTGTTTCCATTGTCCACAATTCTAGTCCCATTGTCCTGTTCCTCAATTTTTTAACAAAAAAATTTTTAATTTTATGCTTTTCTTTTATTCATTGTCTTCCATGGGGCTTAATAAATTACCTGCATCTCTTATAGAAGATCAAACTAGGTAACTTATTCCCTATAGGGCTAAATCATCCCCAACCAATGTCAGATGTAGCAACTGTTGCCTTTTCGTAATATTTGTCACTTCCTCTTTTATTCCTTACAGTTATATTCAATATTATTCCCCGTGCACCTCTCTCCTAATGTCCATAGTTTGGACTGCGCTTGGTGTGATGATTTTTTTCCTTATTCAGCAGTGACAGTATCCTTTTCGTCACAAATTCCCTTAGTTTCACCTTTAATGAATGTTTTCTAGTACCAAGTACAGTGACGGTTCTCGTCACTCTAAGAGCTTCCTAATTGAAGACCGCATTTGAACATTGTATTAACCAGAAACATAAAGTTAGTTTATCGTGCTTTACAAATCATTATCTTTAATTTATTTTTTAATAATATTATATTTGATAATTTTTTCATTAAATTAGGAACTAAAATTAATTAATTTTAATTTAAAAAATTATCATTTTTTTATGAAATTTTTTAATATTCATACATCTAATTAATTTTCTTCTTATTTAACTGAACCAAGCATTTTTGTAGTTTTTGTAGAGGTCACTACATTCCAACCATTCATTCCGTGAAACTCTCCTTCTGTAACGGCATGAACAGAGTTGAAATATTGATATTGAGTCTCGTTTATTTCTGTATTTTATTCTATATATAAAGATATTTCATATCAAGTTATAAAAAAGGGAATAAAGCTATCACCTTTAATAAAAATAATATTAAAAAAATATTTTATCCTTCTCTTCCCTACCTCCGTAAGTTGACTAGACTGATTGAGAGTGTCTTGAATGATGTGACTTTAGTCATCGCAACGACACACTTATTTATCTCTATACCGGATGACGACGCGGTGGAAATATAGTAGTGACTTTATGTGACCTCTTTTATGTTTCTTCTTCCTATGAGTCTAGTTTATTTAGTTCGTGAGATCGTTTTATTTAATTGGTTGTATATATATATCGGTTGTATAGTTTTAAGATATATGTTTTACGATATCGGTTGAAAGATCTTAGTCTTGTTTTCCCATTTCATATTGTGGTTTGATCATTATATATATATATATATATATATATATATATATATAACAGATTCAATAATATATCGACCGTTTGATAGAATAGGTGTGTTCTCTAATCGGGGTTCGGTCAATTTTCCAGGATAAAAAATCAAACTCTCGTTGCCAACGTTTCGGTTTTATTTAAAATTTGTCCGGCTAACATTGTTGTTCCTTTAAATAATGTAAATTTCATTTTCTTAGTTAAAAAATTCTTTCTTCTGTAAGTAATATTGTTTTATGTATCTCTGAAATATTTCTGCTTGTAATATTCATGAGTTGTAACAATCCATTTTCATATTGTGTATATGTTTGATGTTGATATGTGATTTCTTATTATCCTTTGTTTGTAGGCCTATGAAAAAGGTTTTAAATAAAACCGAAACGTTGGCAACGAGAGTTTGATTTTTTATCCTGGAAAATTGACCGAACCCCGATTAGAGAACACACCTATATATATATATATATATATATATATATATATATATATGGATTAATTTACCACAATGAATCTAATTTGGAAACAATGCTCTAAGGCCTTTCGTCAAAAAAGGTTTCCTTTGACAAAATGCCTTAGACCATTGTTTCCAAATTAGATTCATTGTGGTAAATTAATGCATCTATTACATAAAGTGTTATTTTGATTATTATTGATATATATATATATACATATATATAATAACTATGATGAAACCACAATATGAAATGGGAAACAAGATTAAGATCTTTCAACGGTAACAAACAGTCTTCGTTCGAGTCAAAAACCCAATTGAACCGAACTTTTATAAATATATATATATATATATATATATATATATATATATATATATATATATATATAATATGTGTGTGTGTGTGTGTATGTGTGTGTGTTTGTGTGTGCTTATTTATATAGAGACATTGACAATCCCCGTTGTTATGGTTTGAAAGTCATTATTTTTTTTATAATTTAGTACAGAAGTACATTAATAGATATACATGCAAAAAAGGAAGGAGTTGATATAAGAGAATTGAATGTTGATGGGGAGTATAAGAGGAGAGTAAAGGGAAGCAGTAAAGCAGAAGGGCTCATTAAGGGAGTTGGAAGGGATCCAGATTCCATTAGAGCTGGTCAGGTGCTGCTAAAAGGGCCATCTCTGAGAGGGTGGCATCCTCCACAAGTACCATTCCATATCATCAAACCTGCATTATCAAAGCATTGTCGTCATTTTCGAACTTATTATTTGTAGCAAGGTGTGATTTGTATAACGAAAACATTGAAAACAAGCTATAATCAATAAAATAAAAAAATGTATTAATGTACTTTGTCGAGTTAAAGCCTACAGTTTATTTACTACTTTATAGAAAATATTAAAACCTTTAGATAATCGTAAATATATATAAATACGATAAGTATAGGTATCATAAATTGATAGGTATAGTTTGTTTTTGTCCTTTTATTTTATTACTTCTTGTAGTTATCAGAACATACATACAAACACACACACACACACACATATATATATATAAAATAAATTCAAAACGAAGGAAACACACAGAAAGACACAGACATAACTCACATCGAAATATCGATGTGAGTTATGTCTGTGTCTTTCTGTGTGTTTCCTTCGTTTTGAATTTATTTTATTTAAAAAAGTCCGCTGGACCGTTTCTTTTATATTATATATATAGTGCTAAAATAAATCCAGACTCAGTCAGTTGCCTGAGGTGAAATCAAACTCTCAAATGCCTCTTTCTCTTTTTATTTAAACCCCTATTATAGAAAGAATAAAAAATTATTGAAAAGAATAAGTATAAACTTTTACAAATTTTTTCTAAATCACAAAAATCAAATTTTCCTTAGATATAGATCACCAAAGAAAGTACAATGCAGGCACCGAACTTATTGTACCGTCCTAGTTACAAAATGTTAATTCCAGTAACATGTGAGGTAAACTGGAGGTTATCACTGTATGCATTGCCAGTAAGTTTCAGAATTGAATGCTTAAAAAAATTGTTCAACAGAATTGATATTAAGTAGTTTGAATCAGGTGCGGCTGTATTTCTCACAATTTAGATTAACAGGATGTTAGTTTTAATGAATCAGCAACAGCCATGTTCAATACACCGGTTTGATCACTGGAGTTAAGCAGTAGTGGGTTAGTTTAGCACCCAGATGTGTGCACAACAAACCATAGGTGCTCTGGTGATAGGACTCACCAATAGTTGATAAATGCCGAGTCAAAAATAACCCAAACTTTCTCTCCTTTTACAGCCCGAAAAGGCTCTATAAAGGAAGCCGTTGGAAAAACTTTTTCAACCAGTAAAGAAAGAAATAACGGTTGAAACGCCTGCACCTGTTGTTGCGAGTGTGTGCCTTCCAATACACAGGCCTGAACTGACGACAAAATTTCACAACGATTATTAGAATCTAATAAAAAACTTAAGTGACCGGATAGGATGTAAAACTTGATAAAGTCAAGTTTGTTTCCAATATTAACACAGACTCTCCCATTCAGTGATACTTTTAAGGATGAGATGGTCATGTGTCTGATTCGATACCATTATTTTAATTATAGAGCATAACTTGAGAAATCTTAGTGGAAACTTTAAGGAATAACTAGACTCACTCATAATATTATGTCACTCACTCACATATTATGTCATACCAGAATGGTGGTGATATTTAAACTGTGTTTTCATGTTTCTATACCACATCTCACTAACAGATAAACATTTATTTGGATTATGTTCGTTAGTATAAAATCATATAACAATTTTTTACAGAGAACAAACATTTTAAAGTTAATTCGAAAAATGCTGTCTGACCTCTAGAGAAACTGAAAAAGTAGTACTTTGTTATTTGATATAAACTACTATTTAGATTTTTCTATATTTAGATTTGGATTTTACTATAAAAATAGCCTTTTTACCACGGAACAATTTTATAACAAATTAATCTGGGTCCGACAAAACCTTGCAAAAGGAATAAACTGTTTATAAACACAACATCCATCCACTCAAGCGAGAAGTATGGTTAACATAACCATTCTGGTGGGAGACGCCGCAGGACTTTCGTTTCCTAGTTACAGCCGGTAAGGGATATGTTAGGGTAGCGCTACTGTACAGCTGAAGATGCTCTGGTCATTGTCATCATATAATAAAATGTTCTTTCTCTGAATTTTTTCTTCCACAATGTAATTTGGATCAAACATTAGTATGTATATTCACTGCATTTGTTTAATATACGTATCACTGCAAATAAAAATCAATTAAAGTTCCCTAATCATCATTTTAGAACAGTTTTTTGAAACTTTGACTTTGAAAGACTAAATCTGTGCACATCAATTACACATATACATATACACATCGTATAACACCAGAATCACATCGATTGTAATAAAAATTGTTTGAACAGAGTTTTTTTTAGCAGCAAAACGAGAAAACCCTATTTTTTTCTCATATAAATTACCCCTATAGAAATGAAAATTTGGTGTCGAGCTTGCTGTTCCAACTCGCGAGCTAAAATATGAAATTTTATTATTGTAGCTAGTTTTGTTTTTAAGATATTTTGCTTTCAGAGGCACACAAACGCAGATGCACACACATACATCTGTACACTATTATTTCAAATACAGTGAATAAAACAAAAGTGGACTGTACTTGGACTTCCTTAAAAACATGAAAATCAATCGAAATAAGTTATAAGTTATAAATTTATAAGTTATAAATCGAAAATCAATCAAAGTGTTATAAGTTTTGTCCGTAGTCAGTATTATTTCTGCAAATTAAAGTAATAAAAAAAGCCTTTTATTAACCCTCATTCATCAAAAATATCTTATCACGTATCTCTCGCGATGACAATGCTTATTATGACCAACAAGTATTCAGCTCTGTCTGACTTAATCAAATAGAAGAAACATTATGAATTGGATTGACTCTGTGTAATGTGATTTAAAAAAGGTATTAAATTATTTAAATTCAATATGCAGGAGTCACATGATTGGTTCTAGAAGAATAGATGGAATTGCAGTTACATACGGAGAGCAATGTAACATGATATTTACATTTATTGATAGGTGACATTTATTGAAAATTGAACCATTTTAATTAAACATTTTGTTCGATTTCTTGGAAATTTTTAAAAAGCCGACCCTCTATCATCAAGTGGAAATAGAAGAAGATTATAGGTGCAGGCTTGGATGCGGTGATCGCTGACACCACGGTGGACCGGCTCACGTAACCAGAGGGGTCGGGGTCACTCACCCGAGACTTGCACTATCGTACCGTTACAGGCTCACATCTCAGTTATTGCATTTCTTATCCCTCACGGGCTCCAGTAGTGCCCAAGATGAAAACTTAATATTTATTGACGGTAGTATTCAATCTCACTTTATCAAACAATACGACTTCAACAATTCTGACAACAATAAAAGCATAGGTCTCCAACCCTGATATTTTTTTATCAGTAGGCATCACAGAAAAAACACCCTAATTACATAGATATGAATTAAGCTCGGTTAAGCTTAATCCCTATCAATTAAGTTAAGCACGGTTTCGAAGTCATTTAAATAGTTGAAGTTCGCTTTGAAGATACACTTTAGAACATTATAGAATTGAATCTAAATTAATAAAATGTAATAAATGAATTTATAAAAAATATATGAAAGGTATTGAAACGTTTTATTACGTAGCAATTTGTAACGGTGATTTTCTTTCCTTTTGAGAAGTTGGCTAATTAACTAGCAAAGAAATTAACTATACAAGTAATTAAAGGATTTATTCCCTAACGAGCAAAGATTAAACTGGTTAAGATAAAAAGTCAGAAGAGGGATCCTTTATCTTTCATCACTAATGTTCTATTTCGAAAAAATAAAAACCTAAACAAGATTACGTGTACTTAAGTTAAATTACCATGAATTTATATTCTATATTATATCACTGATCTTTTAAAAAAATGTTCATATTCACATAAAAATTTTTAAAATCAAACATTTTGAGTGAGTTTAAACCAAGAATAATTGAAAGAAAATGTCAGTACATCACATACACACACAAACTTTATATATATATATATATATATAAATATCAATGATCAAACCACAATAAGAAATGGGAAAACAAGACTAAGATCTTTCAACCGTAACAAGCGGTCTGTGTCAGAGTCAAAAACCAAACTGAGTTGTCAGTTGGGTTTTTGACTCTGACGAAGACCGCTTGTTACGGTTGAAAGATCTTAGTCTTGTTTTCCCATTTCTTATTGCGGTTTGATCATTGATTGTTATTTCACGTGTTTATGTGAAATCTTTTATATATATATATATATATATATTTGTGAATTTTGATAACATGTTGACTGTGAACTGTGTAGGAAGTTTATTATATAGTTTAGATACAATAACAAAATCCTTATTTAGGAAGATAGAGAAACTTATAAAGAAGCAAGTTTCTCCCAACTATGGTTATTTTTTTAATAATAATAATAATAATATATATATATATATTTATATTTATTATAACCTTTGTAACCATGTAAAACCTTTGTACTGTGGCATGAATACATTTCATTGTCCATTTTTCAAAACAGTACAAAGGTCGTTCAACAAAACATGTATAAAAGAAGGATTGCTCCCCAAATTTACAAATATATATATATATATATATAAAACAACATCATAGAGAAAAAACACACAAAACAAAATACAAAAACTCACTAGGGCAATTCGACAGCGTTGTCATCATAGGAGTTAATTGAGTCCTTGGAAAGTAAGCATGAAGTCTCATTACCGAAAGCACTCTGTCAACGTTGTTACCGTACAGAGAGAGGAGAGAAAAGCAAAAATAGACTAAATAATTTAAATAAAAAACAATTATAGAGAAATATTAAAATATTATACAAAAGTTTAAGAATATAAAAATAGTATAAAAATAAAAAATAATACACAAAAAGTGATATAAAAAAATATGTAAATTATAAACTAACAAAATAAAAATTTGCATCTATAAAAAGTAAATAAAAACGCATGCATATATAAAAGAGTGATTAAGGATTGAGTGTGAGTAAAGGAGCAGATCTAACTCCGAGGAGCACACGTGCTGTCACCTCAAAGTGAAAACAGTCGGACTAGGGATCTGAATATACATGCTCGCATGGAATTAGTCATCAAAACTGAGTACACAATCTCAGGACAACAGAAAACACATTTAACTACAGCTATCGAGGATTCATATAAGACATCAACTAGCATACGAGGGGCCAACATTTCGCTCTATTTATACAACATGAGCGAATCCAAAATCATTTCAAAGTATTCTCAACTAGAATAAAAATATTAAGCAAAAATGAACATGTCGTTATAACTACAATATGTTAAAGAACATATAATTCTTGTGGTGATTTGTGCAGGTGATGGTACTTTGACATTTAGCAGTTTGCACATGATTTCCTGTAGAAACTGTTTGTAATGTGCTACAGCTGAAAGGTAGTTATTAATTACCTTTATTAAGAATTCAAATATTCACTAACTTGTAAGATAAAACTAGTATACTTAATGCAATAATAAATTTAGCGTTTCATCTGATGCGTTGTCAGTGGGTTTAATAGAATTTAACTAATTGTAGTAAATTTATCTTGGCTATCATATTAGAGAGATAAAACTATTATTAAAAGTTTA
The DNA here is from genome assembly GCA_026182355.1 of Hermatobates lingyangjiaoensis. Classification (NCBI taxonomy): domain Eukaryota; kingdom Metazoa; phylum Arthropoda; class Insecta; order Hemiptera; family Hermatobatidae; genus Hermatobates; species Hermatobates lingyangjiaoensis. Next base: position 230,843 of record JAPFBL010000019.1, read on the forward strand.
ATAGACAATTCATGTAATGTTTTGAAGTACATATCGTAGAATATTAATTAATTATTGAGAATTACTGTAATATTAACATTTAGTTATTATAAAATTACATATATTTAACTCTAAAATTTTAAAAGGATAAAGACAAACAGATCTGGCAAGCGAATGCAAGTGGTACTTAATTGCTTCCTTTTTATCGTCATATTGCCTCTTCCATTTTGTCATCATGCCCTTTCCAAAATAACCAAACTTCATCAAATTTTATCTTAGTATTTTCACATAAGGAGAATACTCATACTAAGTACGGAATATTGAATTTCCAGAATAACTAAAAGAAGTAACAGAAAGACCTTTTCAATCGTTACAATATTCTCAAAAACAAAGGGGCTTATTGGTATATCTAATACTATAATATATATATGATATTATATGCTGAATTGTCACAATAAATAAAACACAATAAAACCACCACTAAGAATAGCAGAAGGAAAGGAAACAAATCTCAGCGCTTTCAAGTGTTACCACATTTTCATAGAGGTTAAAAAACAATACAGAAAAGAGTTTTCTATAAATTAACAATTTTTTGTAGAAGACAGTTATTAGTATTAAAGAAAGATGATTGTTGTGAAGAATATTGAGGTGGAGGGAGAAGCAGGTGGTAAGGAGGCCGATGGGAGTGCGAGGAAGGGAGGAGGACTTGAGTGCTCTCCACACAAAGCGGCAACTAAATCATCCCCAGAGTAAACCTCCCTCCTTTAAACATAAATTAGCTATCTCGACAAAGCCAACCATTGAAATATATTTCCACCCTGCTCACTCTGTCATGATAGCATCGCGACATTCGCATTATTCAAAGAAACCGCTAATTCCATTGGTATTCAAACATTTTGTCAAAAAGTCACGATATTTCTAAGAATTTCTCACAGAAAAAAAAGGAGATTGCAATTTTTTTAAATTTCTATAGGACTCTTGACATCTGCACAATATGGCAGTGATAAACAAGTTTTCTCAATTTTTTTCTTTTTTATAGGAGTCAAATTTTGAATAGTCAAAGACATTGTTGTCAGACCTTAGAATATTAGTTTAATGTTCAAGGAGTAGTCAATGGCACTGTTTTCACACTTTAAACTTTACCGATTTCTCATATCAATCAATAATATAATCATATAATATTCAATTAATTACTAAATTATAAGATGTTCACATTTAATCCTAATAAACTACCGTCTTAACAGTAAATTAAATTACAATTCAGTAATAAATGCCAGTTTTAAGCAGAGCAGAATTATTGAGGGAGAAAGTGTTTGGGCAGAGGTTGAGATTGGATTTGCAGGGGTGGGATTACAGGCTTTAAACAGGACAAAGTTAAATAAGCTGGCTACAACTCCTCACTTGCGGTGTCTATAATTAACGGTCTTACTTTATTAACCCAGCAGTTGTAGAAGAACAACAAGCCGCCAAAGAGCCTCCCAGTCCTTTCAGCAAAACACACAAAACAATTAATCAACCCTTGCTTATTATTGTTAACTTTCACTAATTAATTCTTAGCATTCACGGAGAACGATAATTATTTTTCAAAACTAATTATTATATAAAACAAAAACGAGGAACAAGTCTAATAATAATAATACTAAATATACTATAAGTAAGTAATATATCAAGAGATATAAGTAAGAGGTAGGATAATGCTTGAAAGATTAATGATGAACGAATGAAACAATTAGAAGAAAAGTATCTTGAAAAACAAATTAAGTTGTTTCCGCAGTGCCCAAACTATCATCCTTCAATGCTTATGACATTTAAGGCTTGGTAAGCCATACATAACGAACAGACTGATTACTACGTTTCAACCAAATATGATACCATTAACATTAAGAAGGGAAAATAATTGAATTCCCACTTCTGCAATGTCTAAAAAAATTACTGAGGAATCTGCAAATATGTGCTTATATTTATTTTATATAAACATATACATAGAGAGAGAGAGAAAGAAAGAGAGAGAGAGAGAGAGAGAGAGAGAGAGAGAGAGAGAGAGAGAGAGAGAGAGAGAGAGAGAGAGAGAAGAAAGAAGGACCGATAAAGACAGAAGCAAACAACCACCTGCAGAATTTCTTTATATCGTTAATATTTATGTTTCATGTTTATTTTTAACACTTATTAAATATTAATAATTTGTAATATGTAAATGCTGATTATATTTAATTTCCTCTTAAATTAAATTGAAGTTCGTTTAAGGTTTAAAATCAACACATCTGCCTCATCAAGCAATCTGACATTGGATCTTGTTTGAAATGCTCCTGTAGCAAAACTTAAGCCTAGGGAAAGTAAACCATTTAATTTTAAAAGACAGCGTATGGTTGGTGAACTGTGTACTACCCAACCATAATCAATGTTTGACCTTATTGTAGCTGTTGGCAGTTGGGTAAGTACTTCTCTACCGTAATCCTTCTTTTACATTTATATATTTAATAACTGAGTCACTATTTGCCAGCACAACAGAACTCTTCTTCTTCTTCTGATAACAAGGTCAAATACTAGAGTGACTTTCGTTGTTGTTTCTCTGAGTTCATCTCTTTTAATCGTTTGACAAATTGTTAACTGACTGTATAATGTTTTGAATTATATATATATATATATATATATATATATATATATAAAGCTTTCACATAAACACATGAAATAACAATCAATGATCAAACCACAATAAGAAATGGGAAAACAAGACTAAGATCTTTCAACCGTAGCAAGCGGTCGTCGTCAGAGTCAAAAACCCAACTGAGTTTATATATATATATATATATATATATTTATCTATATACATTTATAAAAATGTTATGCCAATTTCATGATTGGTTATCTTTTTACAGAGTTTCTCTAATGTCCTACAGGCTCATTAGCCTGTATCATGTCATCATGAGCCTGTAGGAGTTTAGAGAAACTCTCTAAAAAGGTAACCAAGCATGAATTGGCATACAATTTTTAGAAACATGTTTGCAAGAAGGATTGCTACCAAACTTCTCTGACTATGGTCAAGAAACCTTTTGTTACAAATATAATATATTTCATAATACAATTATAATTGGGTAGACTTTTTAGGAATTTGAAAAGTATAAATATGAGATAAAAATATGTGGATCAAATGACCATTATATCTGAGTAGGGAACAAATCTTTCGATAGCTAATATAATTATATTCCCATTCGAAATATAATGAGTGGGTGTAATTTATTTTCTTATATTTGATGATAAGTTTTATGAATTCTATATAATTAGAACAAACTTACTAATATATATATGGCCCTTAGTTACTCTTGTTTATATTAATATGGGTTACTAGCCGTTGCATCTACAACCTACTTGGTCTCCCTTCCTCTTTTCTCCTGATGACAGATTGCCCGAAAATTTGACTTTGTAAGTGTGTTCCTTTACTTTGTGTGCTACCTATCTTCAATTTTGAACTGTTTTATACATATATATAGGACAAGTACAGTTTAAACGCGAACCCATGTAATCCTTGAATTGAGAAGGGGTTTTGCTCATGTATCACTGGAGCATCTCTTTATTTGACATGTTAAAAGCTAAAGGAACAACAGGGAGTACAATATGACTAGGCAGGTAGAATGTTTAGCATTCAGATTGAAGAAAGGGGTCGACTGAACTGCTTGTGCAGATAAATGACACTTGAGTGGAGTGAAGGAGAGAGAAGGCGTTAAGCAAGTCAATGAAGAGAGGAAGAGCCAACTAAGCCCGATGCAGTGGCCAGATTAAAAGCTGCCATTCTGGAGCGCCTCACCCCCTTTCCACTCTCTCCTATCACAGCTTTATATCATCATATATCACTCAAAATATCTTCCACATTACGTTACTGCACTCAACGTTTACAATGTTCAGTGAGGAATTAATAACTAATTCCTTTAATTAATTTCAATTCATTTTATAGTTTCATAAACTAATTATCTTGTATAATATAAAGGATATCAACTGACACATCGTGTTAACAAACGTATTAATTTGATCACTCGAGTTGAGGCAGAAACAACTCTATCTCGTCGAAACTACTTTTGCTCAATGCCCTTTAATAAGCAGAACATAATATTGAGAGCCCTCGGCAAACATTACAACATTTTCTAGTCGATAAAATAATGAAAGAATCAGACACCAATACACATTCAGTAGCCTCAGAAGAGCATGGTCTTTAGTAGTATGTTACATTTTATGCAGTTACCAGAACTATACTTCCTCTGGCTATAGCAAATCACAATTAATTTTTGCGCAACATTATGTAAGCTGTCCATTATATGTTGAGAGCAAAAACCCACAGCAGCTAGTTTTTTAAACAAGAAAATGAATAACTAAAGTTACGTGCATGGAAAAACCACACAAATCAATAAGTTTTCGTGATATGACAAGACTAAATTTTGTTCGTGAACAAAGTAACCATTTTTCATTCAAGAACTAAACATTAATAAGGGAATTAAAAAACCACGTCAATCGAGCAACTAAAAACAGACCTAAAATAATGATTAAGAAACCTACCTTCACCTTTCTTCCAAGAAGAAAACCAACCTATCGAGTGACCGAAAGCCCTTAAAATGCACTGCTATAATTTTCCCTTAATCTAGGCGGCACGAAGTTAAGCCCAACGCAATTTGCATTTTAATACTCCTTAAATAATAACTCCAATAAAATATGGCATCAACTATTACAGCACGAAAACTGATACTAAAGCGTTGTCGAGCCTCCCAGCTCGGAGCCATTTGCATACAAACCAGCTGGTCACGTTTTGTTCCCTCGAAAAATTACTTCTCAATCATTTTTAAATCTTATTTAAGCAAATTTTATCACAAATGGAAGGCATCACTAGTTAAAATTCCGACAATTACTTCATTATACAGATATAATAATTTATTTACATGTCCAGTGAATTTCGATTAAAAATTGAACATTTAGTGCCACTATATATTATTATCAGATTCTTAAAGATGTTTTATCTGCTTATGCATTATGTGTTTGTTTCTATCTAAAGTAATTTTACTACTGAGCACCATCAAATCTGCTTGGAGTACGATTATTGAACAATATTTCGGATGATATTTAATATTGCTTAATTTTTATGCTGAAATATTATGTCCAAAGATTTTACGCAATTGTTTCTCAATATGTTTAACTATCAGTTACCACTGAAAATATTTATGTTAAAACATAAAACGCTCAAAAGCGAGTGGTACAGGTGGTATTAAAATAAAAAGATCAAATAATGGTTAGACCATTACATTAGACACTTTAAACAAAATACCTCCACTGCTAATAGTCCTTTCAAAGGTAATCTTAACAAACACAGCAACATTTCATCACCCTAAAATACTCTAAGACTTGTCCTATTTCACGTATGAACACGAAGTATTTCATAGTGTTAATCGTTTGTTGTGAGAACATAAACTTGAAACGAATTCCTTCTCCCTACTAGCATGCAACTTGAAGAAAAAGACTACATGATTGAAACGGGTTATTGATAATACAACTTTCTATATACATAAACTTTTTACATAATTTAGAAGATGGTGTTAGCATTATTCCAATAAGTTTTGAAACTTCATTAACAGATCTAGTGTCCCTACGAGAAATGCCCTTGTATGTTCAAAAATAAAAAAAATGATACAACAATAAAAAATGCCTTTTTCTGGTCATAATACTGTAAATTACACAATTTATTTATCAATAAATAACTAGGGATGATTTAGAGTTATATGATGATGAGTTTTAGTTAAGACAATGTAGCAAGTTGATATTATTCTAAAAACATGCAGAAATTTATATGTGAAAGGGTAAGTTTGATCTTTGTTTGGTTGACCTAATTGATGCGACAAAGGTTTTCACAGACAGGCAGTAATTATGTTGTAGGGAGTGCTCAACTTGGTCACTTTGAGTTTACTGGGCAAACATAACATTCTCCAACTTTTCGTCTCAGCGTTCAGTCACATTTACCTCTAATTAGAAACACCAACTATGTTCAAAGTAGAAATGCTTAACACAGTACTTAGCATAAAAATATTAAAACATACTTTAATTCACAATTAAAAATAAAAACTATTACAATATATAAACAATCACAACGATTCTATGGAGCCAGGAATGCATTTTACAAATCTCTTTTAAAGAAATTGCTATTACTATTTAATTATGAAAATGATAACGGTTATAAAAATTAACCGTTTATATATAACTATTTAAAAACGTTAAGGTTTTGTTGAGTGCAATTTTCCATTATTTAATAATTATTCACACTTAACATTTGGAGTGACTCCAGTGTTAAAATGTCGTTGGAAGTGAACCATACAAGGCACACTGTAAATCTTGTTAAAAATCATGTTATAAAGAATTTCTCCAGATACCATATTAGTAGGAATGAAAGACTAAGATGTGTACCATTCTAAATCATGCTGAGCATCAGCAATATTTAAATAGAAATGCACGGCCATATCGTGTAGGTTTCAAAGACGAAGCCGTTATCACTATTATTACTTACTCAGAGTTCTGTTCACATTTAAAGTAAGTGAAGTTATGTAGGAATGTATTTTAATACATTAGCGTTTGTACGTTTGTATTTCGATGGGACCATCTTCCCCATCAAATGAGGAAAATAGGGCACCACTAATTTCTGTTAAGGTTAGAACTCTAAATGCACTCTAAAAACAAAGAAAACAGCAAGCCTTACTGATGGAATCAAGTAATATAATCAGGCTGTATATCTCCAGATTGATACATTATACTTCTATGCAGAAACTGAATACACAGAAGTACTTCAGTCGTTAACTTGGAGTGTTTTAAAGCATCTTCACTTGAGCCGAAAACGAGAACTACGAGTTTCCTTGTTCTGAGCTGATAGTATTTAAAGTTATCAATACCGAATAACACATATCATAGTTTAAAATCTTTTAAAGACCGGTGAGATCAGTCCCAAATAGCTCAGAGGCTAATGTCACAATAGAAAATGTACTTTATTTAGAAGTTACAATTCTCACACCAACCCAACGATGTTTCTCCTTGGTAAAACAGCACTGGTACGCTTCTTTTGGAATGTTCTTCAACTAATTCATCGTATTTGCCTTAATCTCGGAAATCGTGTTAAGTATGTTTATTTATAATCATGTTGGAATATGAGGTCAGAATTGCTTGGACATTGTCGTGATGAAAAAACTAGTCTCAATTCTTGCATGTTTGTGAAGTTTTGCGACGGATGGCCTCCTTCAGAAGTTTTAATGAAGTAAATCAGGATCCCTTTGGAAGGACCTTCGGGGAAATACTAGTGAAGAACAATTTGCTAACGTTCGAAGCAAATTCTCTACATCACCTTGACATTGGATCAAACTTGGTAGGTTTTTTTTGAGTCTGGGGAATGCATCACCCACCCACTGGGATCATGCACCTTCATTTGAACAACATAATTTTAAACCCATGATTAAACACCTGTTATCCCTGACAAATCTCGTCCTGAGCGATTAAACCATTTCGACAGATCTGTATACAATAAGGTTCTTATTCATCCAACATCAGGTGTGGTACAAATTGCGCAGTAACTGAGTGCGTTTTGAATTTATCGGTGATGATCACGTGGCAAGATCCAACTGATATCCCACACTCTTCAGCAAACTCTATTAATATCAAACTGTGATGTGCTTGAACTAGGATGTTGCCTTTTTCAACGTCACTTGACACGGAAGGATGTTCAGGACGCTCACATATGAACCATCTATCAACCTCAAAATGACCATGCCGTACGCTTCACAGTAACATCAGTAAGCCCTCGTATGCATGTTATAAGTTTCAGTTCCACATTTTCCAAGTTTAGCACATTATTTAACAGTAACATTCTTCAGATAATTCATTCTGAAATTCACAGGACGAAAAAATCACAAATGGTGGGATCTGCAAAAAGAGAAATTGCATCCCTGATATGTGCAAACCTACCACCACCAAGCGAACTCCTTTGTAACCAACTGGAGTCTGCTTATTTTATAGACAACTTTAGAACTAGAAATTTCATTTTGGTTGGAACATCTGAATCTCATTTATAGTTATTTATACTTCGTAATAAATAAAGTAAGTTTATTTTTAGATACAAGAAGAATTACCAAGTAAAATAACTAAATAATTTCAAATAACAGCGTTCTAACTACTCACGTCAAAGATTGAACTATATTTTTTAAATCAATTACTTTATATTGCTTTATTTTTGATAGTTAACAAATTTAACATTGTTGTTTAATTAACTCCATATTTTTATTCTACAGAGACCATTACGATTTACATTAAAATATCAATTATATTAAAATTATAGTAATCCGTCTTACCTCGTACCCTGCTGCTGAAGTTCTTAGATCGGTTTCGGGCGTCACCCATCTTCAACAAGAACTGATCAACTAGAACTACGGAGCCCTACCTTTCTGTTTAAATAACCTACCTACTTCCCAATGCTGCCTAGATTTTAATATTTAATTATTTTAACTTTACTTTTATTTTTATTTTATTTTACTTTTATTTAATTATTATTATTTAGTAGTTCTAGTTGATCAGTTCTTGTTGAAGATGGGTGACGCCCGAAACCGGTCTAAGAACTTCAGCAGCAGGGTACGAGGTAAGACGGATTACTATAATTTTAATATTAATGATACTAACCTCTGTGGTAATGAAAAAATGCATGAAAATATCAATTAACCGTCTTACCTCGTGTGCTGATGATTGCGGAAGTCGTCCATTCTTCTATTGACTGGGTCTAAATCTATTATGCTTAAAGTTTACATTACGATTTTTTCTCTCTTATTTATTTCTGTATTAAATTATAATTATATTATTTAACTATAATCTCAGTCATTATAATATCTGTTATTCAAATTAAATGTGCGCTTGGTGGTCCATTTTTTCATTAATAAAATCATCTGAATATGTAAATATCAAAATATACATAATCAATTAAATAAAACGACTCTACAAATTAGTTTTAAAATTACAATATACATAATGCAATAAATGAACTAATTTACCAATAAACGGATGTTTCAATTAAAACATTGATGAAAATGGAAAGAGGACTTCCTAGAGACGTAGAAACCACTAAAAAGACAAATTAGAAAATTTCAACTACAAAATAAAACGTTATACAAATCTACGTTTCAACGATTTAGATCAGCTCTATTTAAAAATGGACAACTGGTTGGTCCAAAAACTGGTTGAACGACTCGACCACTGGCATGCAAAGTAACACAGTTAACTCATCCCTGATGCAAACTGCTGTTTAAGTCAATTAGGATCTCGAGTGTTTTTACAACTTAATCTTACAATGCTACTGCCAATACCTCTGTCAAAATGACTTAGCTCAAAAGGTGATTATTTAGATGTATTTTAATAAACTTATTTAAAATATGCAGTTTGTTTATTTACACGATTAAGGTTTGATAAATTCTCCTTTCAAGTAATTCAAACATGTCAATTTGATACAAATATTCTATTATATTATTATAAAATAACTAGCTTGTCGAGAGGGTTCAAAGTAGGAAAGGATGGGTCTTTTATAATATTAATATTGTGATGGCCACATCTCCCCAACTGAGACCTCTAACCTTCTCTTCGTATATCCTGTTAAGTCGGGAAATTGGTATTAAAATAGCGACGAACAACCCCTTTGGCGATTCAGATCGTCAACCTAGCGACAGAGGTGTCCCATGGGTCGGTTTTCAGGCCATCAGTACTTACGCTATATGAATAAAGGAAAATTCTGTTTAGACAGAGAGCCCGGACCGGTTTGTAGCACCGGGATTGCATACTGTTAGCATATTATTATACTGAAATAATTACTATATAAATATTCGAAAGTTCCTAAATGTAGATTTACTGAACATTAGCATTCGAAAACAAGTAGTTGAAAGTCTCGTGTAAATAATATAAAAAGAAATGGATTCCATCTTCATTTATCCAGATTAATTGGATAAGTTCTGCCTTAATAGAGAATGTGAGTGCTTTTCATTTCCCTCTTAAAGTTTATCTCTCTTGAATTTAGTAGATCCAAGTCAAACAAAGGAACAATATATTTTAGACGAACTACCAACTTTCATACAAAGAGACTGAACTTAGCTTAGTATAGAACGAAGTAGAAGAAGGCTCAGCACATTTGTGTAGAAACTTCAGCAAACAGTCGTGTCAAATTAACACAAGGTCGTTTACATGCTTGTGCATGCTAATTGGAATATATTAGTGTATTTATTGTACTTATGTTAATATGACTATATCTCAAAAAGATCAATTTATTATCTTTCAAACCCGTTGCTGTGGGATTAGTTCAAGGTTATCTGTTTTGCCTCATTTGACGAATTTCTGCTCGAATATAAAGTAAAAAAAAAATATATGGCATTTTTTAAAAGAACATTTCATTATTGGACGCCTGTAAACGATAATAATGGCAAATAAAATATAATTATTAGTACAATAGTATCATTGATAACATTATCTTATCTTTAAATTAAAGTATACAATTGTACGATAAAATGAAATTGTAAATATGATTATCAAAAAAATATCAAAATTACCTAATAGGAATTGCTCACACCTCGAACAGTTTCCGAACTCATATAATGTCAAGAGAAAAATCTAGCATACCATAACGTCTGAACCTGGTCGAAAAGCGAGGAAACATATGAAGTAAGCCGTAAATTTTTATAAAAATACTGGTATCGCTACTCCACATCACAAGCGTGTACGTTAGAAGAAAAAAATCGTTGGCGTCATTCAGTGATTGTTTTCTTATTTTGGATTAAAAAATGCACATTCAAAGGAAGTTAGCACAAAAAACTGTGCAAATTGGGTTTTGAATTGCTGATACACTCCTTATTTACATTGCGAGTGGCTCTTTAAGAATCCTTCTGAAAGGAAACATGAAGAAACTGCTCCAAAGAAGACATTAATCTTAAAAGAGGAGGTTATCGACCAGACGGACACTTATTTCTGAGAACTTGATAATCCCTAAATTGTGCCGAAAAAGTTAAATAAAAATTGTTGGATGATGGGAAGACAGTATTATATTACTAAAGGTAAATAATATAATATAAAGTAATAATAATATAAACATAATATAATAATATATTATTATAAATAATAATATATAATATAATAATATAAAGTAATATACTTTAGTAAAGTATATTCAAGGATAGCTATTGGGCCATCTTTTGGGAAGAGTACAAACTGAAGTATTTACTTCAAATACTGATGCATCTCATGAGATCAGGAGATGACCTCGAGGGAAGATGACCAACTTTTACTGGGTTGTCACGACGTTCTAGCAATTCTTATCACTGTTAAGAATGATGGAGAACTATTTTCAACAAAATAATTGCAATTCATAATTATTTATCATTACTAACCAAAACCAACATGAAACTTTGTAATTGTGGTGCAAAAATAGTTTTGTTTCAAATGTATGGTGACCTTCAAAACAGTAAGTAACAAAACAATATTCCACAATGTTACTCAACTCAGATTTAGATACTTGCTTCTTACCTATGGATACTGTATTGCGCTGATCGTAAAATTAAAGGTTTTTTTAAAAATTTATCAAGTACTGGATTAGAGGTTTTGCTTAAGTTTAACTCTGTTATCCTAAACGAATATATAATTCCTTAAAAGTAAGAAATAATTTTAAAAGTACTTACATACAGTATGTTTCAAAGACTCTTCTTTTGTATAGTACAGGCAGTCAACTGAAACAAAGATGTGTTTTAACGAAATGAAGTGCTTTCAACAGATTGAATTAGGTGTATTTTGTGTTTCTTTATCACAGGTATGTTAGGTGTGTTTTGTGCGTATGTGTGTGTTCACTCCTGACACAAATGTTCAATTTGTTATTCCACCTTATTGCAAATGACAGTATTGAATAAATACCAAGATCATCATAAGAACGAATAGCATAGTTCTTGGATAGTTTATATATCCCAACCAAGGGTGAATATTCATAAACATTATATATGAAAGTAATTTAATGAATACGCTACATTGAATTATTAATTTACTATAATTCCATAGCCAGCCATTCCGTAAAACAATTTATTTTCTGATATTTCTCTATGTTTTTCTTGTAAGGCTGGTCGTACTTTAAATCTTAATGTTTGTAGGAATTATTAAACGAAAATAACATTACTTTAGTATAGGTAGACTGAATTTAAAATCGAAGTAAATTGTGAATTTAACATTGTGCATTTAACAATTATACTATGAAAAGTTTTTTGTAGCAGTTTTGTTATCTTATTTTGTACAAAGTTGTTGAATAAGGGATTATGCAAAAGATAAAATTTGAGACCGAGACAATTTCAGAGGCAGAGACTAACTGTTTTGTTTTAGTTGCTCAGCACAATCTACGTGTATAAAACCATTTTGTAAGATTAATGTTTAATAATAATAAAAAGAAACGAAATATATAGACGAAAGCTTTATATAATACTAAACATGTTTGTAACATTATTTGTTGCAAGATGTAATATGTCAGTGTTACAACACGTAATTTATAAATTATTTATACTGAGATATATCTACATATCTTTTATAAATATTATGATATTATCTCAATAGTAAAGTTAGAACAGTAATAACAAAGAAAATAATATAGCCAATCCATAAAGCGAGGTAAAGAAGTTCTGTCAAGAAAGGTTAAGTGAAATAAATAATTAAAATAAACAACATAAAAAGAAAGCGAACTCGTATAGAAGTAAAGAAAGAGGCTTATGATTTGAGTGCTGGTGTAATTGCATAGTGTAAGTTGTAGCCAATGTTGATACCTTGCTTTTGCCAATGTCGCCAATCTAATTGTACACCCTTTGACATGCGATTGAACTTTTCCACTTCTCTACACTTACGGCAATTAGGTTCATAACCTTCAAGGATGCACGCAATAAAGCAATATGTTTATGCTGACCACAAGGTTATGTGGCACTATTTTTACACTAACTGCCTCCAGATTGTATAATGATTGTTCTGGATAATATTAGTTGGTTTTACATTTTTTCGACTATTGAAACAAAGGTCAGGTTACATTTTGATCGTGGCATTTGGTCTACACTCTTCAATATCTGATACGAACAGAGAATAAAACAGAGGTCTTATGAAAAAAATAAGCAGATTCAAACTTATCCAGATACTCTCCTGTGGAATACACGGTTTGTGTCAATAAGTATTTTTTCTCATGGGTCTACAGTTAAATTAAATTATGCAGCGGACCTAAAAAAATTAAACACCTTTATACAATTTTTTAGTTAACGACAGTCTTTTTATATTAAAAGAAATCTAATGACATATTACCGAGAGCTTCTGCTTGTAATTCTAGAATCCAAATCCTGTGAGAAAAAGATGATGAAAAGCAGATTTATGTAAAAGCCACTTTAACTATATAGGTCAGAACTAATGTAATTGTCTACCAAACGTTTTCAGCGAAACCGCTTAGAAAAATCTACCTCTCTTATCTACACCACTTTTTTTTAAAAGGTTTATCAAGAAATTATTAATCAACCGGGTACTGATAATCTACAAACCTACTTGATAATCCGGTCAAGTAGGTTTATTAAGGAGTGACTCTTAAATCAAAAATTCAAGAAGACTTCAAAATTTCTATGACATTGATTTAACAAGCCAATAATGTATGCAAATGTGTCGAATACATTAACTCTTTATTATTCGTCTTGTCCCGATTTTGGATGACTTACTTGATATGAATTCAACGACATCCGTAAATGTGGATAAGCTCTTGAAGAAATAAGACGGGAACTTATTCAGGTTCAAATGTTAGAGACTTGTTCATAAAAATATACATTTAGAACAAAACAAAAAATTACATATAAATAACCAGTTGTTGACAGTTCATCAATAGTTCTAGTCAACAGTTTTAGTGAGTCAGGTTTTTAGAATTTCCAAATCTTTTTGTTGAAATGGACAAAAACTTTTCACCGTTATCTACATAAGGCAAATATTTTGTATTAAATACTCCTGTTTCTACTCAGTTTTGGTTTGAAAAACCGCTAACCCAGGCGGCCACCCAGGGACGATACTGCAGGGTTATGACCAATTTAGTTGTATGTCTTACAGTTGTTTCCAATAAAATATGGTGTTTGTGTGAACTCAAGAGGTATCTCAACTAGAATTTAATATACACATATAGAAATAACTAAAATACATATGACATATAACAAATAACTTATTATATATAATTAAAAAAGATTTAAACAAAATGTACCTGAAATTATTCTACTTGTTTTCCAACATAAAGAAAAAAAATACCAAAAGAGTTACAAAACAATCGAATCTAACATGAACAGTGTAAAGATGGCAGTCTCAGGTACTATGGACTGACAAGTCTAGTTTCTGATTAATGTTTATTAACAGCAAACATAGGGGTTGGTCAACACAACCATCACTTCACTTACGCCATTTCGCTGTATTTCTATGCCAACGTCAGGGCTGTACAAAAAACAAGATATACGTCAGACAGAATATACTTAACAGTTATTAATTAAATATTTATTAACTGTTTAAACTTCTACTTAATATTATTAAGGGCCTTACGATGGCTTAAGAAAGCTGAAACATTGTTAAATCACTTAGTTTTTATAACACATTAGTGAATTGCATCTTAACTATTTTTAGTTTTGATTAGTTTACTTTACAGGAATGTACAGGTGACCCATCACAATACAGTAAAACAGTTGGAAAGCATCAACAGAGGGGTAGTCAATGCACAAACGGCTACTTACTTGAACAACATACGTTTAAGAGATGATTCACCATCATATACCAATATACATATACACTAAGCCATTCTTTCCATAAGTAAAATAATTATTTACCACACCTTGAGCTCTAATAAATAAGCTAATAAATACTAAGGGGATTTTGAATAGTAGTCAATATTTAATAAGACAAGTAAAGTTAATACATTTAGTGGTTTTGTACATTATTGTTTTAAATAAAATTACGTAGCGATATGCAACTAAAGTTAGGGGGTTTTTATTAAAGTTTGTTAACTTTTGAAGTGATTATATTTAATCTGATAAAAATAACAAAAACATTGTTTGACAAGAACGGTTGAAGTAGTGTAGTAGGAGGTGTCATGGAGTGGGTCGTAGAGCGGGCGTCTTGTAATCCAGTGAAATACTTGAGATTAAGGCTTTTCCACAAGCGGCTGGCCCTCTTCCAATTACCCTTTGTTTCTCAATTTTACGAGAACACCACTTCCCCACTAGTTTCACTTCCCATGCTAGCCAGGTAAATAATTGAATATTTACCTCTATAATAACCAAAGTCACGTACTCGTACAAAGCAGCACGTAGTTTACAACACTTCTTCTCTCAAAGGATCACCAGCATGCAGCCCTTCAAGGGTCCCCAACAATTAGTTTAGGTAGACACGTACAAAGGCTTTCTCGTTTACTTGTTTCCAGAGTGTGTTTTCCAATTACTGTACAGTGATTGCTCAATTGTGCTTCGCAACCAGGTTCAATATCCAAATTACTGGCCCAAGAAGTAATTTCTATACTCAATGTTCCTTTAAGTCATTACGGTTTTTTGCAAAGGTAGAATATATTAAATTTCCAGAACATCAAATACCATATCCACACTACATGACCAGCATTTGAGCGAAAACAAATAGTTGCTGCATACCCTTACTGTACAGTTCTCAGCTTTGATTTTGACCCTAGATATTAATAAGTAAAACATAAAAAAATACTACTGACGATCTCAAAACACTCCAAAATCCCTTATAGACATAAAATATATTTTATTGATAATCACTGTACAGTGAGCAATATAACTTTCCTAATTTTGTGAATTGAGATAAAATTATAATTTAACTGTAGGAGTCAATTTTGAAAGTACGGATTTACATTTAAACTTTCGATAGATTCAAATGCTGTAAATAAAAGAGGGACTCCAATTGTAATTTATAGACTTTTGCGTTTCGTAAAATTGAAACCTAGTTACTAGGCACCTATAAAAAAAAGCTTTGGGCAGTTAAAATTGTTCAAAAGATTTCGAGACCATCTGATGTGAAAGTGGAGACGTAGTTTTATCATTTGACATTATATCATAAACCGAAATTAGAAAAAAACATTCAATGCAATTATTAATAGTTCTAAAGTAAAGAGATTTTAGCCGCATCAAATCAATCACTCAATTAAAATATTTATTCATGAGTTTTTGCAATCAGTCATTAGATAATTCATTTTTTTTAAAGCTAATTTGAGTGTGCTTCAGGTTTGAAGTCATCATAAGATAAGCTCCTCGACCCTCACCTTACTTTTGAAGAATAAGTGCCCCGATAGAACTGCATGATAGTTTTTACCAATTATAATCAAATGGCAGTGAATACGGTCAGGAAGGTATATTGAGTACTGTTTATTAGTCTCAGAATATATATCTTACGGCATGAAGCCTGTATTTCAGTGAAGTGAAAACTGTAAAATGTTTTGGGACATGATATCTTAATTTTAAACAATCTGCGGCAAGGTTCAATGTTAGGTTGATAACGTATTTTACGTAAATAAATTAATTTGATCCTTTCTTGTACATAAACTGTCTCTTAAAACTGCAGTAGTCCTCTTCACAAGGGAGTTTTCTATAATTCTTCTTTGTGAGTTAAAATAAAGACTTTTGGCAGACAGTGTTAGCTGTAGCTAATACAACTACCAAAACAGAATGCTTCTCCTTCTGCTACTACAAATAATTGTTATTAAATAACAATTTATTGGACTGAAAGTGAAATGTAGGAAGCGTTAAGAAATGGGGATCCCTGTGGGAGAATTGCAGGTGTTAGTTGAGGTCTGCTGTCGCAGAGAAATAAAGAAAATCCAGCTTACTTTGAGATTTATGTCGGCCAAAGCAGCCCTATCAGAATGCCACCGAGAGACCTTGTTTTCTCGGATAGCTCTACTTTTAAATCTGACCGTAACACTAAACAAACTCGCACAACTTATTCAAAAAGGTTTTTTTTTGTAAAAAAACCTTGACGCTTATATATTCAGGAAGTATTTTGGTTAAATATATATCTCAGGGATATATCCCTCATCCATATGTATATTTAAGGCAATTCCGATTGCAGCTGCCTCATTTATTCAGTTCTTAGCGACTGTACTTGCTGCTTAGCTGAATCTATTTATGCTTCAAACGCCCTCATATTCCTCATACCTTTTCCCCAATGTATAATTCTCCACCTCAGTATAACATAGTATTTAATTAAATAATCCTTGCCAACGATATTGCGCTTAGTAAAAATATACATGCAATGTTTTACAATAAAATGGTTCATATCATACAATAAAACGTTCTTCATGTATTTTACAATAAAATATTTGTTACAAAAAGAAGATAAACATACATTGACTTCAATGTACTAACTTGTGAAATTTAAAATAACTAAATGAAACAATTAAGAATTTTTAATACAAATACGTCATTCATTTTAGATTAATTGGCCCCAGTCTGGGCGAATAGCCAATTGAATGAAAACATTGAATAATCACTGCTCAATTATACTCCATGCAAACCTAATTTTACTCTAAATAAAGAATAATATACTAAGAAATGAATACATTTTACGCCTTTAAGAAAGTATAATTAAAATAAATCTAAACTGGAATCTAAAAAATCAAATTCTTCAAAATAGTTAACAGTAAATGGAAAGTATGTTCCTAAGAAGATCAGCTTTAGTCTACTAATGAAAAGAATTATAGCATTAATTCATATAGCATGGTTCAACAAATAAAACTGCAATAATAAAAGCAGACCAATAACCGCATTTAGAGGGGTCAGGTTAGCCCACTGGGCTAACAGTGTTTGACCTGGAATAGTAGATCCGGAGTTCAATTCCCACTTTGGACCTCCAGTTATTCACGCGTAATCTGAGCACGTTTTCCCTAGGAGAAGACGTTAAGCCGTTGGTCTCCAGTCTATACAATGCCAGGCACTTGTTAAAGATTCCTACTCAAAATATACTTGAGCTAGGGAGAACTTAGGACTCCCAATGTAATAGAATGCGCATTGTATGATATCACAAAGGGCCAATGTTGAGCATGTGTGTTACTTGTAGGACTGTCACTACAACCTAACTTAACCACAACTAAAACACTAGGTCTATAACGATGAGTGAGTCATATCATTAATCAAATTGGTTAATTATCGTTTCATTGTAAGAACAATATATATAAAGAAAATCTCTAAAAGGCCCACCATAAATTAACCATAATTTATTAATTTGATTTTGCATTTGTTAGAAATTTTGTAGTTTAATGGAGCGAATTGGGCATTTTTTCAATTTAAATATATTAAAAGATAAATGGTTTCAATTGATAAATGATATTCATTACTAGCCTAAGTTTTTAATTTTTTTCTTCTAATAAATAACTGACTCTTATCGTGAGACATTAATAAGATTAACATAAACAAATTCAATAAGCAACAAGTAGCGCTTTAAACCATCGTCCTTAATAGTGTGTTCTTATAGTTTCATTGAAATAATTCATATTCATAAAGTTTTATAAAAGCTTATCTGGATAATGAAAACAATATAATTTGAAGGATAAAGAAAAACATCAGAAATTATTAGTTGTTTGATATAAACTGCGACAAACTCGAGTCACTGAACAAGAGTTATGATGATATTAAGGCAAGAATTAAACTTTAACATCACACTGTTAACAAAGCAGTTTACAATGTAAAAGAGTTATTTTAAAACCCATTTGCAAAATATCGGGTTGTGTATATGGGAAAAATGCCAAGAAAAGTATTAGGTCATAAAGCAGTATAGTTAGCCAAACGAAACAATATTGTTTAATAAGAGCTGCAGAGGAGCTCGCAACTTTATATTCGATAAACAAAGTTCAATTTCCTAGAGTTTGTATTGGCCTTTAGAGATCCAATTTATGACTTTCTACTTTGGTTTTTACATTGGAATCGGCACAATGGGAAAATATTTTTCTTCTTTTATCCCTTGTATCAAAAAAAAAAAAAAAAAAAATTTGTTCACTCAAGTAGAAATAGATATTTATTTCTACCATATTTTCAACTAAGCCTCGAAAAGCCTCTTCAAACAAGTTACATATGCAGCTTTACCCTTCTTTTTGTTTTGACAACAAAAATCACATTTAGTATTATTTGAAATATTATCCTAAAAAAAGTTCGTTGCAGGCAATTTTTTAATTCCTTTTTTAAAATATTATTAAAAATTAACTGTTAGGGAAATTGCTTAAGACATTTATTTCTTTAAAATTCATAAGTGATACACAATAATAGAATAGAGTACAAATTTAGTGATATAAACTAAACAAATAAAGTTTCATAACCATATCTACTCTAATAATAAATAAATAGAAATGAATCCCATAATATAAAACCAAATTCCAAATTTAGAGAAACTAAAGCTTTACTTCAGTAAAAATGTTGAGCTTTCTATTTGAAACATCAACCCAATAAAGTAAAAAGACCGTCCTTTGTACTCAAAAGTTACAAAGTTATGTTGTACAGCAAAGAGACATTCAAACAAATCTACTCCATGAGATTGTATTCTTTAAGAGTCATAATGTCAGAATATATAGACAATTCATCATGTAAATCTTCAGGAAGTCACATATGTAACCAATTTTAGAAGAAAAACACAAAAAGATATACTTGTAAACTAATTTAAAATAGAAAAAAATAAGAAACACTTTCACCAGGTTCAGCATTTCAAGTTACATATATAAGTTTAATTTATATATATATATTATATATATATAAATAATTAAATAAACGATTACACGAACTAAATAAGCAGAAAGAACACACAAAAAATCAATCACGGAAACTCATTCCTATTTTCGTAGTAGTTATTACTCACTATATATATATTATTATATATACTCACTACAAAATATGATTCTGTCATCTAGCAGATTGATGTGAGTAACTCAGAAGGCAAGCGACACTGAATTGCAGTCTCACTGATGAAGCACGTAATCAGTGTAGCCAACTTACGAAAGGAGGGGAAACAAGGCTGAATAAGATAAATAATAACAAAACTAAATAAAAAATATTAATAAATAAGAAATATTAAAATTGGGTAAAAAAATTATAAACTGAAAATAAACAATTAAAATTATTTAAAAAACTTAATAATTAATAATTTTTTATTATTAGAGATTAGATTTAAGACAAGGATCAGATCTATCTCCCAGGAGACAAATTAATGCTTCCTTAATAATGTGCAGAGAACTAGTAGCAGGTACGCTATTTCAGTATTTGACACATGCATTGTGCATGATTCAATAAAAAACAAAGTAATACAATTCGTGATCAACATGGCATATTTTATATGAGTATACAGGAATACTCTTCGTATTGTCAGTTTTAATTAATTACTCAATGAAATAGACACATAGACACTGAATAATATATTCTTAGAAAATTAGAAATAACGAATGGAAAAATATAATAAGAATAATGGTTGAAATCGATGTAAGTCTGGTGTCGTGACTAGGTGCCGTGACCGTCAAGCAGGAATAACAGTAGAGCTGACCAGCACACAACGCTGTCGCATTTCACCCACTCATTAGGTTAGTGCGAATCCAGGCCCTTGAGCATTAAGTATCGACTGGAAACCGGCTCGGTGCTCGCACTGTCTCAGCTTGGGACAGAACCAGCTTTCATTTGCTCTCCAACAAGTACTCGTAACAGTCATCAACGCAGTGCATAATGGATCATTTATACATTGATGTACATAAACATACAAATTATTCTACCAATAAGGAATCATTGCGTCAGTTAATAAAGGAAATATGATAGTGAAGGACACACAAATGACCTTAAACTACCAGTAAGTTTTTCATTTGAAAGTCCAGGGTAGACCAATGGCTTGCATGCTCGCCTCAGGACTGGTGGATCCGAGGATTCTATTCTCTTTCTGGCATCGATCTATTCACGCGGGAAGTGGTATCGAAGGTACCTTAATCCAGTATAACATTAAAAAAGCTTTCGTCAGTATGACAAACTGTTTTTCCGATTGAAACACTGAACTGGGTGAAAGATCTGGATCTAATTTTTAAATGTATTAGTATATTCACTAAACAATCGATCAAGCATGCATACAAGCACCCTGAGAGCTATAACAAACCTCTAGTCTCCAGTAGCTCACTCGGGATTCTAGATGACGCAGTAGCCATGTCCATAAGACACTAACAATGATTATATGTAAGTAGAATGATGATTAATCCAGAGTTTAGGAAAGTGCGGGTAGCTACTTCATATGACTATTGTTTCCTCAAAGCGAATAGATCGAACACTTTTTTATGTACCCATAATAATTATATGTCAATTACTTACAAAAAGTAACAGCATTTATTTTCACCTAACATGAAATATATACTGTATTCAGCAGTTCGGTCATAAAATGGAAAATTGTTCACAGTTCTACCGATTTGTTGTTAATACTTTATCGCACTAAAAATAGATATATATGAAGATAGTTTATTAAGATACTTAATAATGAACTAGTTAGAAAAGATTTGATGATTTTAGAAAGGAACAATACATTTTTTAATGGGAAAACATTGTAAATATATACATATTGTTAATGTTAATGCTTCGAACTCAATAGAAGCATACAGTAGGCAACTCAGAGGAAAAATGGTTTTGGTTGTTTTAAATAAAGGAAGTTTTCATTTTGCTTAACTCAAAAACAAGGTGATATTTATTAAATTCTATGTTTCAATACTTCAGTATAGTTTACAATACTTGCATCCATCCGTTATATGGAATAAGCCTAGTTTCTATTGAGCAAACATTCGTAATAGTACTTTAAAACTCGTAAATATAAAAGAACTGATTAAATTTGTTCTAGGAAAAAATGAGATTATAGTAAGGTTAATTTGAAAACTCCAGTTTGAAGGTAATGTTTTGAAGGGGAAGTTTCATTAAAAGATATCTGGTGGCATTCGTTTGAGTCATTCAACCGTGCGCGGGGCTTAAAATCAATTCACCCTGAGGTATCACTTAAGCTCTTAATTCTTTCACTCCATTAAATAAACTTAGAGATATCAAAGTAAATTAAATTTCAAACAGATCTCTGCTCACTGCTGTTTTAATACATCACTGAGTTATTAAGGGGATGTTTATTTAATCAATCTAAAACGTGGCTGCTACCTACATTTTAAACGAATATACCTTCCAGGAAGAGAATTTAAACTGTTTAGTTCGACAAAGTCAACATTCAGACCGAGAAGGGAGCGATCTGGTGCGAGGAGGGAATGGTTGGTTGTTCCACTCGACTCCCAGACATTTTGAAACTTGCACTCGTACTGTTTACTTCAGACTGCTGCTTGAGAATACATACAAAATACATTACATGTAACTTTCATACATCATGTAACATTCATCATTAATATGTAAGAATACATAAATAATATAGTATCCTTTGTTTTCGATAAAGAATATTTTGATAGAGCTTTCTACAAAGATATTGTCTATTGTTATATTATTCTTAATTTACCGACTACTTTTTTTTATCCCTATTTATAATGTTTCGCGACATTTCTGTAACAAGATATTTTTATCCCGGAACATAAGTGGCTGCTCTATTACTATACGTCACGATTTTGTTTACCTGGAATCCCATTTTATTCTCTAACGGTTGAACCGAAATGAGAGACTGCAAATCTGTTTTTCGATGAAAAAGCTGTTTCACTAAACTGTTCTGAATTTTATTTTCAACTTGCCCAAATTTGTCCGAAATTTGCGAAGTTTACTGCTAAATATTGTTTATATATATATATATATATATATATATATATATATATATATATATAATGACAATCTTCACTAGAACATTAAACTCATTCACGAGAAAAAAACAGAGGAAACTTTCCACCATAAACAAATTTGCAAAGTCAAATTATTCATTATTACAAATGTATAGCTAAAAAATTAGTTTGAACTTTCATACCTGAACTATATACTTTTAATTGATATACTTTCTTTATCCATTGATATGGTGTTTTAAACATGCTACATATGAAAGGTTATTTTAGTAGAATGATTCTGACACTTTACAGCCAATGCTAATATAACAATAATGAAATTGATTAGTCCTCCAAGAAAAATCCGCTGGAAGCGAGTCGTGGTAGGCATGTGCAGTTTCTGCACACTATTTTAAAAATGAATTACTATGTAGACTTGCATTTGTTGATAAGTCACAGTGCGTCAGATAAATTACAGCAATGAGTTGACAGGACAGTTATTAGCAATACCCATTGCCTATCATTACAGCTTCAAGTACCTTTAGCAAAACTCAGTATGTCAGTACTGCATTTTATTCACAGACTTCAGACACCCACACACACCATTGTGCATTCACTTTACAGTCATCATCACGTTCAAGTTGTTCTAACTCATCATCTGATAATTTTTCAAAAAACGTCATTGGAGGCTGTAAATAGCATTCTTTTGTTTTTAATTATAAACCATTTGCTTATTGGTCATATGTTATGATTGTTCACTTTTTGCAATTAAAATTAATCAATAAATATAAACTGCATTTGAATTTTAAAATAAAAATAAAGAATAGAAGCTTGATTTTGACGTAGGTGGTAGTTGGACTGCATACTGGACGTTGGAATAAATCAAAAACAATGACTATTTTTGAATTTCTGGACTGCGTAATAAGGGTGTCAGAGCGATCCAGACTGAAGAGGCTAGTAGGAAACCACAATCCTTTTATCACCAATATCTATCGTGGTCTGAGAACTCAACGTCAGAGAATAACTGTTCAAGTCAGTACGTGGCAACGATTATGAACTGAATCACTCCTCGAACGTCCATTTCAGGTTACTTATCTCGGAGAAAAACTCCTCATTCGATTAACTCAATGGAATTCACTTAAGTTTAGTTTTTCAATTCACCTCTGAAGGATGATGCGCCCATACAGTTTGTTTTTAAACAGTGTAAGTTTTAGTAATTTTACATTCGAATGAATTTATAAAATTTATTATAAATACTCTGAATATTTAATTTTCAACTCATTTCAAACTGACTTAACAAATGAAATAAACTATAAATACTAAATAATAGTCTGCTCTTCCAAAGTCCACTATTCAAAATCTCCTTGTTTTTTTGAACTCGCAATAAATTCACGTTGAACAAGACCTACATTTCACCTGATTTGAGTTATATATCAGGTAAGTTATTCTTTGACTACTAATAAAGGGCATAATTTAACGGTAGCAGGATGAAGAATTCAAATGTTTGCAAGCATGTAGGACACTTATGCCACTTAAGCCAACATCAGATAAGCATTTCGGGCGGCAGGTACTAGATGGCACAGTAGTGGCATGTGCTGTGTTCACTCTAGTGGCATCTGCTAAATAAACTAGCGGTTAAAATTCGAATTAACCGCTTACTTTCACTCACTTTTCAATATTTCGACCGTAATGGCGGTCAAAATATTGAAAAGTGAGTCTTTGTTGTGTTTCAGTTTATGTGTCACTGCTTATTTTAATTGTAATCTGTCCTGCCGGACCGTTTTTCGTTATATCATGGTATATAATATATATATATATATATACATCGATTATATTTATGTTATTTGTAACTATATATATCATGATAAAACGAAATACGATCCAAATGGACACAATACGAGTTCGAGATTAACCTCAAGCACAAATGAAAAAGCAACACACAAAGTAGGGAAACACACTTACAGACTCAAATTTTCGGGTAATCCGTCTTCAGGAGAAAAGAGAATGGGAGACCAAGCACGTTGTAGACGCAACGGCAAGTAACCAACCCGGCAATCGCCAGTGCTGTCAACCGTACCCGGTCTTAAAGTATAGAATTAGGAGAAGATATAAACAGAAATTCAGATAAGCAGTACTGGTTGGGTAAAACTATAAACAGGTGAAAAATTATAAGCAATATAAGATAAAAACAAACTATAAAATACAAAAATAATGATAGATTAAAGAAAAAAAAATAAATACAACACAAAAAACTTGCATTGGTTGTTTTAGTAAATAAAAGATAGAGACTGAATAAAAGGGTAAGTATGGGAAACTAGTTAAGAATAAGAATTTAGAAAAATAAAATAGGACAAAACAAACTAGTAGTAAGTGAAGAAGACAAAATAGATATACACAAAATATACGAAAGAGGAAAAAAGAAATAAGTACTAGAGAATAAAGAAGACTGGAAAATAAATACATAAAAAAAAAAATTATCTTTTAATATATATATAAAACAACCAAAATAAGCAGTGACACATAAACTGCTTATTTTAATTGTTATCTGTCCTGCCGGACCGCTTTTCGTTTATCATGGTATATATATATATATAAATATATATATATATATATGTATATCTCAATTAATTAAACAATGGGCCGTGTTTCGTTTAATTAATTGAGATATATATATACCATGATAAACGAAAAGCGGTCCGGCAGGACAGATAACAATTAAAATAAGCAGTTTATGTGTCACTGCTTATTTTGGTTGTTTTATATATATATTAAAATGATAATTTTTTTTTTTTATGTATTTTATTTTCCAGATTCTTCTTTATTCCTCTAGTACTTATTTCTTTTTTCCTACTTTCGTAATATTTTTGTATTATCTATTTTGTCTTCTTTTCACTTACTTATCTTATTTGTTTTGTTTTTCTTCTTTATCTTTATTTTTCTAAATTCTTATTCTTAACTAGTTTCCCATACTTACCCTTTTATTCAGTCTCTATCTTTTATTTACTAAAACAACCAATGCAAGTTTTTTGTATTGTATTTATTTTTTATTTATTTTTTTCTTCTTTAATCTATCATTATTTTTGTTTTTTATAGTTTGTTTTTATCTTATATTGCTTATAATTTTTCACCTGTTTATAGTTTTACCCAACCAGTACTGCTTATCTGAATTTCTGTTTATATCTTCTCCTAATTCTATACTTTAAGACCGGGTACGGTTGACAGCACTGGCGGTTGCCGGGTTGGTTAGTTGCCGTTGCGTCTACAACGTGCTTGGTCTCCCATTCTCGTTTCTCCTGAAGACGGATTACCCGAAAATTTGAGTCTGTAAGTGTGTTTCCCTACTTTGTGTGTTGCTCTTTGTTAATCTCGAACTCTTATATATATATATATATATATACCATTTTATTCAGGTTTTTTATTGCCTATCTAGAGTAAAGTATTAAACTGGAGGCAACCAACAAAAGGTGAGACAATATATAAACTGCTGCAAAATGTAATACTATTTGTTTAAGACTGTATGGTTGTCTTTTAAGAACGTTCAAAAACTAAAATAAAATATGAAAAACAGGAAACTATGACTAACTTTTAAAATGTCGAACATTTTAATAGTGGTCGCCACGGGAGGAAGCGGTATCAGGGTTGCAAAATCAGTCACTTTTGGCTAGATCTAGCCAAATCTAGCTCCATCTAGCCAGTCAGTTATTTAATCTAACTAATAGCCAAAAATTCAGCCAATAATGATCTACTGTTCACCAATTTTAGTAGCTTCGTGGCGAGGTGCACGCAGAATATAGTACACTCGTTACATAAGTATTAAACACATTTGTATAATGCTTCATGATGATTTAACTCCCAGTTACAATATGAAAGTGTTTTGAACATTTCTGAACATATTTAACAGAGATAAAGTGGCAGACTTTGCATGAATGTCAACCATTCCAATTTTTTTTTCGAACTGTAGAGAGGCTTCCAGTTTAACCAAGATTTATTTATAAACTATCTGAAAACACAGAGAAAGTTTAAAATTAAACCAAGATCTTCCTTTAGTTATTAGTTATAACTCGTGCGTGCTAGTAGTGGAAGTGTGGTTTTACAATATCTTCGACTTCTCACGTTCTCTGTAGAGATATCCCAATTTAACTTGAATTTTGCTCGTAATTCCAAAA
This sequence comes from Hermatobates lingyangjiaoensis, assembly GCA_026182355.1. Taxonomy (NCBI): domain Eukaryota; kingdom Metazoa; phylum Arthropoda; class Insecta; order Hemiptera; family Hermatobatidae; genus Hermatobates; species Hermatobates lingyangjiaoensis. Next base: position 257,792 of record JAPFBL010000019.1, read on the forward strand.
ACAGTGAATATGAACAGAAATTCAGACGCGAATGGTTAAAGGAAACATCAGTTTAAAGACTGGTTGAGAGAAGTTGACAATGATGCTGGTAAAGTTCAGTCAGTATGAGTTCAACAAAGTTCATTCCCAAGAATCATGATATAGTTACTCACTCTAAGTCTAAGAAACATGTAAGTGTAATGCAACTCTATTGCCGGATAAAACAACATTTATTTAACTGAAACCTGGGGGAACATCGAGCTTCGAAGGAAAACTTTCACCATATTTATCTTGCTATTCTGCAATAATAAATAGCGATCAACTGATTCATATGCTTAAAAGTGAAATCAATGATAGTAAAATCACAGCTAAAAATGCACAGAACTAAAAGTTTTCAAACCACAAAGAACATTATTGCACCTGATTTTCAAGTTGACTTACAAATTATTGGTAATGGAAAATACGGTCATCTTTTAGATGAATCTAATGATATAACTGTTCAAAAAATGTTGAACTTTATAATAACTTATTTTAGCAAAAATTCGTCATTTTTAAATTTATAGAACTTGAAGAATGCAATGCAGATTCGATTGTTAGTGTCATAGAAAAAGAATATACATAGTTAAAAAAATTGACATTGCTGATCTTGTTGCTATTTGGACGGTCAATTGGAATATCGTCCTGTTGGAGGGAATAAGTAATGGGGTATACCAAAAAGTGAAAAAAAATATCCCAGATTTGAACCTGATAAAATATCTATGGTATCCACTCTCTTTAGTTGACTGCTTTTAAGAAACCTAGAATTTTTGATATCGGAAACATATAAATGTTTTCATTGTCATCGTAAAGGAAGTTTAACTATAGAAGACTATAGAGGTAATTCATTATGGTAAATCACCTCTGAAGGTGTGGGATACTCTTCAGACATGTTGACTGTCAGTTGAGCGAGCTGTAAGACAGATAATTTTACGATAGGTCGAATTGAAGACTAACTTTGCAATAATATGTTAAAACGTTAAAATGTTACTCTGAGGAAACAACCTGGCGTTTCTTTTGTTTATACAACCCATACTCGAAGAACTACAGAGAGTGAACAAATGATACACGAGTCCAATCCATAAAATAAAGTAAAACTAATAAACGGTTTGAATTTGCTTAGACGTTCAATTACGAACAAGCTTGTTAGTCTCGCAGCTTAATCCCCTAATAGTAAATATTGGGCAATATATAGGCAGGAGATCATACCTACATTACCACTTTGAAAGAAAGATTGCAGAACTTAACAAAGACAACAACAACAATAATAACATATGAAAAAGAAGATTACTTAACTGAATGAGCTCGAAAGTCTTTATTGTCATTATTTCAACAATTGAAGTAAAAAGTTGCAGGACAATTTGAACAAAACAATGGATGTATCAATAATGTCAGTTCAAAAAATTTGCACCCTTATAAACAACCCATTCACAAACTCTCAAAATATACTGGAACTGATTAGTATATCACTATCAATAGTCGAAATACAAAACAACCAAACTCTTTTGGTTAAATCGAACTCAGTAAAAAATAGCAAAGTTTCTGGAGCGATCCTACAGAATGTCAGGATTTTATTGGTTCAAATCCCTTCTAAGAACTCGCAGAATTCTCTATTTCGATGGTAATTTTACCACTCTCTAACGTAGAATCGATCAGAACTTTAGCACTTGAACATCTCTATATATAAACAAATTTGTTTGTTTGTTTGCTTGTTCACCCATTTCCCGTGGAGATAGAAATCTGAAATTATAATATATATATATAATATACGAGTTCAAAATTCAAAAAGAGTAACACACAGAGTAAGGAAACATACTTACAGACTCAAATTTTCGGGTAATCCGACTTCGGGAGAAAAGAGATGTGTGCTCACCAATGGCAGTTGTGCAAATGAAGTATATATAAATGTAACAAAAAAAATTTATAACTTAATAATTGCATAATATAAACACTGGTAATAAACTAAAGGCATGGAGCCAGCGTAGCCCAGAGGCTTGCGTGTTCGCTGATGACAGTAGCACAAATATATTAAAAATAAATGTAACAAAAAAATTTGTGAATTTAAAATTTGAATAATATGAAGAATGGTAATGAATAAAAGCATAGATCCAGGTAGCCAGTCGCTTGTGTGCTCGCCGATGACAGTAGTAAAAATGTAATATATATAGATGTAACAAAAAAAATTTTAATTTAACATTTGCGAAATATAAACGCTGGTAATTAAGTAACGGCATGGAACCAGAGTAGCCCAGAGGCTTGCGTGTCCGCTGATGACAGCAGTGCAAATGTATTATAAATAATGTAACAAATATATAATGAACTACAAAATATATAATGAACTCGTATTACATTAGAGGTTAAAAATGAATAATTTTAGTTCAAACTTGAACACAACTGTCATAAAATACAAATGTTCTAAGGTAATGTTGTAAAGACACATTCCTTTCATTAATGTTATTTTATGTTAGGTAAATAAATTGAATACTTCAATTTACAAGTTTTGTTTGTTTAAATATATTTGATTGTGTATATAACTTGAATTGATGTCTTATTTATTAATATCATAAAATAAATCTTTTTTTACTTTTAAATGATTTTTATTTTGAGTGAGTTTGAATTTCTGAGTGACACAAAGGGTCACAGGTAGTCTAGTAGTAAAGATAAAATTGAGAAACAAATGTAATAGGGCATGTTTAATTCGTTACCAACAACAAAGGCTGGTCTTCAACTTCACAACAAATGCATTAAAGATTATAGTATGTGCTACCAGAGGTTATTGTGAACACCACGGGAACTATTCTAACCTCTCTTCATCAAACCATCAGGAGACATTATCTGATTAGTTCGAGGAATTACAGCTTCTATCGTAAAAAGTAAAGTTAAAGTTCGTTTCTACTTATTTATAGCATTTTACTATTTTTGTAGCAATCCATTATCAAATGATTTCTCGTTTAATTTAGTCGAAAGTTTGGCAGGGTATGTGAAATTTTAGCCATTTTTTGGGAAAACTTTAGCCAAAATTGTCCACATTCATTTGGCAACCCTGAACGGATGATATAGGAGTCACGGTGAACATTTATATAAGATAAACTAATGACCCACATATGAATAAAAAGTAATTTAATAGTTTAAGTATGTGAAATTATACATTTTTTCTTAACGGGTCTTCAAAAGCCATATGCAAATGATTCTGTAACTAATATATTAAAATAATAATGCTAATTAAAAAAATAATAATACGACGCATAAGAGAAGTGACCGTGACTTAAGTGACTGACAGCGGTCGAAGATTATAATTCAGTTTCTCATGATTTTCTTGGGCTTAATTGATTGGCAATTAAGTGGGCTGTGCAGTCGCCAGCAAACTATGACTATACTGTTAATTGATGGAGTATTTACCCTAGGAAATAATGTATGTAATAACTTTCTCTGTGAAAGTGGCCGAGGAGCGTGACATGTTTAATTGGGATGGAGATGGACCCCACGCAATGGGGCTTCCATTAGCATAATGAGCGGGCGACGCCGCGAACTGATGCCGCGTAAGCTGGCCATCCAGCCTGTACCGCAGTCAACTCCTCGCAACACCTAACATCTACGTTCTCCACTCTTATCTGTATATGCCTCTCTCATTCGCCATTCACCATAAGTAATTAAATTCCACTATTCAATTTTTTATTCAAATATCTCCCTCAAGAATATGACTACTTCCCATTGAAAAATGGGTTAGTGGAATCAAACATGAACCATGATTGTAGACTTCAAGTGGCTCCTTCGTTATCACTAACTATCCAACTCCTTTATTTTATTAGACAGATTCATTTAAAAACTGTGTGCTGTGAGGTGCTCTTGAACTGAATAAAGCTGATCATCCACAATTAGTGATTATATTCTGTTATAAAAGAAAAGTATATGGTAAGTTTCAAATTGAGTGCCATAAAACATATTTAAAGCTGCAATAGTCCAAAATTTTGTGAATTTGTAATACATTTTCTAAATTTTAGCTTACTCATGATACACTATGCTAATATTAATAAAACTGGGTATTGCGAATGCCCAATGAGAACGAATTGAAATCACTTAATAAATCACTAAAGAAATTGGTGGCAGCTCTTTAAAGAACCTACGCCTTCCCAAACGTGGAGACACTCACTTTGAAAACCACTTCCGCTGTAAGGTTGAGAAAAAACTAAAATCAAGAACCAATTATCATGTAAGATGTGAGTTTGAAAAAAATTGTGAAAAAAAATGTGAGAAAGATTCTTTCCTCTTGCTCCAATATTGCCCAAAAAATGTATATTCCCTTTTTTAATTAAGAGCTATTTCCTATGTTTAACACAATCTTCATTTGATCAGTGATTGCATATTTTTATAAAATGTGTCCAATAATGATTTACATGATATTATCCAAAGCAGAGATAACTTTAACATGTATAATGATGTCTATAATTAAAAATATATCTATATTAAGTAACCATTTATTATTGTGTTTGCGGTCAATTTTTCATGTATTTTCTTCTGTTTTATTCTTGGAACAAACTTTCTAGTTTTCTCTACTTATGTTACTAAATACTAATTAATTTCACATACACTTTACTTGTCAGGCTGATTGCATGTTATCAATATGGAGGTATTAACATCTTCTTTATTATTAATTTTACTAGTTTGCCATTAATTTTTTTATAGACTTTCTTAAATGATAACCAAAACAAAGTATCAATACATTTGTTTACGTAAACTTCATTGCACCTAAATGATAACACATCAAATTATACGACTTATCTGTTTTCATTTCAATTAATGATATGATTAATTACATATTCAATTATGTAATTATATAAAACAACACGCATATCTTAGATGTATAGCAATTTATCTAATTCCGATACGAATACACAATTTATACTGTTTGATTGCTAAAAGGTTGGAAAAGTGTATTTGTATTGACATGCTCGAATATAAAAGAAGTATGACAAAATTCTTTTCTCTTGCTCCAATATTGCCAGAAAATGTATATTCCCTTTTTTAATTAAGAGCTATTTCATATTGACATGCCATACTTCACCTCCATTTATCAAACTTTGAGTTTAGCATAAAATCTAAAACGTATATCTCACCTTTCCATTAAGCATAAAACCATTTTTAAAATATAATGAACGCACAAAAGTGACTTGAAAACATGTACCGTAAATTACCAAAAATAATTGTTTTCTTCATTACTATTTTTTCTTCGAAAAGTAAAAATATAGTTAATTCCCGTCATATAATAATACGAGATTTCGTTACACTCTATGTCTGCTCCAAAGTTATGTCTCGTTTGATACAACCAAAATATTATTCAAAGAGAATAGAAAAGTGTAGATCAAAACATTAAAATGGAAAAGTTGTTGAGATAAAGGTTTAGTAATCTATCCTGTTTTCAATCGTATTATACCTCTTCAAAGATTATAAGTTACATGGATTTGCTATTTTTACTTACCTTTCTTTCTATTCTTTCAGACGAATTGATTTTCTGATATATTGCCAAATATTTGATTAAGAGAGGCATTTGGAATGAACAAATTAATACCCTCCAAGGAAGGTCTTCTATTTCATCAAAGAGAAGAGAGAGTGAAAGCAATTTCTATACAAATAAGGCTTTATAGTGTGATTTATAAGCACTGAAGTATTATTGTAATTTATTAGTAAATAGGGCGTTAAGAACTAATTGGAGTAAGCTGGCGTATATCTTACTAAGTCTGGCAGGGAGCCTTGATAAAACTTAGAAAGAGTTAATTTAGAGGGATATTTATGAGTCAGCGAAGGGAGCAGGATAGGAGGGAAGTGTTTATTTGTTACCATGACTGCTTTGAGGGGCAACCACCCGTGGTTGGGGCGTCACCAAAACAACAATCCGCTTTGTGGCCCCGCACCCTGCCGTCAGATGTCACCCGAAACGTCAATCGTCGTAGGAATTCATTCTAAGCTACCGTCAAGCATTCTTCTACTTGCTTCATTCTAGTAGAACATCTATTGAAACCGCTTGAATAAATACAGCACTGTAAACTATATCATGAATATAAAGCTCTTACTACAAATTATATTTGAATACTGCTTTAATTACAAACAACTCCTTAATCTTGAAAGTGAAGGAAGTAATAATGTATTTTTGATTTGAAACACAATCAATAAGCATGTATCCTGGTGTATATAAAGTGCATATTTCAATCGTAAAAAACTAACGCTAGCATATACGCTACCATATGATCTATATTAAAATATTTAATAACTTTGTAACTAATACTTATTACTTAACTAATAGTAATAATACTTATTGAGAACGGAGGATCTGAGAGCTCAAGCCTAGCCAAAGGTATGAAAATAAACTCTAGTTTGTAAAACCATCATATGGAAGTTAACGGTGGACTTAAGTTGTAAATTACACACTGTTTTCTTATTTCCTAGCAGTCACTTCCAATGATGTGATGTAGGATGGAATATATAATGTAAGTTGACAGTTTTATGTCAAATTGTTAGTCAATACTGGGTCTTGATATTTAAAATACTGACGAGAACATTGTAAACATTTTGAAATTCATAATTTTTGATTGTGGTACAAAAGAAAGTGAAATATGCGTAATAGTCGGAGGCAGTGGTTAGCTAGGTAGTGATAAATCGTCGCAGTCATCATGTATTCAAAGAGGCTTAAATAGATTTCAGCTCGCGCGAAAGCATGTTTCGACTTCTTTAAATTAAGCTGGCTTCATTTAGGGTATATTTATATGTTTAATTCAAACATATTAAAGCTTTATAACATCTTCAACAGTAAGATAATTGTGCTGGAACTAATTGCTCATTTCTCTCTTGGCAGATTAGCCTTCAAATTAATAATACATCCTGCATCTCATTAACCCAGAACCAAATATGAATTATTTAAATATATGCTATACTTTCGTTTTTATGTAATATTATATATTTATATTCACCAAATGGCCCAACAGCCATTTGTAAGGATAATAAATAAATATTATCAACGCAGCCTGGGTAAGCGTTGGATAATAAATAAATATATTTTTATATATAAAATAGTATGTGAGTTTTTGTGTCCATCTGATCTTAACACCATACACTCCCAAGCTACTGATGTCAATTACTTGGAAATTCGCAGGTAAATTAATGAAGAGAGTAGAGACTTAGGGTGGTGGACAGCTCAATTAGGTCAAGGAAATGGCGGTAAAAGGATGGAAGAAGAACCCTATGAAATGTTTCATAGACTCCCAAACCACTGCATCGAATTGACTGAAAATTGACATTAGACTACTGTCTTCTGAGTAATGGCCGTTGTAGAGACTGTAACTTGATCAGTTCAAGATAAGGAGGGCAGAAAAATACAAGATAATTGAAATATTTCTAATTTTGAGAACATTTATACCACATATATACATATGTGGTATTCTTATACATATAAGAAATATACTTAAACACTTCAAATCCTTTTTTGATGGTATGAGAACACAAAGGGGAAAGAAGACTTCCCCATGAATACATAAATACGTCCAAGTTTTACAGTTTTGCGTCTTAAACTGTTTTGTGGCCATTGTAATTAAAGCGATTTATTTCAAACTGATAATCAATTATCATCGTATTTTTTTAAACAAATCAAACGATTATAAGATAAGAACACGTAGAAACAACAACGCAACTCACTTCAATATTTCGACCTCATCTTTATCAGGAGAAGGAGAAGAAGAAAGAGAAGCAGTTCTTCTTCCTCTCCTCTGCAACTCTGTTGCTGTTTACCAGCTGAGCAGAACGCCTCTTCTTCTTCTTATCCTTCTCCTGATGACGACGAGGTCGAAGTATTGAAGTCAATGTGTTGTTTCTACGCGTTATTTTCTTTGATATGTTGTCCTAACGGACTCTTTCATTTTTTTTAACACATTTAATTCAAATAATTCAGTTATTTAGCCAAAGCATTGAAATTTAACAAAAAGTAAAACAAACAAATCTGTCAGTGCCTACAGGTGGAGCCTCATGCGTTGCAGTAAATACAAATGAATAAAACTTTCACATAATATCCATGCTAAAGCAAAACTAATTAAGGAATTGCAAGTTCCAGAGGGGACCAGGTGAGTAAGAAAAGTACATTAGATTCACTGTAACATACAGTATGACAAAGGACCTTTCCCGAGATGCAATATTGGCATCAATAAGTAAATCCCTGTCATATTTCATCCGTCAGATGATTTTGTTGCATGTTAATAAAATTTTCTATACGCATCACCCATACATCCAACCATCATTAAAAGATACAGAATACACAAAATACGATAATGACAACTAAACTTGAATTCAATAAATATAACCATATTAAAATGTTTATAATAAATAAGACTTTTCTCAAGTTTGATAGCCAAGCTTTATTTGATGGTTCTATATATATTCAACAGTTTAAATAATGTTTTGTTAGAAGAATTTAATTTCATAAAAAATGTAAATCCTTGAACTGCTGATTTTGGCACTTTCAATGAATGGATTCGCTGGCCACTGACTTGGCTAAGTTAGATTAATAATGACTTTATTGCCGAACACTGGTGTAGGTTTAAGTGGGATTAGGTTCATTTTGGCACTCGTCTTATTCATTTAATTTATTTTAAACGAAATTGTTTCAATTTACCTTCTAATATCTGTACGATTTCTATTCGAATCATACAGCATTTATTCAAACATCTTCACACATTAAAGACATTAGGTGTTCTTTCATTCTCTTGGAACACAAAGAATTAATTTTAATAGTACATTCAATAGTACATTTCATACATTATATTTTAAACGTTACTCTAATTCAAATTAATTAATTAATAAGGTTCTTTTCTATATATCAGGACGACTACCACAAGATTTTATTGACATGTTCTCACGTCAGTATTACGCATACTCTATTGGTTTAGAAAAGGCCAAACTGTCTCTCGAGGGCTCCCGGGAAAGATGATATTTTATAAAATAACATATTTTCGGACCACATGATGTTTATCTTTTTAAATTTATTGTTTTTTATATCCTTTAAAATTTAAAAGACGAAGTTTGAATAATTTAATTTGCAATTACATAAAGTTTCTTAAATTTTCGTCTCCGATAACCCGTTCAATTCTTACAATTTTTTTTTAATTAAAATCAGATAAATAAATTCGATAGACTTTCACAGGAAGAAGTTTATAGATGATTTTCTTTTTTAGCTTCACCGGATTACCAAATTCTGATTTCTTCGTTGTAGTCCACACCTTGTATTGGTCCAATGTAAAAAATTGATGACCAGAGAGCAGAGAGAAATACGGTTTCTGTTGTCAAAGCATGAACGAATAAAATTTTCCCATGGTTCAATATCACCCAAAACTATACAGTTCTATTCCTGGGCAAGAACTTTTATGTCAGGTACATAATATATCTAAATGGGATTCATAATTATTAGCATCTGGTTCAAAATTCGTGAGGTAGTACACGACCCTCAAGTGATTGAAGGACCAAAATATCAAATTTATTAACTTGAATTAATTTGTAACATCACAAATAATTTATTTATTTGCAAACAATTTCATTAGTATAACTACATCCAGTATACTATCATTATTGAAAAACCAATGGTGAACATTTCTTGAAACGAAATATTATCCTACAAGAGAACATGGCTATTGTTCAAATAGCCAGTAGATTTCTTACATCGTTTACTTAACATCCTTCTACATTGAATATTAATGTAAAATTTTCAAATTTAAAACAGTAAAATACCCTTTTTTTTCTCTGAAAAACATCTTAAACAGCGAAGAAAATGTTGTTTTAAGGTGATTTGTTAATTAAAGATGTACGATAATTACAGTTATTAATCTCTAAACGAAAGATTTATATTTTGAATTATCTTTTACATTTTTGGTTTTTAACAGAATTATTATACTGGGAATTTTATGGCTTCTTAGTATTTAATAAGATCATTTTCCTTCCCCTTTGTCAAATAACATATATGCGATTTTTTTTTTAATGAGTGTTATCATTTACCTGCACAATATTATTCCTCTTACATCTCTTATAAGTCAATAATATATTTTCATTTTTCCATTAGAAACATCAATTTTATCTCAGTGGATTCGCTCAAAAAATTTCTAAGTCAATGTAAACAATGTAAAAAAATACAAAAAATTCGACAAGTATAGCAGGTGATCTCTTAGTCTAGGATAAACAAAGAGTTTTTATATCGTTCTTGCTCTTTCCCGTAATTGAAACTTCATGATTTTTTTTTTATGAATTGCTAATTTTTTGTTCCATTTTTGGTCAAATTTTCATAATTTTTTAACGAGCCGTTTAGCGTCAAAAAAACATTTTCTGAAAACACAAATCGTACTCTAACGCTCCTTTAGCGAATGTAATTTTAGAAAAAAATATCTCAACTCATTGTCCATATAATGTCCTATTTATAGGCATAGTTTCATTCTTGTCCGTCAAACAGTATGGCTTGTATCGCTCTCACAAGGTTTGAGATTGATTTATAAGTCAAAATTTGTACATTTTATTGAAAAAAAAATATTTCCTGTTTTTTAAAATTCTGAATATATTTTTCGTTTGTTCCATTTGTAACCTCAAAGATAATGTCAAAATCTCAAAACTCTAGGGTTAGTAGTTTAGGAGAAATAAATGTTTTAAAAAAAACGGTTTTTGGCAAAAAAAGTGACTTTCCCATCATGCATAATTCTTCCCAAACAATAGGGATCTTCGTCTAAATGGGGCCCATTTTTGTGTAAAATATCAACTTGATCCATCAAAGATTCTGGACCGTAGCGTGGTAACAAGCAATGCTAACACACGCACCCACCCACGCACCCACCCACACACACACAGACATCATCGTAAAAACTTCATAAAACGACTTCTGGGACCTCAAAACATGTAATTCCGTCAAAATCTCGAGATCGAATTTTTTCACGATCACTATACTTTACTTATAGTAAAGTAAAAATTGATGACCAGAGAGCAGAGAGGAATACGGTTTCTGTTGTGAAAGCATGAACGAATAAAAATTTTCCCATGGTTCAATATCACTCAAAACTATATAGTTCTATTCCTGGGCAAGAACTTTTATGTCAGGTACATATTATTATATCTAATTTCATAATTCTCCTGGATCCTGGTTTCAAAACTTCTTAAATACACACCCTCCTCCAACTCACATAAACCAAAAACATCAGCATAAATTTACTTACATTCTGTGGTGGATATAAATTTATTAAAATACTAAAATTTAGTTTTTCTTTCATCACTATATTGACTTAGAGTAAATTAACATTGCTGTATTACCAAGTCATATAATTAAATTTCAATAAGGTGCCCGAAGCTAGTCGAGATGAAGGAAATACGCTCCGATCGAAAAGTTTCGGACTAATACCTATGTCTTACAGTAGTTGGCTTCCTTTCATTTATACACCTAATGCAATTTTTACTTTATATATTTTTTTTATTATAATTTTTGATAAGTTTTACGTTGATTTATAGTTTTTAAAGAACCTTCAGCACAACTTAAAAGTGCAACTATCATACTGAAGTGTTCAGAAATAGAGTCATATGTATGCTATTATAACTAAAAGATAGATGTATGGAGTATGCTAAATAAAAGGATTTAAAAAAAATATGCTATTATAATATTTTTATATCTCTTTTGTTAATCTATGATTAATGCAAACATTTTTATGATTAATGGTAGTTAACAGTACTAAAAAAAGATTTTATGTTGGAAAAAGTCTTTTTTTTCACCTACATATAAAAAATGAAAATAGGTTTAACGAGGTAGACACTTAAATGTTGTTATTATGATTTAATGTAAAGCGTATTAAACAAAATGAAATACAGTCAGTTTATTTATAGCAATAAAGTTAGGAACAGAAGTCAGTGGCAGTTAGATTGAGTCATAATGCAGGGCTTTGGATAATATTAAATCTTAAGCAGACTAGGCTTGTTGCTTGTGTAATGGGCCATCCTGAAAGAGTCCCGCGAGCTCCTCACTCCAACCCAGCATCGCGCCTCTACAATTCCAGATATCATTTCTTTTGCTGCTGTAGGAAGGAGAGAGCCTGTATGAAGCCCTCTTCTATTATTTACTGCTCTTCAGCGCCAGCATTAACTCAAACCAAACACAACCTGCGCCCCTCATGCAACCACTCGCACTTATTACATCTTCAAATGATTCTAATTTGATAGCCATCAACTTAATCAATGTTGATGGCTTGAACAGAAATCGTTACAGTGAAAAAAATCTGGAGTGGCCTACACTCTACTTTACTATAAGTAACTCAATGTCAAATTTCTTGAGTATATAAAACATAACGTATCATTTACGCATAACATAAATATCTAAATGGGATATAATTATTAGCATTGCATTCGTGAGGTAGTACAGATAGTGATTGAAGGACATATCAATTTATAAGCTTATTTTTGTACATCACAAATAATTTATTATTTGCAAATAATTTCATTAGTATAACTACAGCAGTAATAACATTTTTGAAAAACCAATGTGAACATTTCTTGAAACGAAATATTATCCTACAAGAGAACATGGCTATTGTTCAAATAGCCAGTAGATTTCTTACATCGTTTACTTAACATCCTTCTACATTGAATATTAATGTAAAATTTTCAAATTTAAAACAGTAAAATACCCTTTTTTTCTCTAAAAAACATCTTAAACAGCGAAGAAAATGTTGTTTTAAGGTGATTTGTTAATTAAAGATGTACGATAATTACAGTTATTAATCTCTAAACGAAAGATTTATTTTTTGAATTATCTTTTACATTTTTGGTTTTTAACAGAATTATTATACTGGGAATTTTATGGCTTCTTAGTATTTAATAAGATCATTTTCCTTCCCCTTTGTCAAATAACATATATACGATTTTTTTTTTTAATGAGTGTTATCATTTACCTGCACAATATTATTCCTCTTACATCTCTTATAAGTCAATAATATATTTTCATTTTTCCATTAGAAACATCAATTTTATCTCAGTGGATTCGCTCAAAAAATTTCTAAGTCAATGTAAACAATGTAAAAAAATACAAAAAATTCGACAAGTATAGCAGGTGATCTCTTAGTCTAGGATAAACAAAGAGTTTTTATATCGTTATTGCTCTTTTCCGTAATTGAAACTTCATGATTTTTTTTTTATGAATTGCTAATTTTTTGTTCCATTTTTCGTCAAATTTTCATAATTTTTTAACGAGCCGTTTAGCGTCAAAAAACATTTTCTGAAAACACAAATCGTACTCTAACGCTCCTTTAGCGAATGTAATTTTAGAAGAAAATATCTCAACTCATTGTCCATATAATGTTCTATTTATAGGCATAGTTTCATTCTTGTCCGTCAAACAGTATGGCTTGTATCGCTCTCACAAGGTTTGAGATTGATTTATAAGTCAAAATTTGTACATTTTATTGAAAAAAAATATTTCCTGTTGTTTTAAAATTCTGAATATATTTTTCGTTTGTTCCATTTGTAACCTCAAAGATAATGTCAAAATCTCAAAACTCTAGGGTTAGTAGTTTAGGAGAAATAAATGTTTTAAAAAAAAACGGTTTTTGGCAAAAAAAGTGACTTTCCCATCATGCATAATTCTTCCCAAACAATAGGGATCTTCGTCTAAATGGGGCCCATTTTTGTGTAAAATATCAACTTGATCCATCAAAGATTCTGGACCGTAGCGTGGTAACAAGCAATGCTAACACACGCACCCACCCACGCACCCACCCACCCACCCACCCACCACACACACACACACAGACATCATCGTAAAAACTTCATAAAACGACTTCTGGGACCTCAAAACATGTAATTCCGTCAAAATCTCGAGATCGAATTTTTTCACGATCACTATACTTTACTTATAGTAAAGTAAAAATTACTAATTACTTACTGATCTCGAGAAAGACATCCTTTTGAGCAACTAAAATAAATTAAAACTATGTATAAGTTATACATATAGATGGTCAAACATTTCGAAACAGCGAATACAGATACAGAAAAATCATGGTATAACACTAATATATACATAGTCGAGCTGACGGGGTTGGGCATTGATAAAAAAGAATTTACGTTAGTATTACTTATAAGTATGTGGGGGTTAAGACGGAGAGTTAAAACCCCTGTGATCCCTGGAATGTGAGATTTTTTTTATTTTATTGGTTTTTGTTGTTATTGGCTCATGTTTCTTTTAAGGTATTCACCAAAATCATTCATTTACCTTGTTACAAATAAACCCCAAATATAATGGCATTCCGGCTACGGTAGATATAATTTGTTAAATATTTAAAGTTCAAATGGTATGGAAAAATTAACTTGAACTTACTTAACTTCATTAACACCTACTTTAATAAACCTCGGAAGGTAATCAATAGGCATTACGATGTACCATGAAAACGATAACATGATCGTCACTGAAACGGGTTTTGTGAAGCACACTTCTTTAATTTGAACTGCAGCGACAACAAAAGTCTATACGTATGGTTGATGTAAACCAGTTAGAAGTTATATCAGTACATAAGGAAAGAAGCACAAACTTCTCTACATCTTCCAGTTTCCAATTTTTAAATATTTCAACTTTTATATGAGATTTTTCAAGTAATGAAGGTTGATGATTCGTGTGATTTATTAAAATGTACAGCGTAAACTGAAATAATCTGGAGTTCACTGTAATTTATAGCTGTAAGAAACACACTTTTCAGAAATATCAAACAATCAGTTTAACTAATATAATTATTTTAAGGTATCATCTACATTTTCCCAATTAATACCAAACTGTATTTATTTTTTTTGTATAGTATTTTCACCTCATGGAAGGTGCTCTGTTTCGCAATACTCTCATTTATTAATACAAAACAACAAATTTTAACAGTAAATTCTGAGAGTAAACGATGCCAAACAAGTTATTTAACATTTAGCGATAAATCAGCGATACTGATAGGCATAAATTTGAATTAAAATAAAATAACATGAAAGGCATAAGCGATATCATTTGATGTGTAATCAATTAGGCACAGCGAAGCATTGATGATTATGTTGGCAATATATTTTATCTATCACCTGAGATAGTTTTTAAAAGATGATAAATAATTCTTGAAATAAATTAACTTTGAGCATACTGTTATGGATTGCTTTCAATTCACCTGGTCAGATGATATCAAATGGTATTGCTGGGTTGATTAGTTTATTAGTACAAAAAAAAAACAGAAAGTTATCAAAACATAATAAGAATAACTTATCTACAAAAAAATCATTATAGGTAACTGCAAATATTGTCAATTATTATTCAGTTTGTTTTTAAACTCTTATTAAATTTCATAATGTAAATAGTTCCATAATTTTCTATACAATTTAAAGAAATTATTTTTCTACAAGTTAATTATTTTCAACTATAAGTAATTTGAATTGCTTGTTTTCTAATTTTGTACAAAAATGGATTCCCGATAAATTAATTGTTTTACCTTTATAGATTTTAATAAAATAAAATAACATGCTTTTTAGGTGGAAGTGCTCCAGTGAAGTGGACAATTTGTGAGGTAAGATGGTTCATCATAATTTAAATAATAATACCGTATAAATGTCATGATCTTTTATACAATAGACCAGCTGACGATTATGAGGATTTTTAATTGTAATGCCCCTAATAGCGTAACACTTGGCAATATTACGACTTAATACTAGAGTACGTTTAGAGTAATCATTCAAACAAGCAAACATAAGCAGTTTGAAGACCGGGTTGATCAACAGAGGGATTAATAATTTTAAAAATCTTGAGATCGTCCCTGAACAGTAAGAAGGACGCGGCACATGCAAAAATAGCGGAAATGTCTTTTCTGAAGGATGGAAGCAAGAGAGAGCTAAGACGGTAACATTGATATGGTAGGTGATTTAAAATTACGGTATAATTGGGATTTAACTATTTCATACTTACAAAATAATTACGAGACAAGTCTTAGTAAGAAAATACGACTAATGTCATATTAACTCAAGTTTGTATAGCATCAAAAGAAGCGTTTATATTTAGTTAATACATACATACAATTGTATCAATGATCAAACCACAATAACAAAATGGGAAAACAAGACTAAGATCTTTCAACCGTAACAAGCTGTCTTCGTCAGAGTCAAAAACCTAACTGAAACACAAATGCAGAGAACATCTGGTGAGTGGTTGAGAAGAGTGGGAGGGAAGAGTGGTATTTTAAAAGGGTAAAAGCGCAGGAAAGTACCAATAATATTGACGAAGACCGCTTGTTACGGTTGAAAGATCTTAGTCTTGTTTTCTCATTTTCTTATTGTGGTTTGATCATTGATTGTTCTTTCACGTGTTTATGTGACATCTTTTTATGCAATGGTATATATCAGTTAAAAAGCAGTTATTTTTTCTTGATAGCTTTCGGTTTTAATTTTTCCAGTAAACGCCAACGTATTATAAATGAACGAAGTACCTGGTGCACATGGTGAAGTTATTTTGTGTAATAACCTCTGAACTCTCAAAACAAATTATCATGCCCAATAAGTGAACTATTAATTGGTAACATTAACTGTTTTGTATGAAGATGCATCAAGAAATTGTCAAAAAAAGTAAACAAAATATCGAAAAGTTAGCACTATCACAGAAACACGTTGTTGATAGATTAACCATATGTAATATCAAAACAATTTCGCCAAAATAGTATTAAACATGAAATCAGGATTTTTGAACTAGTTTACTATAAATAATATTTAAATCTATACTCTGATGCATAAGGAAAGAATCTCATTGTGAATCACTGCTGACTGACGATACGCAAAAGTGTTTGAAATCCATGGCAGGTCGCAAACTTTATTAAAGATTGTGAAGAATTTAAATTGTTCCAGTTTCCTAGTGTCTAAAACAATCATAGTTCTTCTTTCAATGTATTATTTAATGTGTCTTATGAACCATTAACGTCTACCTTCATAAAGAAATTAACAATAGAAATTTACAAAGAAAATTAAATTACCTTAGTTGCTTTGCAGCGAACTGATGTGAACAGTAACATCAAACAGTACACATTCAGAGCTTAGTCAATTGACAGTAGAGTTATACCAACTAAATTTTGATGACAAAGTCCCTTTGATTATCAAAATCTATTTACAAAGTTCTATTACAAGTCATGAATACTTAAGTAACCCTAGGCATCTCCTTTGAGGGACTCAATAATTGTTGCTTTCCAATTGATATTAAAGGATTAAAATCAAAGGAACAAGTAGATAATTATTTACTAACAGTGTTGCAAACAAAACTTCGTGAGCTATCTCTCTATATACTAATAAAACTCTGATAGTCTCATTTAAATATTTGCCCACGCTCTAAATTGAATAAAATATTAGAGATTTAGTGGGAATTGAAGCCAAGACCTTGACTTTGGAGGTCCAGCTAGCTACCTTCTGCGTCAAAGGGACTTTTGTACAATTAGCTTCCATAACCTGATATGAATGACGTCGAAAGATTAGATAATAATTTTTCGACCAGTTGATATTAATATATCAACAAATAATATTTATTATAGTTAACAGAGGTTTTAGAAATTATCAAAATAATATAAATAAAATATTAACAGCAGTCAATTGTGTCCGTAATCAAAAAACACTGTCATAAGGCCTATATTTTCTAATTTTAAATATCAATTTCAATAAAAATGATAGAGTAAGGCTCCCGATGCGTCGGACGGTACAGAAAAGTTCTTAATAAAACTAATTCTCTCCAAATTAAGGAGTTGAGGACTAACTGCATTGGCTGTAGCCTCTCAAGAATTGACAACTTCTTCCAGTTGTCAGGAGAGGAACTGATGCTGATATCTATAATTCTTGCATCAGTCATATGTGGCGTAAATTTACTAAATACTATTTAACTAGCAATATGAGAGTTCAAGAAGAAGATCAGGAGTACTCTAAATTTCTGATAACAATTGGTGAAGACAGAGTTGAAAAGAATGAAAATAAAGAGATCATTACTGCTCGAAGATATGCTTATCAGTCTACAAAATGTTGTTTAGTTTATTGAATATATTTACTCTTCATTTGCTAACCCACAAATATTGTTCACAGATAATTCTATGTAAGTTCCATTTAAGGAGACACCCAGTGAAATGAATCACAAGTTCATTGAATAATTATCAGGAGAAATGAAACCATATCTGTCATATAACTCGGTTTGTGTAGAAACAGAACCCACACATTACCATCAATGACTGACTAGAGTTATATGGATTGCCCCAATATAACCTAGAACTCAAAAAAGGAAGCTTCTGTCATGTGTATGTATAATTAATACTGATCCACCGCTCTTAAGTAATGAAACAAGACTAATTACTTAGGAGCTTTATGATAAAGTCATTGTTTCGAAAATTATCGCATCACGGTTTCAATGAGAAATATTTATAATTTGAAGATTGAAAATTGTTTTATCTGAAGACGACAACATTCCTTTTTCAATGATTCAATTTCGAATTCAGATAGCATTTGCTAATTTTTCATAAGTTTCAAGGAGACGCTCTACAGAAAGATTTAGTTAATTTAGATAAAAAAGTATTTCAACATGGCCAATTACATATTGCTGTCAGTAGGGTCAAACAAAAAGAAAACATTAAAGTTTTTTGGGAACTTCAAAATGTACAAAAAATGTTGTAAATAGAAGAGAACTGTCTTAAAAAATGTTTATTATCCCTTTATTATAAATGTATTAATGTAGAGTTTATCTGCATTTACGTGAACATGATTGGATTAAGAAGGAAGGAAGGGAACCTACTGGTCACGGGTAGTCTCGTACCATTAGAAAAAACTGGTCAATAGGTCAGTAGTATACATGATAATTCTGAATTAACTATGCCTAATGCTTTGGGTGCTTACAAGACATTCTCGTGGGACTCCTGTCTCTTTGTCCCACATGCCCAAAACCTTCACTGGGAGGTCAGGAGTCTGGGGGTCAATTTTCAATTAATCTATCAAGCTGTTTGGGAGTATAAGGATATAAGTTCAAGCCTGTAGATAAACAGATAGATTACTATTTTATATATAGAGTTTAAAATTGTTAATATTTAATAAAAAAAAAGTTATTTATTTTAGTGAAAGTGTAAAATGACAGATATTTACACACCATAAAAAAAGATTATTCATAAAAAAATGTGGTGGAATCATTGATTGTGGTACAGGATCAATGTTTTATCACGAAAGTCAATTTCATTGATTAAAATATCCAAATATTTATAAAATAACGATTGGTTTTTCGTTAGAAAGCGTCTATTTTCCTGTCTTTGATCATAAGCCAAAGCCCGATAATATTTTTAGCGATTGGCACAGTCTGCAGTAGTTGGGTGTATTCAATAAATATCAAGGAAGAGAACATCAAACACTTTTCCTTTTTCAGTTTGATAGAAACATTTTCCTTTCAGTGTATTTAAAGATCGGAATCGAGGGAAAACATTCCTCATTCCTCTCATACGAGAAAGCAATAGAAGCAAGCGATATAGGCCAAAGTGAGAGTAATATAGTTAAGGTATTGTTTTTTAAATTCCCAAGTAAAATAGGGGGGCTTACTAATAGAGTATGTGGCGCCTTTAAAGCCAGCTTGGTGGATTTGTTATTCCATTATCTGTTTTAAATTTAAAAAACGGCGATCATAAAATACGGGTAAAACAAAGTAGACTGAAGTGAGGTCCTAGGACGATGGACTCATCCAACAGAATCAACAAGTCAGGCCGACTATTGAGAGGACAACTGAAAACAAATGCTCACTACATCATCCTAAATCTAACATCCCTTCTCAAGTACTCGATTGAGTGAAATTTCAATCTATGCGGTCTATCCCACACGAACCATTTTGTTCATTACTTCAACTATTCAAGTTTACGAATCATTATGTTAAACACTTATCTAATAAATTATTAATTAAATATATATAATAAAAAATTAAAAATATTGAGTAAACATATATAACAAGTATATACCATGTATATATATCTTTCTAAAAAATGTTATGCCAATAATGCTTGGTTACCTTTTTATAGAGTTTCTCTAATGTCCTACAGCCTCTTCTCGGTTCCTCGGGGAATAAAAAAATCTAGTGGCTCAAACTTTTCTTTTCATAAAAACACATTCTGACACTATATATATATATATATATATAGTGACACTAGTATATATATTATATATATATATATATATATATATATATATATATATACTCACTTTAAACTCTAAAAAGCGGTAGAAACAATTTCAAATATGAAGTAAAGAACACACAGTGTAGAGAAATACACTTACAAATGATAGTTTTTGGAAAATCCTTCTTCAGGACAGAAAAAGGGTGACCAAACATTCTGAGGAGCAACCGGTCGGTCAACATCGGTTGTACCTCCAGCATGCTTAGTCTCCTTCTCTTTTCTCTCCTGAAGACGAACTTTTCGTATATTAGAGTTGTTAGTAACTCCTCTTAAAAAATGTTATCCAAATTGACGGAGCCATGGTATTTCCACTGGGTGTAACATTTACCAATTTTTATATGTGGAATTTGGAGAATACAATTTTGAAGGACATACAAGCCTTTGAAACTGACGGACCTAGTACATGAGTTCCAATGTCCACTAGGAAACTGTGAGTTCCTAAATTCCTTATATATATGATCCACTATCACTACCCTTTCTAGGAAGCTGACTATGCATTTGTTTTCAGGAGATCCAAAAGATGCTTAAAACAAAAATTTCCAGGCAAACTCTTGTTAACAATACCAAAATAATAGCGACAGAAAGAGACGAAAAAAGACCCAGAATACTGGAAGCATTATGCATCCTTGAGAAAGCTCCAAATATAAACGAACAAAAAGAAAATATCAGTAACCAGCTGCGCTTGTTTGGAAACCTCAAGCAGGTGAAAGGAACACAGGACAGCGGGACAAAATTAAGATGTAACCTGCGTGGTTCAAGCTCTGCATTAGATAAAACATGAGACCTTCACACGAACTGATACCAACACTGCAACTTCATACATGGCTGTGTAACATGCTTATAATGTTTACTTAATTAGTGTAATTTAACTTCTTTTTTTATTCATTGTTGTTGAATATTGTAAAATTAATAACTCTGAAGATGGTGTAAGAAGCACCAAAACATACCAAATACAAATTTGAAAAAGTATGATGACCTAATCTTTGATTTGAACGACCTAGAATTGAAGAAAAGATTTCGAAGTTTGGAGAAACATTCAACAAAATTAAGTAATTAAATTACTTAATACACACACCTATTTGACATTTGAGAAATCAAATCTCAAGAAATAGTCATATCTGAATATTTTCTTCTCTGATAACATTAACTTTATGTATTGTGAATAAAATATGACACGACCTCTCGAAGTAACTAGTATTTTGAATTAAAACTCAAACTCAATGTTATAAATCAGACATACCGTTTTTAAATATATATTTGTCCCCTCGGATATCCCAGTTTTTTATGGAAAGTATATCTATAGTAAAGGAAGTTGTACTTAGTTAATCTATAATGTTAAAAAGATACCACGATTATTATGTTGGTGTCAGAAGAGTTCTATGCTAAACAGATTAGCTTTTACCGGAAGACTGGACGAAATGGTAAAAAAGTTAAGCAAACAGAAAACTAGTCTCTACAAATATTAGACAAGAGGTCTGTTGCTCAATGCCAGTAGGACTCTCCACTAGAGTAGGGGTATTCTGGACTGACACATGCAGACTAAGCGTTCTATATGTTTTATCATTTGAACAACTAGCAATGTTTAAAATAACCGCAGTATTAAAATAAAAAACACATCCATTTTAGAGTATTTGCACATTAATTTTAATCATCAAATTAATAATAAGTGAAATATTTGTGATATTACTTGCGATAAAATAGTCCAGAATAAGGGAAAATAAAACTAAAAATATACTGGCATTTCTGTCGTATTTAAAATGTATGGGTGACTACAATATCACGTTGGTTAATTTAATTTGAGGAGGAAGTATTAAAAAAGACAAACAAGAAGGTATTATTATGAAACCAAAACACTTAAAGGTTTAAGGCTTTGTGCTATTCAAAGGACAATTATTTGCTTCTTAAAGATTTGGCAGCCATTAACTATGGGGGCGCCACATTACGATGGGCAGCTAGGGATGTGGAATCACTCGCATGCCTTGTAACATCCAATGCTACCTGCAATCAGCATTCAGAATGACTATGGCTTTTAACACAAAAAGTATATGTTAAGTCTACTCAAGTCAAATCTCAAGAAATAGTCATATATAACTGATGACGAGTTAGTCTCTGATGACACTAACTTTATGTATTGTGAATAAAATATAGCGCGACCTTTCGGAGTATTCAGTTTTTGAATTAAGCTTTACCAGAAGCTCCAAGCTTAAACCTCCTGCTTGCATGCATTCAAGCTCGTATCATTATAACTGTTCTGCCGAGAATATAAATAATGAATTAAAAAACTCATACATTAATAAATCATAAAAGATTACTTGAATACACATAAATGTAGGAAATTAATTATTTTTCATCGATATCTAAAAGGAACAATTTTTATTTAATTAAGTAGTAACGGAATATTACATAGTAAAGGAGGAGTTCTACTGTTACGATACATTAGAGCAATAAATTTATTTTCCATTGTACTTCAAAGCGGCGTAATCAAGGCTCTACAATCATGAGTTAAGTTTAAAAACAATTTGCCATTGGCAGCTAAAGGAAGAGAAAACGAGAAAAGGATATAAACAGGTTATCAATAAGTTTAAATATATGCCCAGTGACCTGCACAAATTATTGCGTTCAAATAACAGTCAAGGCTTGGAAAGAAGTACAAGAAAATATGAAAAAAGAGGTCGAAAAAGCCTTCAATTTGCCTTCCGATTGCAACGAAAAGTTTTTCTTCATATTAAATAAACTAAAGCAAGTTGAGGAAATGGGATAATGTTATTTTCCTTCGAAATTGTCTTTCGATTCCTTGATCTCTCAAGTTGACTATTTACTCTTCATTTTTGTTTTCAATATTTTGTTAATATTCGTTTAAAAAAATCTCGACAATTTGCTATTTTTTGCCCAATCATATTTTCAGCTGTAGAGGCTTGATTGAGCCAATAAGTTACTTTTGGAATATTCCCCCTGGTACCCACTGGATGAATAATAATTTATGTTTTAATCAAAATGTCACTTACAGTTCATATTTTAATTTCAACTTTTACTCTTCTCCCTCACTTCTACAATAATCTATACGACAGAAAATTGAATGTTTTAAATAATGCAATATTAATTTGCTTACAATATAATACTATATGTATAGTTAATTTATTTAAAAATATTAAAATTAAATATATAAAAAAATTTAATGCAAAGATAAATATGTAGGAATACTGTTAATAGTATATGAACATAATTAGGCGATCAGATAAAATCTCACTGATAAAATAGTTCACTCGGAGTAAGTTTATATAAAAATAGAACCATACATCTGATGTTCTCTCTTAGCCAAAATTTCTTACGGATTGTGCTACTTTTTCTACATATCATATTCTGATACCCTGGTATATATATATCTAGATTTCATACGTATATATTTTAGAATAATTGAGACATACATAGTCAATCCTGATACAGCACCTAATTTAAAATTACGGTTTATGCGAGTATTTGAAGTGGTAATTTGTAAAATATATAGAAGAAAACAATCAGTAGAACTTAGTGTCCATTAATAACAAAGAATTCAGTGGTCCCAAGATACTTTAGATAAAAGTGGCAACTCTTTGATGAAGCAGTGATGTAGGAAGAGTCATCAGGGACTTGCAGGCAGACTCAAGGACAGTGAGACCTGCGGTGTCATGAGAGGCATCACACAACAGGTCATTAGTCGAGTAGCCAAGAGCTCGTCAACTACTGTTGCAGCCAACGGTAGCCGTATCTCCTGTTAAAAGGTCATTAGGAGGCTGGCAGTCGTCGGGACGCTCGCTTCTCATACTAATCATCTCTGGCCTGGCTCAGACAAAGGGATACCTGAACAGCTACTGTTAGCAAACATGGTCAACAGGAATCTGCCTCCGTCGCGGGGAGAAGTACACATAGGGCGGAAGGACAAAGCAGTACGTGACTCCATTATAATAACCACTTCCAAGCAAACACCTCTGATTACCACTCCGTAGTGTTTATAGTCTTTGAAAGAACCTCACCAAAACTTAATGAAGACTCCTGATTGTTTACACACCAAACTATATTTAAGTAGTTCTAAATAATTAGTACATTTAAAAAGTTTCAACGAACTTAAGGAAAGACTCTTGATAATTTTTATACTTGGTTATCTTTTTATTTTTATAATTTACCTCATTATGCTAACACATAATGCTAAGCTTCATAACTTTGAACTAATTATCTTTACAATACTTTATTAAAGATAATTACTTGGGTTTTTAATTGCGCAATATACCTGAAACACATTTATCTGAAAATTGGAAGCATTCTTTTTATTGAGAAAAGGGTTCTTTTAAGATTATATTTTCACTCAAGGCATTAAAGAATAGTTGGAGACTAAAATTGCTTCAGTTTTGTTTCGACTGGCGCGAAGGAGTTGGTAATGTCCATAATTATTATTTGCCAACTGAATCAAAGGGTTATTACGAACTGAGAGATTGTACATCGGAAAATGTGTAGAAATATCTAAAATTTGTATTCACTATGCTCTTGGGGCAAACTGATTGAAGAATACCATTAGAGGTAACCCAATTTAAAATGACCACTGGTGTTTGTAGAGACATCAAGGCTAAATCCATCAGGCTTCTCTAAACAGCCTCCTATAAATATTGTAGTGCTAATCATTGACGCACAGCGACTTCGACGCTAAGTAATTGATTTGTAGCGTGAGAAAAATATCATTCTATTCTAGCGATGAGTTCGAAAATAACTTGTTCTAATCAATGAAGGGAAAACTCAATGAATCGGTATTTATTCAGTGTTCTCAGTCTGGACGTAGTAGTCTTGAGCAGAGGAAAATAAAATCCACCTCTCCCTGTCTCAAAAGAACTTATATAACAGAGACTACACAAAAGAGGACACCCCATAACTCCCTCCTTGCTTATTAAGACACTATCCTGATGTAATTAACATTTCCCCAAAACAATTCACATATATACATGTTTCATTGAATGCCTTACTAATTTCCATCTTAACAGATTTACTAGCATAGTTTTTTAAATTTTTTTCAACCTGGCCATTCATTTTTCAGAAATACAATATAGTAATTCTTCAAAGTATTTATTACAATAATTCATGTTCCAAACTCCGTACTGCTCCTGAAAAATGGAAGGCAATGATTAAAAGATTTGAAAAACTACCTAGTAAGACTGCCAAGGTAAAAATCAGTAAAGCATTCAATTGAACTTGCAGAAATGAAGGTCTGCTGCACTCAATATTCAAATATGTATATATATATATATATATATATATATATATACGAATCAAAATTCAAGAACAGTAACACACAGAGTAAAGAAACACACTTTTAAACTTTCGGGCAATCCGTCTTCAAGAGTAAAGAGAAAGGGAGACAAAGCACGTTGTATATATATATATATCTTATATCTTTTTTTTTTCATTTCATTTTGTTGTTTGATCATTGATTGTTATTTCATGAGTTTATTGTAAAATATTATTATATATATATTCACATATTTATTTAATGTACATTTAATATTCGCATATTTCGGGAACATTTCTCTCTTTATAAATATTTCATTAAATGTAATACCAAATCTGTCTCACTTTTTGTTTTTTTCTTTTCGTAAACAAAGAAAAACACTTTCATATTCCTAATGTTTTTGAAACATACTGTGTGCTTCTTCAATAACTGGTGTTATTCAATGAAACATTTACCTATAAAATCAAAATGAAACTGTACATAAAAAAAAATTAAAATAACGGGAAAAACACACAGGGAACACAAAAAACAAAATTGTATTTGATTTTTCAACATTTTTCGTCATCAGGAAAAGAAATAATCTTTTAGAAGAGAGAACTTAGTTCTTAAGTTACTATTTTCCTTAAAACTGGAACAATTCATTACTTGATGACGAATATAGAATGAGTTAATTTTGGTATTGTTCTTGATTTTTTTGTTCTAATATTTGGCAGAACTATAAAGTAATCTTTGATGCAGCGAAGGTGTCGCACGTAATACAGAATCAACCTCTTCTGATTTATTCCATACGGTGACAGAAAGGCCAATGTACATTGATAAATGACAACAGTACATTATGATTTTTGGTATAACTATAAATATAGAAATAAAAAATATCTCTGGGTGTCCCTGTTCAAACTATAAAAATGCCCAAGTATTGTCTAATTTGAACCGGAGGAGTCTCATTCACATTTTTTAATTTAAATGAAAAATTAATGAGCCTTTTACCAGGAGCGCTGGTAAAAAATGGACGCCATGTAACTTTGTTTTTGAACAAATTAACCCATTCAGAACTTTTTGATCTCTGTCAATCTGACTATTCGATTTATTATTTATTATTTACTGTCTTTTCTTTAATATACGTAAGAACTTAATCAGATTCTTTAAATGCAAATTTACCCCAATTCAAAAGAGTTTCATAAACATTTTGCCTAGAAGAACAATTTTTACGAAGAGATATACTAAATGACAACTAAAAATTAAGAACCACATTGATTTTAATCTGTTCAGTTATTTCTACCAAGCACACAATCATATTTTTTTTTTATGTAAACTTCATTTATATCCTTAGAGGAAAATCCTGAAGCATATAATTCTCAGTACTACCACTGTGTTACTTCAAGACCTTCTTGTATTTGTATATGAAATATGTGTCTCCTAAGAAGTGAAAGCTCTGATTGAGGATTTACACAGGGTAACGTATCATTACAATTAAAACTACGATAGCCAGTTTCAATGATAATCAAGTGGTTGCTGCACTGGACAATTGAAAGCCGTCATATACCATAACCGTGCATATGTATAATATGCCACAATAAAGTGGCTTCCAATACACTTTCAAATAACAAGCATTGACATAAGATAAAACAATATCAATCGATACGAGATAAAAAGAGAAGAATGTTTTCGCACTGTTTTAATACAAAATATTCATGTTTATTCACAAAAAGGACCCCTAAGTCAAAACTCTAACTTCTTGATAAACCGTTGATAGAAACTTCTTGTTTTTAATCTGAGAGTTTATTCATTAAAATCTGTCCTCCTGTTTTATATAAGTTTTTCTGATGAGTTATTCAATTTAAAGTTGAGTTTCGTCTGGAGCCTAAACTTACTTGAAAGTTCAATTAACTTAATTACACTCTGTAAGTATTTCATAAGCAAAAAATAGAATAAATCAGGTTAGGAAATAAAAATTAGTTTTCACATAAATAATTTGTGTTTAACACCATGCTACTTCTTAAAATTTTCGTAGAAATATTAGTCACATTGGAAACTCTATCAAGTTGTTGTGTCATTTAACAGTAATTACTTTAAAAGCATTATTATTCTTGAAACTGTAACACCAAAGATTCGGAACATTTTTGGCATGCATTAAGTGCTATGTATTTTAAATACAAACACAAAACTAATAGTAAAGAATTCTATCTCTTAAACAACTATAACAAAAAAAAATTAATAATGATAACTGACAAAAAATAAATAAGATCTACTCTATTTGATGAAACGTGAAATTAATGTTTATTCCTTATTTTACGACAGAAAGGTTAATTGTTTAACTTTATTTAGAAATTGAAAGCGTCCGAAGAAAAACTAGTCTACCATGGAACGTAGTAAATCTAGAATTCGGAAACCTCCCCGCCGGTTCTCTCTCGAGACTCTTAACTTGTTATTACTTCGTTAACGTTTAATTTAGAGTTAAAAACCACCCAACGTTCTGTTGTGATATATCAAAATTAAACAAAACTGCGAACTAAAACAGAAAACTTTTAATCATCTTCTTTTTGTGCATTACTTCCGGATTTGTGAACACTTGTTGCAAATTAATTATCTCATTAAAAATCTCCTCTCACATTTGATTTAACTTTTTCAGACTAAATATTACCTACATCAGATAAATTGTTTGTAAATAAACACTCGCTGATTTAATTGCTTCAACAAATATCGTAATAAAGCACATTCATATTTTATAGGTAATAGAAATATTATTTTCTTATGATTTTGATAATTGTATTTTACTTTTAGAACAACAGAACAACTATTAAAACAATTAAGAAGAACGACAATATCTTGATGAAAACGCATGTATAAATTTAAGGTTTCGCGGTGGTGACAGTCAGGTTGTGTCGGGGAGAACCTTCCTGGATAGTTCTAAACTCATGACAAGAACAAAGAAAGGCAAACGGGGACGATTCGTTTCCTAAGGTTGGACCTCGCAGACAGATCAACTAGATCGTTCACAAGCATGGGGCTCTTCTTTCCTTACCATGTTAGTAAACCTCTTTTCTTCTTCCCGGTAGAGCCTGTCCATTTTAAGAATTTTTTTCATGTCCAATTGATGGATAAAAGAACAACTGTAGTTGTCAAGTGGGCTCATCCTTCCCCACACAAGCTTTAAGTTTCTTTGGTAGATGTTGACCGTCTTTGGCCGGTGTACATGGTTCTGCCTTTGATAGCTTTGATATTTGTTCCTCTTTCCTCTTTTCTTTTTTAACCTTTACTTCCACTTACAACTTCTTTCCTTTAAGTCTTGTTCTTATTACTCATTTTTTTTTCTTCTACTCTTCTCTTTTTTTTATAATTATCTTCTGGAATCCATGATCATTTTTTTTACCAAGTGTGACCAATCTTTTGAAGACTCCTAAGCATAGGCATTGTCAATATAAATCGGGGATGCTCGTCTCCATGAGATACACCTTGGCAAATTACGAACACTTTTTTTTAATAATTCAAAAGGAATCCACGCAAAACACATGATGCTAGTCTACTTCATCATGGTCAGGCTAAAAGGCTATCAAAACCGGTCTTGGTTGATGATAGTTAGCTATCATCAACCAGCTAATGCTGCTAGGAAGAAGAAGGTGTCGTAAAGCATAACCAAACCAATCGAAAAATGAACTCAAAGGCAAAAGTATATTACTAATGGCAAATAATATAGAACGATATTCTTTTGACGTCAGTAATTCACTACTTTGACGTCAATAATTTGTTTTCCTACTTGACTCTGACAATTGTAATCAAAATGTTCTGGCAGAGCACGTAGCAAGCAATTCAAACAACTTTTAAAGAAGTATTTAACTGAAGTAAGTAAATTGAAAGCCAAAATAATAGTTTAATTAATTTAATATTAACAATCTCAAATTCTTAAAAACACTACATTTCCAAATATAGGCAAATGAAATTGATTTCAATTATACTTCCGTAAGTCTATCATATATGTCTATAGTCTTTGACTTACAGTGACCACCACTACATGTGCGCCATTAAAATCATTATCCTATCAATACACAATATTTATGTGCAGCACTTAGAAGACCTATTTCGTTTAGAAAACCTGTTTCGTTAATTGTTTATTTAAGTTATATACCTATGTATACAAAATCATCACAGTAACACGTGCTATAAATATTCAGGTAATTCAACGCAAATAAATACAACCCTGAGATATATCAGAGGTCTTTCGTATTACATATAATCAGATCGAGCCAGTGAATCAAATAGTCACTTTTAATGCTTGATTTTCCTATTACTTGAACATATATATAAACGTTTAACCATTTTATGTTGTTAAGATCTTTGTTTCATTTTTTAAAGTAGCAGTGTGGTTCAACATCATACAATATATATATATAGTTCAATGTAGAAAAATAAACATAGAGAAATCAAAAGCACACACTTACAGTCTCTAATGCTACTTACGTAAAAATAAGAAAAGGGTAAAACGGTTACTACAGAAAAATAACTATCCAGGATATTTGATTCAACGTTTTTGGTCAAAATATTTAAGACAACAACAAGAACCAGAAAATGGCTCAAATACTGAGTTAGAAGTTGAAGATAAGAAGTGTTTTAGATTTCTATATGTTGAAGGACTATCTTCAAAAGACACTTAACACATGTTGATTTAACGTTTTATAGCAAAAGAAAACGGAAATCCCTCTTTTTAAAATATAAAAGAGAAGACCCCAAAGGAACTACAGAGTAGTGTTATATATGCAATGAAGTGCAAAACTGTAACAAATATAGTATGGAGAAACCAGTGTTTGAAGGAAAGAATTAACCAGCACACATATTCTAAAATAAAAAAGAAAATTAATGCCACTGCAGTAGCAGCACATAGTGTTAATGAAGGCCGTAATTTTGATTTTAATGAAATAAAAATAATAGCCAAAGAAAGAAAAAGAAGGAAAACTCTGGGAATGTTATACATTAAAAAGGACCAGTCATAATAAAATAATTTTTGATGAAATACTTAGTTTTTTTTTTCAAAATTTTATACTTCTGTAAGTTCTCTCACTAACCTATTGTAAAAATGTCTATTGAAATTTCTTATTTGTAAATAACCACACTTTTTATGTATGTTTGATTTTTGAATGGTTGAATTATTTCTTACCTTTCATTTGTTTTGTAGGCCTATGGAAAATGTTTTAAATAAAAACAGAAATGACGTTGGCTATAAGAGTTTAATTTGAACCTCAAGAACTGACAGTCCTGGATAACCTTTAATTTTGTTTTTCAGGGTCGATACTTTTATATATATATATATATATATAAAACGATAAAGGAGTCGTTATCAGCCTTTGGAGCGATTCACTTCTTTTCCTGAAGACGAGGCATCGAAATATAGTAGTGAGTTCAGTGGTTTCCTTTCTATGTGTTCTTTTTTAAATTCTATATATATATATACATACATAATGATTTGTTTTCTTGACCCAATATTTATATGATGTAATTTTTTTGAGGGTTGAGGTCCAATGATTTTAAACTAGTTCTTTGCCGACGTTTCGACATATATTTATGTCATCTTCAGGGCTATAATGTCATCTTCTAGCTATATATATATATATATAAATCAAATGAAAATGTCCATTGGAATTTACATAAAAATTTTAACGAAAGTTGCACAAAGATAGACAGACACCTAGTTCGCTCGTATATTTCGACAGTTGTCATCAAGAGTCTTATGTGTCCCGAAGGCCACTGCTCTGCCTCCCTGCGGGACTCTTAGCTTCCTGATGCCGAAATTATCGAAATATAGAGGTGAGTTATGTATGTGTCTATATTTGTGTAGCTTTTGTTATAACGTAGAAGTATATATACTGTTTGAATTGAATAAAACAATCGGTATACGATCTGTTAGAAAGAAAAATCAATAGAAAACATAAGCGAAACCAGAGGAATTCCATTCACAGTCAACCGCAGCACGAATGGCATGAAAGCAATAACAGAATGCCTCCAAGCCTGGTGTCAATACAGCACGATCCACCCAATCGATAACTGTTGTTATTCAGTGTTTTAGGTCATCTAGAATAGCTGGTAGCGGTGGAACATAAGTGTGACCCTTTCCGTTCCTACAATAAAAATATCTCTATTGTATGCAATCAACTCTACTGTAATTGAAGCCATTACGAGCAATAATGAAAAATCTATTTCATTAATTGGTTACTATATTTTGAAAAATTATAATGGAAATGTATTTATCATATTTCTTTAGAACAACTGACAAACACTTGAGGAGGTATGTTCATTTGAATAATGTGATTGAAGAATGACATCAGGATTAATTTAAATCTTGTGCTTTAGCAGATAAAACTCTTTGTAAGCAACCATGACTGGAGGGGTAGAGTCTTAACACACGCAGAAATGTATTATTAGACAAATCGTTTAATATGGTTACGTGGTAGAAATGAGTAAGGTAGTTGTGAATGTGTCCTGGCACTGCAGGGTTTACTTATTTAATTACATTAAAAATAATTCCAAATATCTTTTGAGGGAGTTTATAAACATATAACATCCTAAAGTTAATAACGAAATGAATATAAATATTTCAGCTAATTTTATTTTCTTCCCTAGACGAAATGAGATGGGTAATATTACCAAGTTGTTTAAAAGTGATATCTACCAAGAACAGTAGAAGTTTCTGTATAAGAATAATAGATCTGAAATAAGTCTCTAAAATATTCACTACAAAAGTTATAAATTACTATTTCAATGGTGTTATATTATTTTTGTTTTATTCTAATGATATAAATAGATATCCAATTTTGTGTAATTAATAAAATTCAAATACAGATTATTTCAATTCATAATTGATATTCATTATACACTAAAATGCAAAGGACATTTACTTTAGTTACTTACTTAGGATTACAATTTACTGAAAGTAACGTAATCTCATGGGTAACAGTTACTAATCTCATAATGTGTTACTATATCACACAGTAATAATTTCTCAATATAACAACTTACAAAGATTACCAATATTTATTTTTTATTGTTACTTACTGTGGTTAAGAATGTAATATATGTATATAGTTCAATGTAGAAAAAGAAACATTGAGAAATTAAAAGCACACACCCTAACAGTCTCTAATTTTCGGTTTGAACCGTCTTCAGGAGAGATAAGAAAGGGAAACCAAGCGCACTAGTTCAGAGACGTTTGGAGACCCAACCGGTTGGAGCCTTGGTTTCCCTCTCTTATCTCTCCTGAATACGGTTCAAACCGAAAATTAGAGAATGTATGCGAGTGCTTTTAATTTCTCTATGTTTCTTTTTCTACACTGAACTATATTTGTCCGTTTCGGATCGTATTTCCAACGAAAAATTATATATATATATATATAACATTTGGTAACAGGAAAAGCATGAAATCAGTCGTAAAATATGGAAAATATTTGATATTCCACCGTTCAAGTTTATAGTATTTTAGATATCTGACACATTTGTTTAAGATAAAGTTTTTCTTTCCAGTCCCTTCAATATGAAAGCAAAGATTTTTAACTTCTGGCAGGAGACGAAAATCAATTAAGAACCTTCAACGTAATACATCTAAGCATAAAATTGCTTTATTTGTAGAAAACGCAATCACTAATTCCACTTGGACGGAAATGAATTCATCAAGGACTTTGTCTACGTGTTCTTCCATAATCATGTTCCATTGTTTTCACTGGTTTCTTCTTCTAACAATTCAATGTAGTTCCATTATCACTGTTTCATTGTATTCTGCAATGGGAACACAAAACACAGTTCTCACAAAAAAAAAATTACTTATTTTATGACCTAAATGAAATATGTAACTTCCTTATATAATAAAATAAATTTAAATTTCTTGATCAGCAGATGTCGAAGTTAAACTCGGTTGATGTTTTTTGTGAGGAAAATTTAAAGTACACTCTTATCAAAATTGATTTGAATGTCTAGAGTTAGAAACTAAATGTATGTTTCAATGTTTAAGAGGAAAGTATTGTTGAAAAACTGTGAATCACATCCCTTTATAACATCAGGTTACTATTTCAAAGAACAAATGAATACTGTACATACAGCAATTGTGTATCTATTATATTATAAATAAGATGCTAGTTGAAGGGAATTTTGAAGATAAAACTGTAATACGTGTTTTCTATTAGCAAAATCAATATAATGATTTTCTTTAAAACAAATTTTAATTTTAAATTTAAAGAAATGATAATATTTATGTTAAAAAATCCAAATACATCTTTAAAAAAAATTTGGAGATCGAATACGTCTTCTCGGCAGGAATCCATCCTACCGTCTTTTTCCGAAAATAAAACACTGTCTTACTTTATTTTTAGGTCAAAATCCATCCGCTCCAGGGCTTATTCTCGGGGGAGGGCTTCAAATACATTAAGTAGATTTACATTTTTTGTTTAATATTTATTTTTATACAGAAATTGAAATGCATTCGATTACAGTCATGTCATCTTCTAGGATATCGTCATAAATTATAAAAATTTTGAATTCCGTTCTGATTTTTTTTCCAATATATCTCCCGTAGAATCATAGGTCTGAATCTCTCATGTCTTGCAATATAGCTGTGGTTAAATTAATACTTTTGGCTAAGTAGCCTCCTTAGAACAAACTTTAGAGGTAAACAAGGAATTTCTTAGAATATTTTTTTAAATTTTAGCCAATTGTCACTTTACTGAAAAAGTGACCCCAGAGAGGGAGGAGTAAGGACCTAACTGTTCTTATGAAGGTTATGTAAAGAGGTTTCAATCTTCGAAAAGATTTTTGTTTATAGTTTCTTGTTTGTTTATTGTTTAAACCAATCCCCGATCCCCTAGCGGGTGCTTACGTCAGCCGTTTACTGGTTTTTGTTTGATTGGTGATTCTACATTGGGAGTCCTAAATTTTGCCAAACTTAAGTGCATTTCGAGTAGGGATCTTTAACGAGTACCTGACATCGTACAGGCTCGGGACCTACGGTTTAACGTCCTCTTCGAGGGCCGACGTACTGAGATTTATTCACCTCTCGCGTGTATAAATCGAGAGTGAGGTGGAGATCAAACCTCGAACTACCAGTCCAGAGGCGAGTACGTTAACCACCTGACCCTTTGTTTGTACTCGTTGTTAGAATTGTATTAATTTAGAACCTTTGATATATAAATATAGATAATTACATAAAAAGTTGTGTTTCATAACGAGTAATTTAATTTTCTTTTCAGGTACGATTTAACTGTTATTATTGTTTATATTAATAACAAGACATTAGTTTGCGGTAACTTCCACATTGTCGTCTTTTCAGAATAAATAATGAATCTGGTTAAAATAGAGCAAGATACATATACGAATATTTCAGTTGTGACTTTGCTTACTTGTTTTCAAGTTTGTTTACTTGTTTATTTCACACTAAATATATCATATCTTCAATTCTATTCCATTATACCAAGTATTACTATTAGTAGTACCTTCTCATTTTTTGTGATTTTTCCTTTATCTCTAATGTTGTTAACATTGTATATTCCATTTAGCTCTATGCATATTACTTCGGTGCGTTTACTTTTATTTTGTTGATAAATATTCTATAACCACCTTTACTGTTGCACCTTTTATGTATGTTTTAATGGAAGTCGATATAAAAGGGATAACCATTTTAGGAAGTTTTCATACTGGTTACTCAGATGCCAGAAAATCTTGTCCTGATCACAATATCATAAAAACAAGACAAAGTTTACAACAATACACATTGTATTATTTTATTGGATAAATAAACAAAAAATAACCATAGTAACGTTTACTTTGGAGTACCAACAATTAATCTTACATATTTACTCAAAAGTAAAATGTATCGAAACTGGTAAAACAAGTTGAAAATGAAAGAAAGTATGAAAATGAATACTTTAAAGAAATGAAAATCGTAATGGCAAAAGATAAACGAATTGGGCATATGAGAGGTAGGTGTGTGTGTTATATTATAGAGCTGTAAAAATTCTACTAAACTTTATGTGCAAAGTTTACAGTCTGGAGGCAATCACAATACTTATACAAAGAAACACTAAGTATATTGTGCACTAATTCGTACCTTACAACATTCATTAATAGAGTTAACATAAATACCATAGCCAAAAAGAAGTATCACAAATGTATGCCATTATGACAATGGTGTCTGGAAAATAAAATATGAAGCCAAATATTTCATTAAAATTACAGTAATATAAATAAGTGAAAATAATACTCACAGAAGTCAAAGAGAGCAGTAATTTAGCACTGGAAAGCCGCCAGTCTTCAGCTGAAAGAGAAATAAAAGTGAGAATAGATATCATAAGGACTTATGTTCTTCAGCGGATAGAAACTTTAATCAGACTAACTTTAATATTAAGAAAATGTTTTTATCGTCAAGGTAGTAGCAGAAAAATGATAATAGATAGTGTAGCAGCAGACATACGAAGACAGGTGGGTTCGCCTAAAACACCTGCCGCAGTGTGCCCAGTATGCCACGGGAATGCCTCCTCCTTTTCACTAGGTGTGAGAAAACTTTTCTGCTTGAGGTCCAATATTTAGAGTTTACCACTTCAATATTGAATTCTTGGCATTGCCAATAAACGCGATACATCTTCCCTAACATTTACCTGTTCGTTTAAAAGCAGCCGTCAACTTGAAATACTGCCTTCACAGTGGCTGAAGACTGAAGTATACTTGATAATTTTAAATCACAGAGAGACCATGGACACAAATGTATTCAAAACAACGCTTGACTTCTTTATATATTTCTGAAATGCGTAAAACTGGACTAGTGTTTACTGAATCATATTAATTAAAATTGTATCTACATTATTATTATTATACATCGTTATATTTACAATCTTGTACCTGTATTTCCTCTGATAAAGTTTTATAAGATACAATGTTAAATCAATGACGCCTTGAACACTGAAGTTTCGTGGGTGAATTCTAAGAAAATGCCTGGGTGTTTAAGTTTTCGAAAAGTAATTTAAATCTGCTAGGACAGCTTTGTCTTGAAGTTTTTGACTTTTCTTTTAATTTATATTCTAATGTTGTTAATTGTTATTATAATTTCTCAATCATCGATTTTCATTTCCAAAGGCTTTCCTATTTTTCCTAATAGACTTAAAAGACAGATTTCCAATAGTTTTTCTTAGAAAATTAGAAGTATTAACTTTTGTAGATTTAGCAAATAATAAAAGGAAATATAAGCATGTGTTATTTAAATAAAATTGTTTTATAATAACTTTTGTTTGCAAAAAAAATGTTTAATTTTTTTTTGACAGTATCACATTTCAACTGAGTATCAAAATACAAACAAACCGAAAAAAGGAGGAGCGTAAAAAGCAGGAGGTAATATAAAAAATATGTCTCCATTGTGGTATTAGCCTTTTGACCTACCTAAAACATTCCTCTGCCATCCTGAATTTGCATTTAAAACGTGAAAATGAACTTGGGGATGGTTTATTACGGCTTCTGTTAATATGTTAATTAATTAGCTTGATTGATGTTTACTACTGGTATATTAATTCCTACAAATCATTTGGAATGCATAGCAAGCAGAAAGACAGACATACAGAGAATTTATACATATTGATTTTTTTATAATAATACTACTCCCCCCTTTTTCTTATAATCACACTACATATGTTGATAAAGAGTTAATTTCCCCCAGTATTTACATGGAAACTTCTATTTTAATTTTTTTAACTTTTTGTGCCAGAAGGACGTGATGAAATGCACATTAGTGGTGTATGATCTCCTCACCAAAGGATCCAATAATTAATTTTTTTGCAATGTAGGGCTACAAATATATGCAATAAATGCAAAAAGTGTTGTCTGTCTCACCAGTTTGTGGGTATCGAACTACACTCTCTTTGAGTAAGTTAAGTTTAGTTAACTTGAAATGTTCATAAACAATACAAGGATCCTACAGCAAGAAAACGACCATATAAGATCATGTATTATGGAGGCATTATTTATTATAGAAAAACAACCTGTCATGAACAGGAAAAGTGAAGTGTTCAATACAATTTTAAAATTATATGAAGGAAAGATAAAAAACTAGGCAAGAAAGTGTGAAGAGATCGCCTGCCCTCTATGATTTACACAGGGAACCTTACACTCGGTAACCATTGCCTGTGTATAACCTCACCTTGTCTACCTACCTTTTCTAGTTTTCACAAAATCAGGACGTTCCAATGTAGTATTTCATTTATTTATGAATGTTCTTGAGTTATATTTTGGTTATGTA
Source organism: Hermatobates lingyangjiaoensis (assembly GCA_026182355.1). NCBI lineage: Eukaryota > Metazoa > Arthropoda > Insecta > Hemiptera > Hermatobatidae > Hermatobates > Hermatobates lingyangjiaoensis. Next base: position 295,536 of record JAPFBL010000019.1, read on the forward strand.
TTTTTAGTTATGTTTTTATTTTATTTAGTTATAGTTATTTATTTTAGTAACTTTTCTTTTTACCACTATAATCCTTGATAATGGCCAGTGAGGACCGAAACATGTCAGGCTATGTAAATAAAAATTTTGGTCAACTAATCTATCTTGTACCACAAACATGGAGAAAGTATTTCAGAAATGAGAGACTCAGTAAAAAAGTTGTGAAATTAAAAACAGGCATACCATTTAACTATATATATGAATATACACTCATTCATACCCACAAAGGAGTATAGTCATACACAAATCACATTCCTACATTTCAAATAATTTCACTTCGATGTCTTAACGAACATACTCATGGAGCTCATACACTAGAATTAATCTTAAGCTGGTTTGTAAAGAACCTTAAGTCACTGAATATTCAAATTTAAACAAATTAGAAAGTTTTCTAACATTTAGAAATACATGAATTTCATCATTACCACAGAGGTTAGTATTATTAATATTAAACACATAATATACCGTCTTACCTCGTACATTACTGCCGTAGTTCTCGGACCGGTTTCGGGTGTCACCCATCTCAACACGAACTGATCTAATGAATCCTACCTATCTGATTATATAACCTACCTACTATCCCAATGTTGCCTAGATTTTATTAGTTAATTATTTTAACACCATTTTATTTTATTTTATTATTATATTAGTTAATATTATTTAGTCTAATTCTTTTCCTATTAGTTTCGTCTTTGTCAAGTCGTCGTTTCATTTTCTTTAAGGGTTTAAATAATGTATCGCTTTGATGATTTACTTGTTACCTAATAAATGAACAAGTAAATCATCAAAGCGATACATTATTTAAACCCTTAAAGAAAATAAAACGACTTGACAAAGATGAAAATAATAGGAAAAGAATTAGACTAAATAACATTAACTAATATAATAATAAAATAAAATGGTGTTAAAATAATTAAATAATAAAATCTAGGCAGCATTGGGATAGTAGGTAGGTTATATAATCAGATAGGTAGGATTCATTAGATCAGTTCGTGTTGAAGATGGGTGACACCCGAAACCGGTCCGAGAACTACGGCAGTAATGTACGAGGTAAGACGGTATATTATGTGTTTAATATTTAGAAATACGTAAAGGTGTAATATATATGAAACGAAATGTGTCCCAAGGGAAGAACTTGTCCAGTTGTGGAGAAAATTTCTAGTACATAATTTGCTCTGGATTGATTGAAATGTAATTAGACATAGTTTATTTTTCTAGTGATTTCTTTTGATGTTGATTTGCTAGTATTTATTGATATTTTTGCACATATATGGAGACATTTAGCAATCTTGATTTTAAATATATTTTCAAACCAAATTTTTGAAAAATATTTCAGTATTTTTTTTAATTAACCAAATTAACCAAAAAACCTTTTATTTATTTATTATTATTTCCGTGAGGGGGTTAAATAATGCTGATACAATATGATAACACTCTAAAAATTTTTAATTAAAAAATAATAACTGTTGTAATAAGTACTATGATAAGAAACCCAACTGCAGTCTACAAACAGACTTTAAAAAATTGGAGAGAAACATTTTTCATGAAAATAATAAATTTTATTGACTATATTACCAACCTCAACTGCGTGGCATTGCGTTTCTATAGTCAGTTTTATCTTTTAAAATGAACCAAGGTTTCAAGAGAAAATAAAATATCATAATTGCTTTTGTTTTTTAGTAGTTATTATTCACAGCTTTCATAAAATTCAGAAAAACCCTAATATGCAATAAACAACTTGACTTCTAAATTAATTAGTGCCTGCTGCGCTGGATTTAGCCCATTTTTTTAACAACAATATAATTCATATTTAAGGCTGTTAAGAATGAAATAGTAATTAGCGTGGAATAAAGAAAGCGAAATAAAGGGTACATTTCAATTTATTTTTAATTAAGAACAGCTACTTAACAAAACACCATTATTACATAAAGTAATGAAGCGAGTTAATCCAAATGAAGGAAAGTGAGTTATGACAGACAAGCGCCAAGGTAATTAAACAGACGTCTGCCAGTCATTTAGTTAGGCTGATTATCTTAAACAATAGCTCAGTAAATCGAGATATTGGTGGAACACGATCTCAACTGATTACTGAATTATATTAAATCTCCTTAATATATTATTCAGAAGACTTGAATGATCCACCATTCTCTCGAGAGCTGTGGAATTTGTACATCATAACATGAAGATTTGTATAAAACATACACATTTGCTCAAATAAAAATTATATAACATAAGGAAGGGATATATTGATTTTTGGACGCTAAATCTCTAGTGGTCTGGCAGCATTCTGATTGTCAGCTCTGGTGTTGGTGTCTAGGCCATCCCGACCCAACACAGGCCTAGAGGTACTAAAGCCCGAACCTGCCCAAGCCCGACTCCACCCGAGCCGTATACCCGATCGGGTATACATTAAAGTTCATTTTCCACCAACTAAGCAAATTTCGCTCAACTTTTTTATCTAAATTATTTATTTTATAGAAAATATTCTTTAATTTCATAACCGTATATCGTTTTAGAATTAATTAAAAGCACACACTTACAGTCTCTAATTTTCGGTTGAACCGTCTTCAGGAGAGATAAAAGAGGGAAACCAAGCGCACTGGTACAGAGACGGTTGGAGACCAACAATGTTCCACATACGCACCCGGTCACAGAGAATAAGGTAGACAAGAATCAATTTAAGATTAGATTGAAATAGGAATATGAAAAATAATAATAAAAATAAGTAAAATAAAAACACGTTACTTTATTTTATTTGTTTTTATATTTTATTTATTTTTATTACTATTTTTCATATTCCTATTTCAATCTAATCTTAAATTGATTCTTGTCTACCTTATTCTCTGTGTCCGGGCGAGTATGTGGTAACATTGTTGGTCTCCAACCGTCTCTGTACCAGTGCGCTTGGTTTCCCTCTCTTATCTCTTCTGAAGACGGTTCAACCAATAATTAGAGACTGTAAGTGTGCGCTTTTAATTTCTCTATGTTTCTTTATGTACATTGAACTGCATTTGTCCATTTCGGATCGTATTTTCATCTAAAAAGTGTTTTAGAATGAATAATATATAAATATACATTTATTAAACAAAAAATTAGCTAGAGAAAAGCCCAGGCCCGACCCAAACGTAATGATTGACCTTTTGGGCCCGTATTAGGTCTCTGGCATACGATCTTACCTCTACTCTAGACTAGCTGTCCCTCAGAGAGGCGGTGAAGCTAAGCTATCACTCCTGAGCCTGTATGATATCAGGAACTCGTTAAAAATCCTAATAAACTTAATTAAAGTAAAATTTTGAGCCCCAGTGCAGATTTAAACAAGTTATGTAGTTGTCCATTTTATCCCACACTAATATAGTACACAAAGAAATGAAGTCACTTATTACACTAATTCAGTAGAAAGCGCACAAGTGGATGGATATTAATTCTGTGATTCTGGGCATACGTTACAACCTCAAAACTATACAAATAATGTAACATCTGGTATCAAACCTTAAAGTTGTACAAATGAATGCTTTTGCAGCTAAGCTTTCTCTGATTTGATAGTACAAAGGTACTATATTACCCAGGGTATGATTCCTTAACGAAGAAGAATAAAGATACGAATCTTTACAACGACTGAGTCCAACAGACAAGAAGAGCACTCAGTGGATTAAGAAGGCCTCTATCTATACTATTATAGTTAACACTTAACAATATGAATATATTGCTTGATAATTGAGCATCAAAGAGTTTACACGTATAAACTATAACTTTGAGGATAAATTCAACTGTAATATCGTGACAACTGCAGTTACGAAGATTTGTTTGTGACAGAACGTATCCAGCATTATTAATTAAAGTATTAATTTAGATAAAGTTAAATAGGAAGACTGGGAAATGATTATTGGAGGTGGCATTGAAGGAGCACTGTGGGAGAGTGAAGAAAGTGGGACACATTTTGCTTTCAAAGGAAATAATCTCTGTAGTTTATGTGTAAAACAGTTTTTTTTTCACCCAAGGTTATGCTTTATCAATTTCACTTTTCTTTATTAGTAAAAGAAAAGATCGTGGCAGTTCTCATTCGAGATGAAGTTTACAGTGAACAGTTTTGATTTTTTCAAAACAAGTCAGTGAACAAACTGACTTTTGATATGAGGAGAAGGATCTCATGAACCTGGTCTTCAGAGAGGAAGTGAAGCTGATGGTCCTAAGCCTGAACAATATCAGGTACTCATTACAAAAAACCCCCACTAATAAACACATCTAAGGTAAACTTTAGTACCCTAGATGTATAATTAACACAATAATGATGTGAATAGCCCATAAGTTAAATAGGCGCCAAATAAGCAATGATCCACCGTTTCCGACCCTTGAACAGTACTAAAGACGAAATCTTATATGTGTAGGCATTGGAAACAAACAGATTACTATAATCAACATCTTAAGCTTTAAATGACTATTATATCTGATATTCATGAAAACTCCTGCATCAGGGCAGGCTGCACAAAGCGCACAGAACGGGACACAGCCTGCGCGATTCGACAGTATTCCCTGCATTCGTCTTCCATTCCATTTCAAGTTCTACACAGCAGCTTCCAACCACTGAGTGATCACGGACTCATTGGCAAACACCTAAAGTACCAAAACATTCTAACAAGCTTTAATAAACAAATTATCCAAAACATGAAGCTCATTTGAAAATATAAAAAAAAACAACACCATTAGCAACAAAGGTTAGCACTAAAATTCTCTTTGAGACCCTAATGGAAAAATAACTGATTCAAAATCAAAGTTCATCTACGAATTTGCCTCTTATATTGTATTGTAATTGCTTCATATTTTTGACCTATTTTATGAGATACCTTTACATAAGAACATAACAGAACAAAAAATTTGGCCGATGTTCGATAATTTGAAGCGTAATTTCTTAACAAGATAGCTGGCATTTCTCTCAATTCTTTTGCCCTGCAATTCATCGCCTGATGAAGAAGCGCACTTCAAAATGTTGATTACAGTAAGTTTTATTTTTTATTGAGAGTTGAATGTTATTTTTTAGCGGTTAATACGTCGGGTTAGGCCTCTATTTCCGAATTTTATTATAAATATATTCAATGTGTCATGTGCGGCGGCATAGGAATGGATCAGGTGGCATAAGGCATATAGAGCTGTTTCAAAGATTATACCACTTATCTGAACGTAGCTACTAACATAATCCAAAGGATTCCGCACACAACCTTGCCTTATAAGTAATTGATTAAAGTAAAGTAAGTAGTATAAGTGCGTATTAGTAACAAGTTAGCATCTTCTTTACCATCATTATTTAAATTTCTTTATTTAAACTCTTTGTTAGTACCTTAATTAACTCTTCTTTTTTGATCTTCTAATCCACTTATTATTACTTTTAATTGGCATAAATTAAATAATTCTGAATGAGTAAATCTGCTTGTATCCTTTCATCAAAATCATAATTTTTCATGTTCTTAGTTAATTTTTTATCTACTATTTCTGATCATCATCTTCCACGCCTTATATCCAGTATCTAAATATTCCTGCGGACTCTCACCTCGTCTGTTTTATCAAAACTCGTCTGTTTATTAACGCACAATTCTATTTACAAGATAAATACTGTAAATACGAGTAATAATTAAATCGTAATTAAATACCAATGATTGCTACCTGTAATTTGAGTACAGTTACTAACAAAACTTTATTCTCTAATGCCCTGAAGGTAACATTAGGTTAACCATTCACGTTTGAATAATTATATATTGCACAAATCAACAATAAATTACACAAATTCATAGTAAATGAAAGATCTTTTTTAAATAAATCCAAAATCAGAGTCTGAAAAAGAAGAAAGGGAGGGAAAGACAAACATTTGTAACAAAGTGTTCTAAGGTAAGGGAATGTGGTAAAGTGGGGTTTTAAAAACTAGTAGAAGGCAAGGGGAAATGTGACGACAGGACTAGGTGAACAAAGGGCCGGAAGGAATGAAAACTGTCTGCTTGTTTGAGTAAAACCCTTTGGGCAGTGCTCTGTATTAGTCGTCCTAATTTATACAAGTCACTACAAGGGTTAAATGCATATATTTAAATGATAAAGCTATAGAAAGTCTAATACAGAAAAAAAAAATTAACAATTGGCAAATTCTCCTAAGCCAGTAAAGTAAAAAAAAACAAAAAGACACGTCCATCATTTAGGTTTATTTAAATCATTTTTCATTAGAAAATGAACAAGGATTTATAGAATCTTTTCACTTACCCATGAAAGAGTAAAAAACAGATCATATGTATGAAAGAAAAGGTATTTTCAAATAATAGGATAGAGATAGATACAAATCAGAAAACAGAATCAGAATATTAAAAGTAAGTCCTAATGTCTAGTTTTCATTAGTACATCTGTCTGATTTTAAATTTTTCTATTTAATTTGTGAAAATTTCTTATATTACATATATACATATTTATCAACACAGTGACAAAATTATTGATAAACTGAAATAATGGGTTTCTTTATTTGTTCCTTTACTTTAACTGCAAATTACACACCCATTTAAAAAAAAAAAAAAACTTTTAGATTGGATGAAATTATAATGTGACTGAAGGATATATTTGAAAGGAAAGGTTAAATTGAAGGGGAAGAAGAGAGAGGGTTAAGGCGATGAAAGTAAATGACGCCGGCATAGTGTGTTTTGTAGCTAGACGATATGAAGAAAATGAAACACTTTTCCAAAGAAATGCTCAACAGTTATTACGAAAGTTTGGGGGAACTCATTCGCTTAGTGAATAAGAAAATAACCGTATATAGTAGATCTGCAGATGCTTTTTACAAATTCGACCTGATTGTAATTCGACAGTGACCCCTATTTACTTTTATATTTATTTCAAAGTGGTTTTCCACGCTTTTGATTCTATGTGTACTGGCATGGAAGATGAAGAAAACTACTGAATCGAAAACAACTGCAGTCTTCTCAGGAAATTTAAGTAATGGAGACACTCACACTTGAAGTCCTACCTCTCAACACTCTATCACCAAGAGGGAGAAAATATACACAGTTAATTCCTTTCAATTTATGCACCACTTTCATTTCCTTAATTTTAGGGTTAATTCTTGGTAAGACTGTTAAGTCTGAAATAAAGAATACCACTTGTGAGTCAGTCTTTACTTGAAATAAAGTTATACCCACCTCCGGTAGTACTGCAATAATGATGAAAGAAATATTGGTCCCCAAGACTTCTTAACTTTGTAAGGAATAATACTGGGTACCGGTGCAGTATGTCACCTACATGTCATTGTGATCTTCAAAAATTTACATCTACAATGGTATATGATCACCATACTATTGTGATCTTCAAAAACTTACGTCTACGGTAGTATGTGATCCACATGTCATTGTGATCTTTAAAAACTTACATCTACACTACTATGCCATCTACATGTCATTGTGATCTTCAAAAACTTACATCTACAATGGTATACGATCACCATACCATTGTGATCTTCAAAAACTTACATCTACAGTAGTATGTGATCTACATGTCATTGTGATCAAACACTTCATTCAAACATTGTCATCAAACACTTCGTCTACAATAGTATGTGGTCAACATGTCATTGTGATATTCCAAAACTTACATCTACAGTAGTATGTGATCTCCATTGTAAAATGCTATCATTAATGTGCAATTACAATTAGAGAAGAGAAAAAAAATATAAGGAATACACATAAGAAAAATGTATATAGTAATTGACAGGTATCTTTAATATATGTACACTTGAAATATGTTTTCACTGTCTGATAGAATATTACTAAAATCACTCCAGACAGGTCAGTCGCCAGGTTGGTTGTATTGCTATCATAGAGTTATTTATGGAATATAGTCCGTAAATATTTAAAAGAATTACAGGAAACAAAAACAAATGCAGACCAATTCCCTAGAAATGTATTTCTACAACAAAATACAAATCAGTATCTACAACTATAACAAATCAGTTATAGAATTTGATATTAAAATTAATTTTCATCAGTTCCGCCTCTAATTAGAAGAAGAAGTTCTTTGAGAAAGTTTTAATTAATAAATACCTTCACTATTAATTAATTTTAATTCTCAAATCAATGTAATCTGCAGTTAATAAGAAATCAGCAAAAGCTTTTTTACTTTTACAATACTGTCAACTCTGTTTTCATTAAAAACTGAAATTTAATTTATATGGAAATTGAAGTAATTTGAATGTAAATGCGGGGCATTCGTGGAATAATGTCAATTCTTGGCATTAGCACATTTTGAGACGCACGCGTAAAGTGGCACAGTATCAATTTTGTTGCGTAGTATGTAAGTAATTTCAGAAAATAAGCGAGAATACTTGGGATGGTGTAATTAGCCAGGCGCCTTTGCGCTGAACCAGGGTGAATTATAATTTCAAAGCGTGATTGAGAGCAACACCTGAAGCCTTTGATCACGGTGATAGTGAACTTTCAGAGGTAACTTGGCACTGAACCCCAGTCGAATTGGCAAAAAAAGAAAGCACATTGTGGATAGACGTCAACTGAATTAGACGGATATATTATTACAGCACACTATGTAGTATTGTAACTAATAGTCACACTTACTTTCTTTAATAATAAAAAATACATTCATTCCTTAACTTTTAAACTGCAAGTTAATCATTGCTTTAGGGATGATTGAATAAGAATAATAATGTAAAACAAATATCATTCACTTAATTACCCAACGCTTCAATTCATTAATTAATTTATTACATTATTCCAGCAGTTTAAAACTAAGTATGAACTTATAACTAAGAATATACGTAGGTGTTTAGCATATCATTAATTTAAATGAGAGTGTTTTCAAGTAATATGGAGTTGAGGTTTGATGGGAATAATGAAGCAAGGCGTCAGCGTAGCCCAGGCCTGGGTAGTTCTTGAGTACGGAGTAGTGGGCCTTCATTACACCTCATGTCTGGTCTTCTAATCCATGCATTCATGTCAGTTTATTTATACTTCTGTAAATGTGGCACACATTTTGAAAGCAGTATCATTTCTAATACAGAAATATTATGTTTAGAAGTAAATATGGAGGAACAAATTACTTATTTCTGAAGAATCAAATAATTGGCAAAGTTGTGATTTTCTATTCCATGTTTTGTGTTTACTTGATCCCACCTCAGACACTTGAACTTCATCTCCATTACTATTATGGGTTAATTGGTATGAATTTAATTATGGACGGACCAAATACCGGGAATATTCTTTATAAGTATTCATCATACTAAGGTTTATTGGATTAGACAAGTTCCAGCATTGTATTGGCTCAGATGAACAGTTAAAAGTTTTCAACGGGGGAAAGAATGGTCTGTGCAAAATACTGCGCATCTCTCAGAAGAAAAACAAGGGAGACAAAACAAAGATCATGCGATACCACTGGATCACACTCAACATCCTGGAAACAATTGATGAATATGTAACAAACAGTAAAGGACCAATCTAGGATGTAGCTAGAAAAGAGGTAGATGGTAACAGATTACCATCTTTAAGTTAGATGGTAACCGAATAATGGATGACAGGGCTGGGTGATGTGCATAGTGATACCCATTGACAAGGTTGGTATGGCCGATTCGTTACAGAGGGATTCCAGAACTCAGTCACCGTTTGGGCAGGTGTACCCGTATATCAGATTTGTTTGTTTATGGGGCTGATGGTTTCTGTTTGTTTTCTGCTTTTTGTATCGAATATTGTTCTTTATTACGATATTCAGCACCCTCACGACAGTTTTGTTTCATGACAGCTTTCAGATAATTGTTTTTTGTAGAAGATCTTGCAAGTGTTACCCTCTTATTCTTCCTATTTCTCTTGGGTTTAGTTTCGTTTGTTCATAAAATCTTCGATGACCTTGTCAAACTCTCTATTAATATACCCATTGTTAACGAAAAGCTGTTTGAGGTTTTGTTGAAAGTGTTCTGGTCGTATGATGCTTTGTATGCCCTATGGATATAATTGTCTGTACAGTGCCGTTCTTATATCTTGCAGGGCACTCACTTTTACTATTTAAGTATATGCCACTGTGCGTGGGTTTCAACTGAATTCAGCCTATGAAGACCAACCTTTCAGTAAAACTAGTGCCTTAATTATGTCTCATGGGCAATTATTACTGTCCCTAGTGGTAGTAAAGCTGAAGATTGCGCGCAAGTTCTAAGATATCAAAGAGAAACTACATTTAATAATATTGCCTTAGTTGATATGAATATTAAAATAAAACATGGGAGTTAATAAATAATGAAATGAACCAAATATTAATCCTGCTGGGAAATCAATTTTTTGTTTTATGTAAATTCTGACATTTCATCAGCAGGAATAAATAACCGATGATGGGAGTGAGGGGTCTGAGGCAGCCTGCATGAGAGCTTGGCCAGTTAAACCGCAGAGCTGCACTGGCTGCAAACCAAGTTAGGCAGCGCTAATTACTACAGCCATCCGGCCGGATTAATAACTTGGAAATTCAGCAGAGTATGCCTCCGCAGTCGGTTAATATCTGATCCACTGCCACAGGCCAAGCTCTAATCGCTGACTCCGACCTACACTTTAACTCAACTTCGGCTACAACCTAATCACTTCCATAATACATCCAGTAAATACGGGTATATCGCAAATCAAACGTCATTCAGCCATGTCAATTATCGCAATCAAAACCTAAGAATTTTCTTAATCTCATTTTTACGATACAATAATGTATAAATATTTTCTTCAAAACAACATATATACATATATATACACAGTTAAATTTCTTGTCAATTTTTCTATGAATGATTTTTCGATATAACTTCTCGAGTTTTCGATACAGAAAACTGGAGAAGCTTTATCAAAAAATCATTCATAGAGAAATTGAAAGAAATTTAACTATTCATGTGTTAATGAAGGTCTGCTAACTAATTACACATTATATATAAACAATTAAATTAAATGATTGTCAAAGTAATTACAATCTCATTACTTAATTAAATTACAAAATTAAATTAAAAATTTATTACTTAATAAATTACATATTAACCCTAAGAGATATTCACATAGAGTGACATAGAGAAAAAACTGACTTAACTCACTTCACTTTCAAATTTCAATTCAATTTTTTATGAGTTGACATCCTCCATCATAAGAACAGAAATGACCGTCTAGTAGGTATCACCACACATATGATGCAGTCACGTATAATAGTGAAATTAATATATATATGTATATAACATATCCAATAATATATCGACCATTTGATAGAATAGGTGTGTTCTCTAATCGGCATTCGGGCAATTTTCTAGGATAAATAATCAAACTCTCGCTGCCAACATTTCGGTTTTATTAAAAACCTTTTCCATAGGCAGAAGTAAGAATTTTGTAACTAAGAAAATGAAATTTACATTATTTAAAGGAACAACAATGCAAATTACATTTTCTTAGTTAAATAACAAAAACAATAACAATAGAAAGAGGTAATATGTCAAGGTGGCGCTCCTAGCGGCCGGGAGGTTAACCAGCCGACACTCCGTCCTTGTTAATTTAACTTTATTATCGTTTCTGGAAGTGGAATAACAAACATTTCGCTGGATTGTAAGTTAATCTCTGGGAATTTTTCCTTTATTTAGATGGCTTCCAGGATTTATAAATGTAGAGGATTACTATTAAAGTTTAAAATAGACGTTCCATCTACAACCATCTTACGCGTGAGTGAAGTGTGGTGTCTTTTTCTCCACGTGCGCCTTCGGTGCTCCAGAAGCGAGGTGCATGGTGAGACACCTTGAGAGTTTCGTCGTGGTCATGCCAATGTATTGGGATGGTAGGGTTGCAACCCTTAGTTAAGACATCCTCAGGGCTATAAACTAACAAAAAACAATGGATATTTGTCATATCTACTTTACAATCAACATAACGAATTCAAAAAACTTAATCAATTCAAACAACTTATTTCAAAACAACAAATTCAAAAAACTCAACTTATTTATTCAATTGAATTTGTTATGATAATTGTAAAGTAGATATGACAAATGTCCAATGGTTTTTGTTAGTTTATTGCCCTGAGGATGTCTTAAACTAAAGATGAAACGTTGGTGAAAAGGTGATTCCGTATATTAACCCTGACCAAATTCTAAGAAGGAGAAAAAGTATTTATTAGTAATTTGTGGTCAAGAAAACAATACCTTAATATATATATATATAATTAAAATAAGCAGTGACACATAAACTGAAACACAACTTCTTCTCCTGAGGACGACCACCATTACGGTCGAAATATTGAAAAGTGAGTCTTTGTTGTGTTTCAGTTTATGTGTCACTGCTTATTTTAATTGTTATCTGTCCTACCGGACCGTTTTTCGTTTATCATGGTATATATATATGTAGTTAATGTTTAAACTAGTATTCAGGGTCATTATTAGTTTGCATGTGAACATGCGAACGAGTCCACTTATTGTAACGCATCAGTGCTTTCAAAAGAACAGAAGGTCATACGTTCTGAACCTGTACAATGTTAAGTAATGGTTAAAGTTCCCAATCCTAAATTAACTAGGATTGTAACATAATGTAAAACGCATGTCTATGTAGATTGTTGTTGATAACTTTGGTGGCGTCACCTAAAAAATAAAAGTAAATAAGGAAATAAAAAAAAAGTTACTAGCGTGACATGGGAGGGACAAGCTGATTATTTAGGAAACTTTTCACTCCTCGCTGGCTCTTCTCATTCAGTTTACATATTCAGTCTTACAGAAGCAGAAGAGCTATCTTGTCATGTGTGAACCTCTAAGACCAACAAATCCAAATTATTCACTTGTCAAGCTTTGAAAAAAAAATTAGTTTTGAGGCAAAAAATAAATAATAAAACAATTCCATTTCACTGAAGAAATAACAGTGATAAGAAATACACACACAAAAATATTCTTGAAAGCAATAGCAACAATAACCATTGTTTATTAACATTTCAGAAATTTCATAGAAATAAATAGTTTATAAACAAAAAAATTGAATATAGCTTAGAAGAACAGTAATATGACAATTTGAAACCTCAAAACATTATGATAAACTAATGAGAATATTGTGTCTGATATTTTATGATAAAAGTTTGAATGTACTAGCCATTAGATTGCTAAGTTTTTGTTATAAGTTATGATAAATTTGGCATTGGCCACTAACTGAATAACATAGAACTCTAAATGACTATTTTTAACTGTTAGACCCAATAAATTTCCTGTGAACTCCTAATAGTCCACAATGTTGAACACATTAAGAACCCCTTCGCTAACTCTTATGTTCCTATAGAACATAACATTATTCTAGTGTGCAAACTCCAGTTTATAGGTTTGTTTATGTAGATTGTGTCATTCATCTAATGCTCACTTCTGAAATGACATCATATTTTCTACCTGATTCGATTATTCATTGTTTATTTTTGTTGATAATAAAATATATATAGTCTTAATTATAATCAAAAAGAAGTATAATCAAAATTGTAATTAGCTTAGATACAAACTCGTAGCTAAGCTACAAATTAAAGCTAAATTTGTGAAAGGAAGCTATAGACTGCAACTCACTTTCAATATTTCGACCTTTTTAATGATCACCGACAGAAAAGGAATTGGTACAGCGAGAAGATAAAAGTCAGCTCATATATGCAGATAATTTCTTTCAAAATTTGAAAGCGATGATACAAATTGTCGTAAGAAAACTTTCAAATTACTAACAATACAAACAGAACAAAACACTAACTGTAATCGATATTAGAAAAGCAATTTGCTTCAGTTGAAAGCTAGAAGAAAAGATGTGGAGGGACAGGGAAACCATGTGAACTGAACTGAATGGCCTACAGTACTTCATAGTATGAAGAAAAAGGAGTCTAGTAAGGACAGCCCACTGTCAATGCTGCAGAACAACCTATTAAAGTCTGTGAAGTCGACCTGGTGACCACTTCCTCCGTGTGATAAACCTAAGGAGCGAGACGGCACCGCTAGCAAAAGAAGGTCACACCATGTCCTATCTCCCATGTAACCTAAGCATCGCGAAAGCTCCACTTTTCAAAGCGATCTATAAACTTTGTAAACAAGAACCAACTAATAAGAACTACCTAAAACCTTGCCGGACAGAAATGATAAAATGAAGTATACTTCAGTTCCTTTTTATAACGTTTACGGATTCTAATGATGTTTTCTTCCATTAAAAGTTAATTTCAATCAGTGAACAATATACAATAACTGACTCATTTTGTGGTAAAATCGTTTTTTTTTTCTTTTGTATTTATTGCTAATAGGAGGGTCAGGAAAGCCCCAGAAAGCTGATTCCCCAAGAGAATACGTATGGCCCCTTCACTTTTCATAATACGTACATTTTGGCTTACTCACGGTTATAAAGTTTATTAGATCTTTAATAAATAATTTTATAGGAAAAGCTATGAGAGCATTACAACCTCAGAAGGACAGCACATACATATTTACAAAATCGCGGAAAATAAAAGATCTTGTTAGATTCAAAACTGAACAGTGACAAAACAATTCTATATGACTTCAACTAAATTCTACATAGCATAACTTTTTTTTTGGTATTTAGATTCTACTATAATAATAAAAAATTCTAGGAAGAAATAACTTTTGTTTTCAAGAAAGAGCTTCTTTTTTAAAACAAAATTCTTTATTACAAAATGTTTGTAGCCTCTAAAGAAATTACTCCAAGCAATGAAACAATTGTTGAGATTATCAGTGTTATAAGGTGTTCTTTAACAGACAGTTCAAGTAAAATGGTAATCAAAATAATATTTAGATTTTAAGAGTAACGCCTACAAAATAAAATCAATTCAGAGTTGTATGAAGCACATGTATTCGCTGTTTGCTGTTAATTTCTCAGCGTCATTAAAATATCATGTGAAATCACTTTAAAGACAATGAGGAGGTGGCCAAAGGCCAAATGAATCTCAGACCACTGAGGACGGGTGTAAAGCGTGTACATTTTTCCCAATACTTACTTTCCATAGTGCTTAACTAACAATCAATATAAATTTAACTTTGGAGCTGTTTTTAGAATCAGTTGCAAAATTCATAGAGGGTGCCATTTATTATTTAAACTTTTTCTTTTTGTTTAGAGAAGTAATAGAAAAAAATCTATTCTTGTGCCCATCTCCCTTGAATATTTCATACGTCATGCTCTGCAAAAAATGCTAAAACAAATCAAGCTTGAAATGACTCTATAGAATCAAACGCCAGGATCATTTCAATGAGTGGTAATTCTCAGTAAAAATTCATATCTGGAAAGATAGTCAATATTTTAGTAACTACTTACGTAGTAAATTGCAATATAACAAGGAGGAACTGTAAATTACCTTTGTAAATTATCCTGGATGATTAATGTTTAATTTAATAAAATGCTTTTTGTAATACCCTAAAGTTCTTTTACAAGAGGAATAACAAGCTTTTTTTGTCATTTAATAAATACGAATAACTATATTACCTCTTTAGTTTTATTTTAACACACTTGGCCACTCTATTCAGCTGAAGGGCAGTGAATGGCTATGCAGTGGGTATCAGATAAAAGTCGCGGGGTCTGAATTGATGAATAATTCTGAGTTCACCAGCACAAGGAGTTTACATCAATCAGGGATTACATTACATAATTCAACTTTAACGCAGAATCTACTTTATTTTGATTCATGCTTGAAAAGTTTTAACTGTCACGTATAACCTATTTGGGAAAGAGATAACATTCATTGGCTGGAAACCATGTACTAGTGAAAGGAAAAATCAAACCTTGATGAAATTGTTAACAAGTAATGGAACTGGTTTTAATTTAGATTCTTATTTTCGAATTGAAAGTATTTAACTATCTGAAACCTTCACTGCCTCCTTTAATTGACATTATACTACAGTATAATTGAAGAGATTAAGACTCTCAACTTCACCTAACAGAAAATGATCATAGACAGAATAGAGCTTCATTTTATATTCCATAACTACCAGTCCGAGCTTGCTCAACTAAGCTATTTCAAATTTCCATATGTTGAGAGCTATTGGACACAATAAACTAGTTGTAAAACGAAATGCAAATCTAAGTAACTCTAGCATTTACAATATAAAGTTAAAAGTGCCACAGAAGCTATAAAATAGTCTTATTTATATAAGATTACACTAATTTGGTTTCATAAGGAAAGTTTTAAGTAGACTGTCATTTTAACATTAATACGTCTCTAGAGAGCTTCACAGGAGTCATGTATTTGTTCAACCTTCACCTTTCGACTGTTAGTTGCATTAAATATTTTTATAATCTCAGAGGTAAACATATTATGTAGTAGAAATAAATACCTTTTAAAACCTGATATGATAATCAATACTAGTTTTAAACTCAAATTATCCTTATTTCAGGGTAAATCTTTAAAGGAAATTATATACCATTCATACAATTAAAAATCAAATGCACTCTAATAAAATACAAAATCTACAAAATTATTACTTAGTAGTTAATTTGTCTTGAATCTTTCGAAGTATTTTTTCAGACATATCAACCTCAGGACGAAGCCTAACACATGATTTTTCTCTTTGCAGTACCGTTAAACACACTAAATTTTTAATTTCTATTAATCTTTTTGATATCTATTTTCTTTGATATCAATTCATTTGAAGAAATTTTTGGTCACTCAGCAGTAACTTCATTACTTATTAACTATTTTTCCATAAACTCTTCTAAATTGTACCAAACAAATTGTCCATATAACTAACTACACAGGCTATGACTTTTTATTGATAAAGTATCAGATTACATTGCTTATCACGCTCAGTTCAATTAATTATTTGATAAATTAAATATTTCAGTTAATGGTACAATACTTTTTTTTTTAGGCACAGTTACTTGTTTGATTTTATATAGGCAATTACATTTACAAAATCTTAGTATTTGAATTAGAACTAGTTCAATTAAAATTGTTTAAGTATACCAATTAGCTAATTTAAACTTGTCTGTTTTCTTTCGTTGTTGAATCAAAGTCATTTCAAAGATACATTTGAAAAGTTTCTTCTGTTCGTCAATTATTAAACAAACAACTACACATTTATTATTACTAGGAAAGGTATCAAACACATTAATTTTTTTATTTTCTCTGGTAATTACTTACTTTGAAGTTGAATGTAAACGATTTCAGTGAAATTATACCTGGATGTTTCTCTAGATTGCGGGTACAACAGTCTATCATAAGACCCGGGTTGATCATTGATTATTATAATTTAATTAGTTAAACAAATTAATTATTTAAAAAAGATGATTAATGAATTATATTAGGGTGAATATTAGAAGTGGAGGGTTTTTAACAGATGACTGCGAGCGAGTTGGAAATGAGGAGAAAAGAAGTGAAAGATGCTTTGAGCCCAGTGAATGACCTGACAGAAAGCTCGTGTCGACCGGCTCAACGCGCTTTTATTAAAACAGCCTTCATTGTTAAACAACCAGCATTCTAGCCTAATTCCTCATAATTCATTAATCCCTTTGAAATCCTTCTAATTTCATTGCCTAAATAGTTCATGTCCCTTTTAGGATACTTAATTTATCGTTCTACCGTAAAGGTAACTAAAGCCACCCTATAATATTAAAATTAAATGAACGTGCAACCCACCAACACACAATAGAATGAATAAAAGCACACCTCGGAAGTGAAATTCTTATACCGAAAATTTGATATCATTAGTTTTAAAATAAAAACTTGGATAATTTTTATGTCATTCACAATAATTTTCATGGTTCAAATTTAAAAAATGTTTAAAATATATGTTATCTAAAGTTAACCAAAAAATTAAATTTAAAAACTGTGAATTATATTATATTTTGATAAAACCTTAAACGTTTTCCGCAAGAGTACCTCTGCTTAGGTTTGAATAGAATTCAAATTTTCATAAGGAATCCAGGTCCAAATAGCGCTTGATTAACCACCAGGGTGTAACCTGGGTGTGATTCGCCCTTTTATGTAACCTGAGGAAACGGTAGTTTAACACAAGGTCTCGGCCATACTGGATTAATAAAGTGAACCAAACATGAATAATTACTTTAAATGTTCTCATCACCTGAAACACTTATAACGCTTATATTTTAGTCCAAGTACGTTTACAATTGAAAGCTTGTTTTGAACTTGATAAAGTCACCCATTCATGACATATACATAATGTTACCCATTCAAATTGTTTGAAACGCTAACAACTATTTTTTAGCTTCTTAAAGGTTCTAATAATTCTTAAGCATTGGTGAACTACAATACATGCAGAGTGTTTACAAAACTAAACTGATGCACGAGTTTTTATTTGTATCTTGCTTAATTGAAGGGCTTTTGAAAAGTTTTCCTTCTCTGAAGACTTGCCAGGCTTAAAGTTATAGGAGGTAAGTTGTTAGCGATTGGAGAGAAGGAAAGACTAGTCAAGTTGATCGGACGTCAGCAAGGCCATACAAAACTTCGCTCGTACCTCCTTTCTGATAAATAACAGTGTTTTTCGCGAAATCCTATATATCTCCTTAAGGGAAATAAGACAAATTCACTTCAGACTAAAAAGTTTGTCATTCACTTGTTCAGTTCAGTGACATATTTATTTCTCTGGGGGATTCATTGTAATTGACTCTTTTTTACTTTACTGTAGGCAAAATGTGTATGTTTAAAGGGACCCTGAACTACTTTTGATATTTTGTTGTATTGATATCTGGATGTGTGAGTGTTTGTGTGTTTCCTTCTGTATGTCTTTATCCAAAACTTTCTAACACGCTGTCTCACGGTTTGCCGAATCTTAACTAAATCTGACATATGTTTACTTCACCTCACGGAAAATGATATCTTTGTACTATTGCAATATTTTACTGTAGGGAAGGTACTTTATAATAGACTGGTTACTATTTTTTCCCCTCTTCTAGTCATTCTAGTTACGGCTTTATTACTCCCACAAATAGTTATTCAGTTTTTTCAGATATATCCTCTTTTTCTTCAAGTTATAAAAATATTAATAATCTAGTGTTAAGCTACACGTCACTAAAAAAATTATGATTAAGTAACGCTTGTAGTCACTTTCACATCTGTTAACCTTCACATCATTAAACTACAATGATGTGAAATATACTACAGAGTTTTTGTGATATCTTTTAAATGTTTTATTTCTGTGAATTTAGTTTATATTTAAAAACATTTTACAGTAAACAGGTGAAGTACAAATCAATGTTTTAACCACAGTAAACAATTCAGAAATTTCTCATTGTAATTTAGACGTTTTTGAAGAGCTACTGGTCATATATAGACAATAGCTCCGCAGTATAGTAAGGCCAAATTTTTATTGTTTCGATAGGTTTTTGTGAGATGTTGGAGATCGGTCTGCTGCACCTTATTATTGTTTGTTTTAACAGACGGTCTTGATAAGTGTATTTTTTTTGCTAATCAATTTTTTCTGAATCTTTATTGGTTTATTTTTGCAATATTTTCATGCAATTTTTTTCATTCTCTATGGAATTGTGGTTCCAGGCATTGGTATTCATATACTGAATCTACATTCTTTGACGGGTCTTTTATCTAATTCGCTATCTGTGAAATGTTTGTTTCATTCTGTGGACTGGTCCAGTTGATGTTAGATGGGGTCGATGGCCTATGAAGAGCTGTTCTTTCTGATTCTAAAGAAGGCCATTCCGCCCCTAGTGGCCCTCCTCCCCACCAGCTCTACTACAAGCTGAATTGACATATATATTCACAGTTTCTTTGAACTAGGGGTTAAAAATGACACTGACCTTACCTGCAGCTGAGCTACAGGTTCAGTAGGACCTTTGGTCCGGAGTTCGATCCGAAATTCTTAAAACAAGTCGGTACTATGGACGGTGGGGGTCCATGGAGGGGTTCTCTCTCCATCTCACCAACTGAGGTTGTCTCGTAGTGGCTGTTGGTTCGCACTTCAGTTGAGTAGACCCTTGTGGTCGCTGTGTGAGGAGCAGTAACTTCTTGGGAGGATGCCTTTTTAGCATACCGAGGAGCTACAGACCCCAAACACTTACAGGTGGAAACGGACCTTGAACTCAGCTGATTGGACTGGACAAGTGGTACTTGCCTAGTAGAGGGTGGGCTCTGGACGCGAGATCAGAGTCGGGACGATTAATACCACCCCTTCGAGCCCTTATATGTACAGTTCACATTACTAGCACAGATCAGGTGACATTTAGCCAAAGAGAAATTTTAATCTCTCTCTATGAATCATATTTCTTTAGGTACTAACAACACTGCTCACAATGACGTCCCGATGGGGACCGATTAACTACTAGGAGCTAGCCCTGGACCCGGGGTAACGGGAATATTTACAGGTCTCATCCTACTCAGAAAATCAAAGGGTTCAGATGCACATAACTTCTCGATGTGGAGATTCTCTTGATCTATTCTTTACGAAGCCCTCTGTAATCGGATTGTCCATCTCAATCAAGTCTCATGTATATGTCAAAAAAGCCATTTTTCTCATTTTACTTATTTAGATCAAATAATTAGTTAATTATCATATACATTGATCCCCTACTTAGCTTTACTTATTTTTATTTATTAATTTTTTTGTTAAAAAGGACGAATGAGCTCCTGAAGATTTCAAATAGGTTATGATATGTTTGAATGTTATAATTTCAAATAGGAAGTGAATTGAATGAAACAGCATAAAGAATTACATTAGACATTAGAACCATAGCCGCATAAATTCAAGCACTTAGATCTGAAGTAGCTTTGACTACAACGAGTTATAACAAAAGATTAAAAATGTTGATTCACTTTTAAATAATTGAGATTACAGAAAACGATGCTCACTTGAGAATATTAAACCGCTCTTGAAAACAAAGTGATAGTTTGGTGTTTGTTTCGCACGCGAAGAAACAGTAAAGGTTTTTCAATGCACAGACAGACTGCCATACGGAGCGGTAATATGGCGAAATAACAAAGCATTGCAGTAGTTGTATGGTGTAAATTTAGCGTTCCAATCGATCTGCTGCATGCCGTGTTCAGCACTTAGTCTAACATTGATTCACCAAAAGTTACTAGTTTAAATTATCGTAGCACAATAACCTGATAAATCCCTTCATGCAGTGAAGTCATTATGGACTGGGCTTTGTAAAACCTAACTTGAGCCATTAGAAACCTTGTGACCCACTTTAAATGGCCTCTCAGCTTAAACCATTAAAAGATATCAAACTAAATTAGTTTCTGCGACATCGTGTATTTCGTTTTGTGGTTCCAGTTAGGCTGTTTAGATGTCTAAAGTAGATTAGCAGAGAAGTCAGCTGCTCATTTCTAAATTATTATTTTAGCTACAATTCTTCACTTGAATCGTTATATTACTAACCCTTAATTTAATGTGCTATTATGAATGTAGTATAACTTTAAAACATTCTAAAAAGTTTAAAGAAACAACTTATACTGAAATATGAGATAATTTTGAGTATATAAACATTACGAAAATAATGTTTAACTGTTATGCACAACTTCCATTGTTCCAAGCACAGTTAATTTTGTAAAACAAAAGTTAATGCTTGTATTAATTTACGATCTGTGTGACAAAGAAACAAAAAGAGTTATAAACTACTCAGGAAGCTCATTAGAAGTGAAAGCATTGAAAACCAATGGATACAGCCAGTGAGGACCAAGTGAGTGTTACATCCTGTGACAGTGCGCACTCGTTGCTCAAAAAGAAAGAATTGCTCTACCAGATATTGGTTAGAGATGAAATTCATTTAATGAAATGCTTGAGGGTCAGTTGTCAAATGCCATGCATTTTCATAACATTCCAGACCAGCGGTTTGGGATACCCAGACAGACTGGAAGTTTGAATCAATATGATAAAAATGTCTGTTAATACGAGAGCGACTGAGAAATGCTAGAACTTTCAGCACCAGGTTATCAATAATTCGTCTACATTGCAAAAGTCTTCAGACAAGAACGGCAAAACTTAATCACGATACTGCTATAGCAAGCGTGATATTCTTGTTTCTAATAACTCATAAATATTGATAACACATAAATATTAAATAGAGCTCTTTTTTTAATATTGATCTGTAGCTTTTACTATAGTCAATAGATGTAGTTAAAGAAAGTTTCGCATATAATTAACTATATCAACAATATTTACAAATGTTATTTACCGGAATATATTTACTAGATGCGCACTATAAAACCAAATATATGAAGTCATTCTGGGCTGGCCTACAATCGACTTAAATTTATGTAAACATATTATCAAATTAGTTGAACATCAGCTTAATTAATTTTGAAATTATTTGGGGTAGACATCGACAGAGGTATTATGAAACTTGGATAAAATTTATTTATACACAAAAAAAATTAATAACTTCACTTAAATCCATTATAATTATAAAGCTAAATCATTTAGGTCAGATTTAACAAAATCGAATCACATCGCCAGAACCATCTGCCAAGTTACTGCAGATGAATATAATATGGCAGTTGTCATTTTTAGAGAATTATTGCTTCTTTCAATATTTAATGAAATTATCTATATATATATATTAAAATGTAAGAGTAAACCTGTAAGCAAAAAGAGAACAAGTTAAAATAAATACCTCGACATAAACGTACACACACACACACACACACACACACACACACACACCTATACACATGCAAACATACAAATACCATTAAAAAAATTTCCAAAAGTAGTCAAGATACCTCAAAACGCGTCATTCCATAAATATCTAAATAAAAATTTCAATGATGATATACTGTACTTATAGTAAAAGAAAAACTGAAATATTCACATTGAGTTACAGTTGAATAGAGTTTTCTTGAGAAAATGTTATCTATGAAAATTGAAACATTCGTACTATTGAAGAATCAAGTGTTGTTTAGAAAAAGCTATAGCGATCAGAATAGAGCTTTAATTTTTGTACCTTTGTTTAATCCACTATTGCATGAACAGAGCAACATACACATACAATAAAAATATTGAAGCCAGGGTTGTACTACTACAAAGAATTAATCATTCATTTAAAATAGTAAAGTCAAGAATCTTAATGTTAAATTGAGTGTAGTTTAGAAAGAGTAGGTACTGAAAATAAATGGCGGATTCATTAACTTTATGGTTGAATCAAGTGTATCGAGAAAATATAGGAGTAGCATTCATATACTCGTAGCTTTATTGTTGAATTGCTCAATTGTTGAATTGAGAGATGTTCAGAATGAGTTATTATCAAAAGAAATATTTACAAGTAGATTGTATTAATAGTAATTATTTATCTGTAATTTGTTGGCAATATTCATTTTTAACACGGAATATTAATATTCAGGTAACATTCAGTATGAAATTACAATGCTCTAAATAGTAGAAGAGCTGTTTAAAATTAGTCTACTTTTTGGTGTAAGATAAACATAGAGAATTTCTTGTTTTACAGTAGTAAAAAAAACAGAATTGCTTCTACTTCAACAACTATATTATCACATATGGCTTCAGTGGACCTCAAACGTGTAAACCCGCACCACTCTTGAAATGTATACTTCACCATAGTACATCCAATAATAAGGTGTCATATACTTGGTACGTCAAATTAACTTTTTTCAAGCGTCTTGCAAGTTTTTTAAAAAATTGAAGGCATAAAAATGTCCAGTTTATACCGATAAAAAACAATTTGAAGTTGATGTAAACAAATCCGACAAGTAGGCAGGATGCCCTTATTTCAGGTACAATTTTCTGTTTTCAGTTCTTCCATACCACTTCTTTCAATGTATCAAATTTGTCGCAATTTTTTTTGGTAGCATATTAATTTAGGTACATACAGGGTTTTATTACTCTACTGATTGTAATTTAGAGTCAAGAAATATTTTCTGAATTCATGAAGAATACTATAAGACCACTTTTCTCAATAAGAATATTGCAAATCAAACGATACAGCTCATTCTACTATTAGCAGATATTTTTATGTTCAGTTTCGCTATAATCGATCAAACAGTGTGACCAACATCACCTTAACAATCTTTCTCAACCAACCAAAAGTAAACAGTTTTACATTTTTGCTTAAAACTGATCATCTTTATGGGAAAGTGCTGTTTCTTTTGTTTTGTTATTAATAATATGAGATACATAATAAATAAAATTTTTTAACTTTTTACAGATAGTAGTTAAGGGGGAAAAATGGCGTCAAAAACACATAGTGGGCAATGAAACTTTTCATGAGGCAATTTTCAGGTATGACATCTAGTGATACAGCAACAGATGTGACCTGCAGCGTGCTCGCAACACTAACACCCACTTACCCTCACACACATATCAAAAAACTATCTTACAGTATCATTAAACGTGTGATCTGTCGAAATCTCGACATCAAGTTTCTCTTAACTACTCTGTCATACGTAAAGTAAAAACACTAAAATATTTATTATAACATCACAGTGTTAAAGGATTATTAATTTTATCAATCACCAGAAATGTTTAAATTAAAATTCACATTTTAAACAGAAACCAAGTATTAAAAAACAATGTATTTCATTCAATGCTTAATTGAAAAGTTATTATCAGAAATATACAAAGAAATAATTTGTGAGTTATATATGGAATTCCTCATTACACTATTTGAATAAAGTTAAAACAAATTAACCATAAACCTCTGAAGAGCTGATTTAGAAAATTAAGTAAAACAATTGAAATATAATGCTACTTAACTGGCACCTTAAATGTTTTAACATTTGAAATATATGAATTTTTCAAGTAAAACACTACTATACTCAAGTCAAACAACATCTGTCAACGGCGAAAGCCATGTTGAACACACTGAGGAAGTTGCTACTGCAGTACTCTAGGCCAAACTCATCCAAAGCTGGATGGGTGACACAGAGTGCAGCTGTCAAGTAACTTGATTCCACTATGGATAATGCAGCCTGATTCATCAATCAGAATAATGTCGTTTTTTTTTACTAATAGCCTGTAAGTGCGGGTTTATGGTATAACTAAGTCACAGTATACCTAAAAAATGAACACTATCAGAGTAAAACTTCTTGAATCTTAATTAAAGTAACAGTCAAACTGAGTCAATCTACAATTTAATAAACTTTAGACCAGCGACAGTGATTTATATGAAGTACTAGCTGATCTACCCGGCGTTGCCCGAGAAACAACTTAATTCCAACTCTAATAATAAATTACATATAATGAGAACAATTTAAATTTTCCTTAGTTCGGTTACAGTTAAGTTTTTTCTTGTTAAGGAAATTAATACAGAATGTAAATCACAGATCACGCAAAAAAAAGATATAATATAAAATTGATTATAAATTACTAATAATTAAATTTTTAGACAAACGAATTAATCAATCAGAAATAAATAAGCAAGCCTTACATCATTTAACTCTAACTCTGTGACTACTAGCTGGGAATCCAATAAAGCCTACATTTTGGCCATAAGATTTGAATTATGGTTCAAGAACAATCATTATTATTCGTAATACTATCATGAATAATAATATCGTAGTAAATATCAATACTTAAAGTAAGTTAAACCAATTAGATAAAGGAAGTTAAAGGTAAACTAACTATTACCAATAACTAAGATTTGTTAAAGTTAATAACAAACCCAAATTAAATTACAATAATTGTCCTATAACCTCTTCATAAAAACCACGGTGATAAAGCAAACCTTATCTATTATGAAGAGGTTTATAATTAAGGGATCCGCAAAACATCTAAAAGAGCACTGAAAAAAATGAAAATAGTACCGTATAATATATAATATATATATATATATACATCTAATACATCTACAGTCATCACTCATTAGTACATATGAAGATGATTAAGTACACAAATTAGTCAACTTCACATCGATTAAATTCATTTGAATATATAAATATATATGTATAACTATTTATAACAAATAAATATTTAAGAATAAACCTTAATAATCAGTTTCTTTAACTCTGTCTAATCTATAGAGCTAATAATTAATCAGTATTCGTTACAGTAGTCATAAGTGATCTATAAATGAACATGTTTGCTAAGTAACTGTCTACAAACAATGTTGTAATTTTTTCAACACTTGACTCTTATATCTTGTTAATCTTATTTTTGTAGATGTATTGTAAACCCTTTTTTTTAAAGTATAAACAAAATTTAAATAATTTCAGTTGTTAACTTTTTGTATGAAAAGCATTTAAAAATTAAGTAGAAGTAAAAATGTAAAAAAATTAATAGTCAAGTATATAAACCCGAAATAAATAAGAATTAATATTAAAATTGTCAAATAACTTAGAGGTTTAGACTTCGTATGTTTTAATTCTACATTCTTTGAACGACATTTCATTATCAATACGTCTAGAAATGCTCTCTTCTTAGGTAAAAAAGCAGAAAAGACCTTTTCAACCTTCTTTTTTCTAATTTTCTTATAAACGATGGAACAAGAGCGGTTCCTTTAGCCAGACCTCGGGTCAATGGATATTGGCTGTGTGCCCTAAAGGGATTAGGGCGGAAGTATGATTGAGTGATGGGACGGAGAGCCTGCATGAATGGGCTACCTATCCGGCACGAAACCCTCTGTGATTGATGACGCCTAGATGTCAATATTGCTGACCCTTTCTTGTCATTTGCAAGAATTATTTATTTATCCTTTCTGTTCTAAATAAGCCGGCAGCCTAGTGACCAACTGCCTTTGATTAATGATTTACTAATGCAGGGCTTACTAAATGCCATCACCTTCAGTATTAAAATCCTCCCATGCAACATAATTAAATACTAATTAATTCATTTTTTGATCCCTAGAAAAGACAAGCTTAAACAAATAGAAGAACAAAACATGTTCAGTAGAGACATACTACTTCTATCAAAGAACAATTTTATTTTCAGTCTAAAAACATATCAGTAACTGACAGCGATATCTGACATGCGCACGAAACATTGCCATCGAATTATAAGAAAAATATTAGGAACTTATAAAAATTACAAACATACATATTACAATTGATAAAGTACTAATAGAGACTTGCAGAAAATTAAAAAAAAATAGGTCATTTAAAGCACATATTTTTAGCCATAAAGTCAGTTAATATATATGGTATTTACTCATACTTGGGAACTATAGATAAATCCGCTAAAAATATCTATAAGAACTATAAAGTATCCACACAAACAAGATTTTACTAAGAAACAACACCCCTTGGAGACGTAGTATTCCTCTTCAGACGTATCTGCTTACAGATACAAAGTACAAATATAATTGTGGAAATTCCAATAAACTTTTTTTTAATTTATCAACAGCCAGTCTTTGGCTTTCCGAGTCTACATGTAACACATCGGATCGCTGCATCTGCATACAAGCAGTCAAGTTTGGGAAAATTCACAGGTAGTTGCCTTCTATTATGGTCATCTAGCAGAAAAGGTAGGTGCGATCAGCAGCCAGTCCAATCGAGTGGAGGTCGGACTGCTGCAGATAGTGATATCCGTAGTTAGTCGGAAACAGGTTTCAGCCTTAGCCCTCTAGACACCTCTTAGGATTGGTCCTGAGAAGCAAGACATTCTCAAACCTAATGTTTAACCTTGCCGTTACATTGCTTAGTGCTGGCAGAGCTATGCTAGGCTATGGCTGTAGCGAACATCAGACCTAGAACCAGTAGGACCTACAAAGTGCTGCTTACTTCGAGCTAGGTAAATTAGATTAGTAGGGGGACATTACCTATAACTTGTATAAAGACATCGATAGACTCAGATTGGTAAAACTGTTAAGACATGTATAGTAGAACATACTCATAATACTGCAAACAAACATAATCCCCAATGCATCATACTCTATCATCATACATCTTTACTCTTAGATCTATCAAAAGCTAAAATTCAATTTTTCATTTTATATTACTTTGTTCTGATCTATTATATGCGTAAAATGTTAATTTTTTTATTAAAGTTTAAAAAACGAATTTTAAAAGTAACAATATTTGAATATACTCAAAATTGCACTTCCCACTCAACCGATTTTATATATATAAAATAATGGATAGCATTTATTTAGAAATACATCTTTTTACTCTTTGAAATTCATTTCTTATAAAATGCATATTGTGCAGGGTTTCTATGTGAAGTACAGAAGCCAATTATTACAAGACGAAAGTCACCTTTTTCATAAATATTCAATAAAGAAGTTAGTCTAATGGAAATTGCTCTCTCAATTTACATTTTAAGAGCTTTTTCACAACTTAACAATAACGAATTCTAAAATAGATTGATATATTCTGCAACTTTCACATTTGTTTTATTGCAGATGTTTGAGTTAGCATAACTATTAAAAAGGAGAAATCGTGGCAAAATGTTGATTATAGTAGAGTATTCAGTGAAACCATTTGGCGTTATAACAATTGGACAGGTCTTGAAGAACAGGTTTCGATCCAGGGAGCTTTACCGCAAACCAGTTGGACCACTGACTCCCAGTGAATGGTATACTTGGTTTCATGCATTTGTCTAGCACACTTAGGTATTCCATGAGAAATAAACAAAACATGACATTTGACAAAGTCCGCATTAAAAACGTTGACCTCATATTTCAGCTGAAATAATGCTTTCCAAATATTCTGAGCAAACTGGTCCGACCACATCAACTTTGTACGTCTGCTACGTCAGTCATGTAAGTAATATGTTTGATATTCAAGTGTTTTCTTGTGTCCAAAATGCACTTTGGTGAGAGATTTGTTTGGAATGGAACAATTTACATCGATCTGAAGATACACCCTGTACTAATGGGATGCGTAGGCCACTAAGGAGTGTGAGAGTTGTACCATGATGAGGGGCATTGGTAATGTGCGGCGGATGTTAGATTGCAGATCTTGTACGTCAGTACTCAGTAATAAAGTATCAGTTTTCAATGTATTCCGAGAAGTCTGTACAGAAATAGAATGTTTATCAATGAAGACCTCTAACTACTCACAAACAATCCAAAATTCATGTTTCTACAGTGACCAGAATAGCTGGTTAAAATTCATTCTCTCTTTAAAAACTACCACAAAATACCCTGAATAGTATCCAAAAGCAATAAGTTCACATCAAAAACTATACCTCTTAAAGTCATTACGATTTTTTTAGACTGTGCAACATGCGGATTGCAAACAACTTTTAAAAAGACATCCGTCCTGTCACAGATGGACAAAAACAGGTTCAATAAACTTTGAAACGTACAAATGAATAGAAATATAATTCTTTTTGCAGTTACTATACTTTACAGTAACCAACTAATTAAATGATAACGTGCATTTAAGAAGGAGGAAACCTTTCTGCTAATATATTGACATCAAAAATATCGTATATACTATGAACATATATGATGCCATACTTATAGTATAAGTAGGACAAATTACAACTCTATATCCAATAAACATTTATAATTATTCTAGAATTACTTAACGAAGTAGGAAAGACGCAGTAAAAAACATACCAACACGTGCATCATGCTGAAATTGGTAGGCATCAGATTTGCTTTAATGCTTTCATTGCTTCTTAAGTTCTTAAAGTTTTAGTTATCATGATCATGATAACTTTGCTTTTTCTAGTGGTCCAAAATTTGTCATTTTTTTTATTATAACATGTTCATAATATATACAATCATATAATATAATCATATATTATTATGGTTCGTGGTTTAGAGCAAACCCAGTGAAATTGTTACTATCCGATAATTATGGATCTTAAAATTATAGTTTTATTTTAGATACGTATGATAAATTAATAGTTACTGATATCACATTATGTTAAATTTTATACTTATAATAATCTGAATGATGATAAATCTAAGCTACACATTCCAGACTAGTTTCTTTTTTACAAAGTCAGTGACTTTCTGAGTTTTTTATACAAATTGGACTACTTTAAATTGTTTATTTTGGATTGGAGGTTCATTAAAAAGTGTTATAGGACAAATATTTACTTAGCCCATAAGTGATACAGTGAGATTGAAACTTTCAATGGATTATAGTTCTGACAATAATAGGCTGGTTTCCCACAAGCACGCTGCTTGTTTCAGATGAATATGAACTCCTGTGATGAGGCTTGGTATTCGCATGATCTTAAATTCCCTACAATAGCGTAACATGGACATTTCGTAACTTTCCCAACAGCCACGGCTTACGGAAATACTCTAGGGAAATGTATGCATTTCTTTGACACGCACTGGATTGGTTTACATAACGTACATAACAGGAGGACAGAGAAAAAAAGGTAGGTTCTGGTCGGTTAAGATAGTCAAGTAGATTATTACGCAAGAGTAATTAGTCTAAGGCAGTTGGCCTTACCTCTGGAGTACAAGCGAAAGTGGTAACTCAATCGTAATAGATATTGCAAATCGCGCTTTTCCTGGCAACACGCGCCAAGTGCTAATAACACCTTTCACCGCCTTCTTAAGGCATCAGTTCTACTAAAACCAAGTAAAAAGACCTTGATTACAAATTGTTCAATTACCTCATACAAGGATTCCGTCAATGTTAAAAAAAAAGAAATTACATCAAACAAGAGGAGAACCTTGATCTAATTGTCTTCAAATTGAAACAAGCAAACGCAATCATTAATTAATAATCCGTATGCAATCAAGAATGGAGATTTATCTAATTTATCTGTGTAGTGATAGATATGAAAGACTTTAAAAATAATTCCTTCGACTTAGAACCTTTTACTGTACAATTAAAAAAGAAGAAGATCTATTCAAAGCTGGAAGTAAAAAAATACTAGGAGTGCTGCTACAGAAATCATTTAATCATTGTTTCAATTTTGTGCCAAAGAAATCAAATATTGTACTTGATTTCTTAATCAAGTACCAATAAATGATAATATCAAACAATTTTATGCACAAATTTCAACAGTAATATACTATTTGCAAGAGCAGTGCAGAGTAAAAAAATCTCAACTGCCAAACCAAGGTCGCCTATAAGTTAGCCACAGCGCTATCGCGACCTCCTTTCCCTACTGTTTACCTGCGTTTTAAAACTGCCAAATAAAAAGTTTTATTCATGATTATTATATCTTTTTTCTTATGTTACGTCCTCTGACATTAATTGGTTATATAACCATCAAGTAACAAGTAAAGTACTTATTACATGAACTGTTAATTTGATAATATCATTTGAGATAGTAATCACTGCAGTTCCGCATTACCTATGCAAATGTTGGAACTACAGGAAGTGACGCTCAGTTTGTTCACCATAATGGAGTTAACCATAATTTGACAGCTCTGGGAAACGACTATTTGAGGAAAATTTACAAAGATAAATTCTAACAAAAACTAATTTTTAGTGAAATCAAATCGAAAATACTTTATTATTTTATTAAATTATAAATAAAATGTGATCTCATACACAACATGGATGAAGAATTTGAAATGTTCTTCGTTGACGAGTATGACAGTTTAGGGTCATGTTTCATCGCTGCTTCACCTATTTCTCCATACTTTAGCTCTTTTAAAAAAAAATGTTTAGTAATTCTTAGAAGGACAATAGAAAACAGGCTGTTAGATTAAAATTATTCTAGTGAAGCATACATGTAAAAAACTTAATGATTTTTGTTACTCTATGACGGCAAAAAGTTCATTGTTCCTTGCTCATAATTTCATTCAATTTCCGTTAGAGGTAAGAAAGAAAAAAGTAATTTAAAATAAATTTTACTCTATTATTTTACATGAAAAACATTTTAGTAAAATACTTTGAAGCTTAAAGACTCTAAAGGCAAGAAATGCTTGAATGCAGTAAGTGGATAGTTGTGTTTGGTTCTGAAGGCTTTGGACAATTTATTTATTGTTTCCGTTTCTTTCTTTAATAAAAAAAATGTTTAATGTTTCTTAAAATCCTTTTTATACTTTTTTTTTTAACTTATTAATAAAGTTATTAAGTACACAAATAAAAATAAAATCCTTGCAAGGCGTGAATTGGTTAAAATGGTATTTTTCGCTCCATTGCATAATGATTATCATAATTCAGGAGGCTACAGCTTTATGAGCGTCAGTACTGGAATAGCCTGGGCTTTTATGAAATCTGACATCTACCACTTTAGCACTAAGTATCTTTAATTCCTGTTTTCCATGAATAACATGCCCACAATAGCCCTCACCATCTAATTTTATGTTTGAAGTAATGTTTTAGGCAGAGATTAATTTCATTTCTCTATTTATCTGTTTTTTTCGGGTGAAATTTGAATTATTTTTCATATTTGGTTTTGATTGCATTCGAAATTGATTTGTATTGACTTGGATTAGATACCCTATTATTTCTCCAGTAAATTTAGCACAACAACAAATCTGTAGGATTTTTCTTAAGTAAAACAGCTTTTCCGGTTAAAAGTCTTGATCGAAAGCTCGTTTTTCCTGTGTTGCATTTCAGTTTGTCTTCTGGTATACAAAATTTTGGGCTTTACTTTGGTTTTTATAATATATGGATTTAATTATAAAATTAATTATTGGGTAAATATTGGATATAATTATAAATCACTGTAATTTATAACTACTATAGCTGAAGCTGTGCAAACAGTTTTATATAATTATAAAGTACAGGTTAAGTATTTACAAAGAAACAAAGTGTTAATTTAATTTAACTATTAGTTTTAAATTTTACTTCAATCGTTGAAATCCATTCCTGTTTATAAACTTTACACTACAGGAGATAAACCCAAAGAATGGACAGCGCGTTGTTATCGTAATAAAACTGTTCATACGGAGACAACCTATAATTTCCAAGAACTTCACATTTGATTCTGTAAGCTTATAGGGCTTCACAGAAATTTAAGATAAACATAAAAAATAAAGGTAACCTAAAATTTAGCAATAACTTGTAATGAAATTATAAATATATTTTACATTAACTAAAATCTCAAATCTGGCTATGACTGGGATCTAAATTACTGAGTGCTAGTACTGCCACCTGTTGACAACTGACCTCTATTTCAATCTTTCCCATTATACAGCAGCCCAGCGTCAACAACCGTATTTAAAATACATGCTGAACTCGTACTCAAACTACTATTTAAATCTGATCCGTACATCAAAAAGCAGAACAATTTGTATCAACAAAACAAATCCTGTGATTGATATTATTAGAAATATCAAATTTAGATCGAAAGACAATTGCAGGAATGATTGGTAAATTGAACTAGAATGCTGCTTTCATTTAGGAGAAAAGCTTCTGTACTACAAGCATAATGCAGAGATGCTATGCATTTAGGGATGAGTTTTATCATATATCAGCACTCATGTTAGTATGGGTGTTTTTTACCTTCTTATACTTACATTTTTTTCACTAGCTACAATTATGTAAGACCAACTAATGGTTAATCAAATTAGAAGGGACACGCTTGACAAAACATGCTTTAGTTCTTTGTAAAAAGGGACAGTGAACTCTGGCAAGCCTTACCAAAGAACGAGCTTACTATGGCTTCGTCAAGTGTTGCGTCAAACATGCACTCGTTACGAGCAACAACTTTCTGACTGCTCCCTGCAATGATTTCGGAATCATAACTCCGCATACAATGAACTAAAACATGTTTATTTTATTAGCTAACTAGTTGGTTAAGTATTAGATTTAAATTTTAATTTTTAGTATTTGTAATTACTACGCTACGGTCCAGAATCTTTGATGGATGAAGTTGATATTTTACGTCAAAATGGGCCTCATAGTGTAGATGATCCCTATTGTTTGGGAAGAATTAAGCATAATGGGGAAGTCACTTTTTTGCCAAAAACCGTTTTTTAGAAAACATTTTTTTCTTCTAAACAGTTAACTCCAGAGTTTTGAAATTTTGGCATTATATTTGAGGTTACAAATGCAATAAACGAAAAATATATTCAGTATTTTAAAACAAAGAGTAATATTTTTTTCAATAAAATGTAAAACATTTTGACTTATAATTCAATCTCAAAGCTTGTGAGATCAATAGAAGCCATACCGTTGGACGGATCAAAATGAAACTGTACCAAAAAAAATAACATTATGTGGAGAATGAGTTGTGATAATTTTTTTAAAAATTACATTCTTCAAAGGGGCGTTTAAGTATGATTTCTGTTTTCAGAAAATGTTTTTTTGATGCTAAACGGCTCATTAAAAAATCATGAAAATTTGACCATAAATAGTTCAAAATATTAGCAATTTTTAAAAAAAAACTCATGAAATTTCAATTACGGCAAAGAGCAATAGAGCTTTAAAAACTGTTTGTTTATCCTAGACTAAGGGATCACCTGATATACTTGTCGAATTTTTGATATTTTTTTACAATCTTTACATTGACTTAGAAATTTTTCGAGGGAATCCACTGAGATAAAATTGATATTTATAAAGAACAAATTTAAATAATTTATTGACTTATACGAGATATTAGGGGAATAATATTTTTACATGAAAAAAAAATCACCTTCATTAAATATTAATATATTTCCTTTGTCATCCATGGTATGATGGATTTGTGTCATAATATGCTTTAATAAATCTATATATTCCACTCTTGAGCAAAACATAATATCAGTTATAATTATTTTATCTTTGTGAATTGTAGAATGTTTCCATGACATTGAAATGTGACTAATGGTCTCTTTCCTCAAGAAACAGGATTTATGTTTGTTGACAAATATCCAGTTTTTTCACTATT
This sequence comes from Hermatobates lingyangjiaoensis, assembly GCA_026182355.1. NCBI lineage: Eukaryota > Metazoa > Arthropoda > Insecta > Hemiptera > Hermatobatidae > Hermatobates > Hermatobates lingyangjiaoensis. Next base: position 330,145 of record JAPFBL010000019.1, read on the forward strand.
CTAGTCTAATAGTTCATTTTGTTATTTTCAAAAATTAGAAGGTCCCAACTATAAAAGATTTAAATTATATTGAATAGCTGGCTTCGACTTTGAGTTGAGTATGTAAACTGGCTAATTACTAATATATTTTTTCTCAATATACATTTATAGCCAGCTTAAAACAGAGTACAGCAGACAGGAAAAATATAACAGTCGCTCAGAAAAAATTGGTAGATATGATTTCTGACAAAGAGGAAGGAAACTGATTTTATTAAATTGTGCTAAGAAGCCATAAAATTCCCAGTATAATAATTATATAAAAGACCAAAAATGTAAAACAAATTCAAAATTGAAATCTTTCGTTTGAAGATTAATAAATGCAATTATCGTACATCTTTAATTATAAATTATCTTAAAATGACATTTTTTCTTCGATTTTTTTCAGAGAAAATAAGAGTACCTTCTTGTTTTAAATTTAAAAATTTGACTTAAATATTCAATGTCAAGTAAACGATGTAAGAAATCCACTGACTATTTGAAGAAAAGTCATGTTCTCTTGTAGGAGATTATTTCGTATCAAGAAATTTTCACTTTGGATTTTCAAAAATCTTATTACTGCTATAGTTATACTAATGAGATTATTTGCATCAGTGGTTGTATATCCAAAATTAAGCTTATATATTGATAAGTCGATCAATCACTATCTGTACTACCTCAGAAATGAAAGACTAATAAACATCTCCTATTTAGATGTTTACATTATGCTTAAATGCGAAATTATATATTATATATCCAAGAAGTTTGATATTAAGTTTACTTATAGTAAAGTTGAGTGTAGGCCACTCCAGATTTTTCCACACGGAATCAGTCTAAAATTCCAAGAACTTCACATTTGATTCTATAAGCCAATCGCACTTTACAAAACATAGCATAGATAACTTATTTATATAAAATATTTCGTATGCAACATTTTCCGTGTGAAGACAATGAAAGCAATAGCACATCTCTATGTTCCTTCTTCTTCTATGAGAGCTGAGCTCAGTAGTCTCTCTTTATGGCATCAACGCAAAACTTGCACCTATTAACATTGAAACATATTTGGGCTGTGCTGCAGATGTTCTTTTATGCATTTTTGTTAACTATGTATTCTCCTTGTCATCACGTGAATTACTAAGTGTTTCGTTTGTTTCTGTTTAATTAATGTAAATTTCTTTTTGTTATAAACTATTCCAGGTTATCAATTCTTGAAATATGATGTAATATCATTGTAACATTCTTACAAATGTTTAATCAGAGCAAGAGAAATGATAGCTCCACAAGCAGAGAAAATGATGATAAAAGAAAATTCCACCTTCAAAATAAACGAAAAAAATTAGCAGCAATAGAGGAACCCGACTTTAGACTAGCAGCCCAAAATGGTTTCAATATGAGAGGACGGTCGCCACATTGATGGTGGCCGGCGTACAGAAGTCAATTTAAAGAAAAGAAATTTACATTTTTACGTTTCAGTTATCACATTATACTATATAATAATCAATTTTATTTTTGAATTAAAACAATAGAAAATGCAACTACATTAAAAAAATTATTTTAGTACTTTTCCCGAGCAACCCGGGAGTTTCCAAAAAAGTTTGGTGTCAAAATTGTTTGTATATAATATTGTGTTTAAAGAGAATATAAATATATTGTTCACATAAAAATGGGAAAACTTTGTAAAATATATATGTAGTAAAATGTTTGAAAATAAATAATTAATAATTAAATAAATATTTAATTTATTAAATTTTTAAATTAATTTAAATTATCCATTTATTTAATGTAAATAAATTAATAATTGATATTAAATAATTAATAAATAAATATATAAAATATTTGAGATCTTAAAATTAATATTAATTAAGTAATTAAATTATTAAAAATAATAATGCAGAGTAATTATGACAGCAGCCGTTAAAGCCAATATTACTCATTTTGAATGGAAAAAGATAAGGAACAGAGTTTGGTAAGAGACCTTCAATAATATCCTGAATGTGATGTAAACTTGATTGGAAGAACTTTTCCGGACTTGGGTGTACAACTCCTGTGTATATGTCTGATGCTGCGAAGGATAAATAAAATGAGCACCTGGTCGCTTCCTCGAGACTGACGATTGCGTTTGGTGCACTCCGGAACTTACCACACATTCGTCCCGCCAGCGTTAAAAACATCACATAAATTATAATATATTAATTTATAAAATTACAAGAAACAATAATTTCTGCAGGAGAAGTTTAAACTATTTTGTCATCCTTAGCATTAACATTTTTATTATTCATATATATTACAATGTACATAACATATTTATCATTTAAAAATCATTGCTATTCTAAAAGCTTTAGAGGTAGATTCATCTGAAACTTGTGCAAGTAATTTTGGGAAGAAAACTTAGAACTTATTTCCAATGAATGTATTCTACTTTAGATTGACGTCAAATTATAACTTAAGAAGATAAACAACCTGAAAGGTGAAAATAATAGCATCAGATAAACAGGAGCGTGTTATGAATGAAATAATTCATCTTCCACAGCCATGAAATAGATAAGATCAAATAGGAACCTAAGAACAATCGAAGGTAGTGAGTCGAAAAGAGAAAAGAGTCATAGCGTATGCATGAGTCACAGTAAGAAATTATTAAATGGGATTAAAATCTGTCGAACAAGCAACAGTCGGAGTCACAAGATGAATGGTTCAATTAAACATTTAATGTTTACTATTTAAACTACATTACTCTATTATTTTAATTATATAATATATATATATATATATATATTCCTCTTGTTCTTCTGTCTCTTTTACCCACAACGTCTCTGCTACTTCCATTACCTTCCTGGACATCGACATCACATTCCAAAACAACACCCTTATTACCTCTGTCCACTCCAAACCCTCAAACCCCCATCAGTACCTGCATTTTAATAGCTGCCACCCTCCTCACATAAAGAAATCCATCCCCAGATCCTTGTCTATCCGGATCCACCGGATCTGTAATAGACTCCTTAACAAAACCCTGCACCTCAACTCCCTCAAAACCAAGTTCCTGGAGCGTGGCTACCCTCCAGCGCTCCTCGACAGAAGACTCATCCCCGCCGATGTACCCTTCAATCCTGGTGCTATTTCACCTACCCCTCCAAATGAATCCGCCCACCTTGTGACCACCTTTTTCCCAGGCATCCATAAACTCAAACACATCCTCAAGGACCTGTTCCCCATCCTATCCTCTTCTCCTTCCACTTCTGCCATTTTCCCTAACCAACCCCGCCTGTCCTACAGACGTCCCCCTAATCTCGGCGACCTCTTCTCCCACAGAGACCTGGTACCCAGGAGAGTTTACCGCTCAACTGTGGGTGCGAGGGGCTGTGATCGTCGAGGTTGCCGGACCTGCCCGCTTCTCAACCCCATCCCTCACTTCACTTCACCTTCTTGCAACCAGTCCTATCCTGTTGCTAGGGACTGCTCTTGTACCTCCAAAAACTGTGTCTACCAACTGGAGTGTACCCGCTGTGATGCGTTCTACGTAGGCTTATCATCTAACATGCTCAGCCTCCGTATGAACGGTCATAGAGCATCCGTTAGCAACAACCAAAATTTACCTGTTGCCATCCACGCTAACTCCCACGGTCTCACCTTTAATGAATGCTTCAGAGTACAGATCCTGCGACAGATTCCTCCTGATGACTATACTGTAACCCTCAGAGCATCCGAGGAGGCACATATTTGCTTGCTCAAGGCACGTTCCAAACCCGGATTAAACCTTAAGCGATAAATATATTTTATTTTTATTTTATTTATTTATATATATATATTTTTTTTTTATTTAACATTTATTTATTATTTTTATTTTATCTAATTTATTTTATTTTATTTATTTTTATTCCTATTTTTTAAATTGCTTTAATTATTTATTTATTTTATATTATTACTTTTATTTTTAATTGTTCTTATCCTTGTATTTTCATTTGTTTCTCATCGCCTTACCAACTCTGTTATCTTCCTTTTTCATGCTTTTAGGTATTTTTCACGGTATTCCTTTTTATACTTCATTTATCTTCCTGCTGTTTATTTTACCTTCAATCAACCAGAACTGCTTTTCTTAATTCTTAATTTTAATTTTAATATTAATTTTCTTCTGATCGTCTCTACTTCATTACTTCCTGAACCGGGCGCGCGTGGCAGCACGGTCGGTTGCCGGGACGGTTTCCTGCCGTTGTGTTTCCGGCGTGCTTGGTCGCCCTTTCTCTCTTTTCTCCTGAAGACGGATCATCCGAAAATTTGAGTTTGTAAGTGTGTCTCTTTCTCTGTGTGTTGCTTTTCTTCGTTTGTGAACTGATATATATATATATATATATATATATATGTTAAGAAATATTATTGAATCGTCTCTAATTAAATTTAATAGATCTAATATTATAAACATTAGTAACGGTCTCTTCAAACTTGATACTTTCTTCACGAGGGCAATAGCCTCTTCAAAGAGGGTTGACAGCTAGCGGATAGTTTTTTTTACTTTTTCTTACTGTACTCCTTTGTTTCCCCAAACATCCCTTTCTGGACATTAGTCCTTTCCTGTGCTTTCACCCTTTTAAAATACCACTCTTCCCTCCCACTCTTCTCAACTCCTCACCAGATGTTTTCTGCATCTAGTGTTCAGTTGGGTTTTTGACTCTGACGAAGACCGCTTGTTACGGTTGAAAGATCTTAGTCTTGTTTTCCCATTTCTTATTGTGGTTTGATCATTGATTGTTGTTTCACGTGTTTATGTGAAATCTTTTTATATATATATATATGCAACGTTGTTGGCTTATATGGGCAACGGTTAATGCAAAGTTATAATAGAGTAAGGAATAAATATAATTTAAGAAGTTAATGGTCAATATTGTGATTTTAAGAAGAATGAAGTTGGAAAAAGAACTAAAATGTTGCTGTGTTATTTATTAAGTAATCCCTTGCCTATAGAAACTATCTTGTAATTTAAATATTTCAATAGTATTCAGGTGTTACGTTGAACAGTTTTTTTATTTCTATCTGTTATTGTAAACATGCGACTCTTGATGTATGTCAATCGCTCATTGATGAATGGTATGTATATTTATTGAAAACATATTGAAATTATTGAAAAAAATCAGTTGAAATTTTGATTGAACCATAAAAAGGAAAATTGATAAGTTTTGACTCTCTTCCTTTTCAAGATTAATATTAATATTTTATTTGTACATATACTGATAAAGTATCGACCATAAAGTAGAAACAGAATACAATCTCATCAGGACTCGGTCAGTTCGTCAGAGTTATTTATTTGTGTACTGTGGAGCGTTGTTTTATTTCCATTACAAAATGAATCAGGCCATACGACTACTCTTACAGTATCTAATTTTTGTTCAACTGTCATCACGAAAAAGGAAAGAGGGATACTTTCTGCAAACGGATGGACTTATGCAAACCTCCATCTACCACATGGCTATCTCTTGACGACTTTATCAACACATTATTAGTTTATCAAGTCTATTTTGAACTATTGTTCATTCGTTTTCTAAACGTTTTGTTCAAATCTGAAGTATTTATATAGTAGCTTAGGTTTGGTTACAGTGGCAGTCCCACAAAAGAGCACACATAGGCTGAAAATTGACTAAATTTTGCTTAACTCGAGTGTATTTAGAGTAGCGATCTTTAACGAGTACCTGACATCGTACAAGCACGGGATCGACGGCTTAACGTCCTGTCCGAGAGGTGACATGCTCAGATTTATTTACCTACCTGAATAAATCCATGGCCAGAGAGTGTATTGAACCCCGGACCTACCAGTTCAGAGGCGAACACGTTGCAACTTGGCTAACCTGGCCCTCAAGTATTTATATAAAATAAAAATAAGTCTCTATGACATCAAGAAAAAACTGGAGTGGCCTACACTCTACTTTACTATAAGTAACTTAATGTCAAATTTCTTGAGTATATAAAACATAACGTCTCATTTAAGCATAACGTAAACATCTAAATGGGATATAATTATTAGCCTGTCATTCCTGAGGTAGTACAGATAGTGATTGAAGGACATATCAATTTATAAGCTTATTTTTGTACATCACAAATAATTTATTATTTGCAAATAATTTCATTAGTATAACTACAGCAGTAATAACATTTTTGAAAAACCAAAGTGAACATTTCTTGAAATGAAATAGTATCCTACAAGAGAACATGGCTATTGTTCAAATAGCCAGTAGATTTCTTACATCGTTTACTTGACATCCTTCTACATTGAATATTAATGTAAAATTTTCAAATTTGAAACAGTAAAATACTCTTTTTTTCTCTGAAAAACTTCTTAAACAGCGAAGAAAATGTTGTTTTAAGGTGATTTGTTAATTAAAGATGTACGATAATTACAGTTATTAATCTCTAAACCAAAGATTTATATTTTGAATTATCTTTTACATTTTTGGTTTTTAACAGAATTATTATACTGGGAATTTTATGGCTTCTTAGTATTTAATAAGATCATTTTCCTTCCCCTTTGTCAAATAACATATATACGAATTTTTTTTTAATGAGTGTTATCATTTACCTGCACAATATTATTCCTCTTACATCTCTTATAAGTCAATAATATATTTTCATTTTTCCATTAGAAACATCAATTTTATCTCAGTGGATTCGCTCAAAAAATTTCTAAGTCAATGTAAACAATGTAAAAAAATACAAAAAATTCGACAAGTATAGCAGGTGATCTCTTAGTCTAGAATAAACAAACAGTTTTTATATCGTTATTGCTCTTTCCCGTAATTGAAACTTCATGAATTTTTTTTTGTGAATTGCTAATTTTTTGTTCCATTTTTGGTCAAATTTTCATTATTTTTTAACGAGCCGTTTAGCGTCAAAAAATCATTTTCTGAAAACAGAAATCGTACTGTAACGCCCCTTTAGCGAAAGTAATTTCAAAAAAAAATATCTCAACTCATTTGCCATATAATGTTCTATTTGTAGGCATGGTTTCATTCTTGTCCGTCAAACAGTATGGCTTGTATCGCTCTCACAAGGTTTGAGATTGAATTATAAGTCAAAAATTTTACATTTTATTGAAAAAAAAATATTTCCCGTTGTTTTAAAATTCTGAATATATTTTTCGTTTGTTGGATTTGAAATCTCAAAGATAATGTCAAAATTTCAAAACTCTAGGGTTATCAGTTTAGGAGAAATAAATGTTTTAAAAAAAACGGTTTTTGGCAAAAAAAGTGACTTTCCCATCATACATAATTCTTCGCAAACAATAGGGATCTTTGTCTAAATGGGGCCCATTTTTGTGTAAAATATCAACTTGATCCATCAAAGATTCTGGACCGTAGCGTGGTAACAAGCAATGCTAACACACTCACCCACCCACCCACCCACCCACCCACACACACACAGACATCATCGTAAAAACCTCATAAAACGACTTCTGGGACCTCAAAACATGTAATTCTGTCAAAATCTCGAGATCGAATTTTTTCACGATCACTATACTTTACTTATAGTAAAGTAAAAAGATAACTCCCAAAGCCTTTGATATTTTCTGATTCTGACTTTGATTGTGAGGCCATATGCTTATTACAGCATTTATATTATTATATGAATTGAAAACGACCAAAAAAAAAACGAAAACGGCAAAACGAACTCCAAAAGCGGCTCAGGTTGGCAAGAGTGAAATGGTAAAAGAAAGTGGGTTACACGAATATCTAATTTTTTGGAAAGGCTAATCATATCAAAACGACTACGGAAATAATCACTGTTCTAATATTACTTATACGCAAACTAGTAAGAAATTAAAATGTTCTATTAATCGTATCAAGCTTTAGAGTAACAAGCAATTACACTCGTTTCAATTGACCACTGAATTATTTAACAAGAACTTTACTGCTGAGAAGAGGAAACTTTTTACAGCTTGCTACTCAACGTAGCTATTAAATAACTCAGAATTTTCCAAGGTTTCAGCCACTCCGATAGGAGAAAGAGAACGATGGAAGTCTCCATTCTCCCTTTCATCTCACCATAGCTCAAATAAAGGAATAATAAGGACGATGTAATTAGTAGGTGTAATGAATAAACATGCTTGGTCGTTATGCACGTGGGAGGCATACTAGCTTGAATACAGTGTTATAATATATCAGATAGGCTAAATCTAATTAGACGGCAAGCTGTAACCAAGGCTTACGTAACGGACCTACATTGTGTGGGACAGACCGTTCTAAGAACCCCTATTGCTTCTTATTGACGGCGGCCTGAAGACAGAAACATGCCTCTTCAACATTATCTTCCTTCCTCATGACCTTAGACAAAATAATGTCTTACTAAACCAATACCAGTTACTTTTAATAACATGAATAGATTACAATTATGACCAATAAGGCAAATAATACTAGAAGTATAGAAGAGGAAAGCAACCGACAACTTTGTAAGATGGTAAGATGGTAAGATGCAGAAAGGCTCTCACACTACATACAGGGAACTAAAAGACAGCAATCTGTAAGATAAAACTCAAAAGATATATTTAAAAGTAACATTTAAATCTTCTATTTAAAAAAAAAACATGGATTTAAAAATTCCTGAAATTATTAACCAAAATTTCCTTACAGTTTTGGACGAAAGGAAGACAAGACTAACTAGCTTAGACTGCTCAAAAGACAGTCCTGTGCAAAATTCAAAAATATGTTTAAGAGTAAAATAGTTCCTGAAAAACACTAGACAGCAATATAAATAGAAGCGGGATGTTTGAATTGGTTACTTTCCAAGTGTTTACCGTCACTTAAACATAATACATAATAACTATTATTGATAACAATTAAAAAGTTTTAACTCTAAATAATATTCTATAATGGATGAATAAACAAAAGAATATTTTATAAAGGTTTTTTATGTCACAAATACAAGAATTCGATTTAAATGTAAAGTGACTTATATCACACTCAAAGTAAGCATACGAGACGTGCATGCAGAAAAATGTCACAAGAAAACACGTGATTCTAATATTTTATATTTTTAGGGTAAGATTTTGAATGTCAATATATTGAACTCCTGTTTGTATGTGCTTTATTTGTTTTTTTCTACTGTTAATTGGTATTTAATATTTTTGTGTTGTTCACTGATCAAATAGAATACAGAAAGACATCAGTATAGAAGCGTAATTCTAGGAGTAATCTAAGTGGAATTACTCGTTAGTTGAAACAGTGTCCACCACAAGAAGTAATAGAAAACCCAGAAATATCTTCTAACCACCCAAAACCCTTTAAAATAACCACTATTATCTAGAACAAAATATGTTAATAATTAACGATACAAAAACAACTCATTAATAAGTATAAATGAAACATGATAAATTATCATGACTAAATAAAAATTGTCATTATAGACTAAAACTTAGAAAACTAACAAATTAATTTTGATTTTGATGTAACTATTCTTAACAGTACTTTCAAGTTTATAGTTCTTTTAATTACTTTTCTAGTTTTGAGTTTTAGCCAGAATTAATCACGACGCAAACTTCAAATACAAATGAAAATGTGAAATGAGGCTCTGCTAATTTCTACGAGTCTCTGCGGTGGTGCTATGAGTGCGCTAATGCACTTATCTTGGATTTTGTGCTATTATACCGAGTAAATGTTAGCAAGAACTTTACTTCTAACTTGTACGTATATTTATGCGTACGTCCAGGTACTACTATAATCTCTTTATAAGGTGGAGTAAGTCTGATGAAGCTGACTCTGGGATACTCTATAGAACTCAGCTAAAAAAGGTATATTTCATTCACTCATAAACTAGACATTGTATAACTACATCTCACTGTAATACGTGGAACAAAATCATCGTCTAAAATACAATAAGAAAATCAGAAAAATGACTACGATACAATATTTGACAGAAGTGAATTAAATATAAGAAAACAAAACAATACTACGTTCAGTGTTATGAAATAACAAATCATTGTCTATACAGAGGAAAATTATACAAATCATACTTTTCCATCCAGGGAGTGAATAACCAAACACTTTCCAATTACTTAAAAGGAAAAAAGTGCATTACAGGGTTGCGTGAACCCTACCCCATCGGTAAGTTGGACTAACAACTGAACAGTTGAAGCGTCTGACCGTATATCACAAGGTTGGATTACTCGTTCTGAGGACAGGAGGTCAAAGCAGGCGTAGAAATTACTGACAAACTCACGTCTATACTTCTAATCTTATAGAACATAAAAATGTTAAGTGGCCCGCCCGGAAGTTAGGCGTCAACTAAAAAACAGTAAGTTCACGGACCAGTCGGAGAGCTGTCAAGTGACCAAGGAGAAAAGGATATTTATATATATAAGATGAATCAAGTGCACTTGAATACGAATAAAGTAGGTACAAACTAACTTTAGTCAAACAGTTTTAACAACAGTAATTTAAACAAACGTCCATCTAAAACAGTATTTAATAGCAAATTGATGTAAAACCCTAAAATAATATTTTTCATCAGACTGTGTTAATTACAAATTTGAAGTTAGCTTTATATATTTGAAGTAGAATTAGGCCTGTGTAGCTTATATGAAGTTTGGGTTTTGATTTTAAATTTGGAGAAATACTCTGCATCTCTGCCTCTAGCGAAGTTAAAACAAAGACTGCTCTGCAATTAAAAGGGTAAGCGAAAACTAGGAAGAACCCTTCATTTAGTAAAGTTCAAATAGTAATCCACTCGACTAAGCCATCTTCATGTTAAAACAGCTTTAATGACTCAGGCATATAGTACATTTTTAGAATGTAAAATTTTAATGACTGCATCCATTGGCATTATTTAAAGAAAGGTTGATAGTTTCTTAAAAGGTTTGTGCATTGTGAGTTAAAATTACATAAATTCCTATTACCTCCAAAATGCTAAGCAAATCTTGAGTTTCAACTACCTTCAAGATCAACAGTAACATATCTTAATGAACACTTTTTAATCTTAATACTTATAAAAAATAACAAAATTAATTTTTATTATTTAATTAACAATTAACAATATGTAACAATTATAAGTTAGTAAACAGTCAATCAAAAAAAAGTCAATTATAACTATCCAATACATTATTTTACGTTAATTAATTCACAATTTGTAGATAGTCATATTTTCGTGTTAGATAATGAAGTAGAGAATAATTAAAACAAAACTTCTCAGTAAGGATACTCCAGAATGTCAAAATGTAAACAAAGGGGAAGATTTAACATTAGAGTTTTGAAACTGATACTTTCAATTATTTTAAAAATTGTTAAAACGGTATTTTTAAATAAATATCTTTATAAAATGATGAATTAATAGAGATTTTACTCTTTCAGACTCTATTTACATAGATAAGAAAAAGCAACATTTTACGAAAACTTTTACCATTTTTGGTTATTTTATGAGCTTAAATGACAGTAGAGGAAAAGTTGTTCTTTTGAGTTCCTCTTTGAACCCTTTCACTTCTAAGACAGTCGGCTAGATTATGTTGTTATCAATTTTGTTGACTCTGGAGGTAATTCTTAAACTTTGCACCCATAGTCACTGAATTTTCAAACATTTTTTGCTATAGCTTACTCAGGTTAAAAAACATGCATTATCTAAAAAATTTCATGTCATTAGCATGGGAAATTTTGACTCTGAGTTGGTGCGTCAATCAGTTACTAGACAAGTGATTCTTTATGCATTAGTATAGATAAATAGATTAGTATAGATAGATATTAGCACTGATTGAATTATCATTAGAAAATGAACCTGATTGACGTACTACAATGTGGCATAACTCCCACAAAGTTATTCGAGCAATGTGACATTTCAGACTAGAGAAAAATGGTCGTTTAGAGACAGTTGAGTAAGTGGCCATCACCCTAAACTACGGATCCATGACAATCACTATGCTTTAAAAAGCTACACCCAGACAGATATGCTGACCATTTAGTGTTAGTTTTGTAAAAGTCTCGGACAGAGAGTAACTATTTCTATAAAATGTTATCATTTGACAATGTATATTCAGAAGAACAAAAACAAGTTTAATTTAAAAATGATTGGAAACAAAATTGTTGTTATGTTGTAAGTGACATATGCGATTGTTATAAAACCTACAATTACTGAAAATATTTTCTGGTTCGTTTACTTGTCTGTTGAGCGTTAAGTGATTAGTTTAGTCAATATTGCCGCAAAGTCCTTGCAACACGCGGCTGGCTCACACGATATCCCTATACTCTTTAAAGTTTCTCTTACAAATTTAATTCCCATTATTCTTTCAGTCGATATTTATGATTTAGATGTCCAGAATGATTTAGGGTTTAATTAACTAATATTCAAGTCTGGAGGTCATATGTGAATTCAGATGTTATTTAAAAACTATTATTTCAATTGTAACATTATTTTGATGGTAAAAAAGTTAAGTTAAATTCATAAAACTCTTACGTTCAACAATTCATAAAACGCAACCATCTACAAGGCGTGTGTTTATACATAAAGGAGGTGTACATCATACCTGCTTTATGTATATACACGCTTATTCATTGTGAACACATAAACATCTAAACATAGTACAAATAATCCTGACTTTATTACTCTGGTTAAGGCGTCGATTTTTATTTCATATGTTAACTATTTAATTATATATAATGTATCCTAGCATCCGTATGATCGATATTATGAACAACAGTTCATCATCAACAAAATATAAAAAGACTAGAAAAAGCAGAAGAGACCCACAGAACTCTTACTTCATTTTTTTCTTCTTTGATCATCCCCTGACAGCGAACTGCTGTTCAAGGTATCGTGAATTGTATCTCTTTTGTGTTCATAATTTGATCCTTATGTTATACTTCCTTAATGACTATTATGACATTTTTTAGTTGGTTTAGAAATGTTGTTTTACAGCTTTTTGAAACGTCAAATGATGTTTTTCAGGGACAGTTTCAGTGAAAATAGCTCAATGAGCTAAATGTTGGGATTTGTTGAAGTCACATGACTGGCTTGGGAGTCTCAGAGCTACAGGTTTGGGAATTCAGCTACAGGCCTCGAGGGACCTTGCGTGGTTGATGGGAAGAGGATACCTTCTCCCGAGGGCAAACAGCAGTTAGCAAGGCGCTATTCAGAAGGCAATTGGACAAGCTAACTACTGTTTAACAGGCACCTTTCGTCTTTCATCCTTGATTCGCTCAGTAATCAATACTCATCCTTCTGAGCTCACTTAGTACTTCTTCTAGAACAGCGGTGGGCAACTTTTTTGAGAGTGCATTCCAAAACCAACGAAATCTCTAATTATAAAAACCCTTCTGCCTATCAACCAAATTTTTTTTAAGAAATTTACCCGAGCAGTAAAAATCACAGTATCTGAGGACGAAAAGTAAATTTATTCATCTTCAAAAAGACGTCCAAGCAACAACAAATGTTGAAAACAGTTACCTGTAAATGGTTGATAAGTAGCAAGAATCAGAAAAGACAGAAATAAAACAATGATTATCCAACTATACCAGCACTAAGACCTGTTTTAGAACTCCATAATTCTCAGGAGCGAATGAGTACAAGAGTGCTGTCCAAGTATGATCAAAGTGTACAAGACAAGGGGCATATTCTTATGGGAATATTACCTACTACCAACCTCTGCGATGCAACAGTAAAATCACTGTGTTTAGAAAACTGTTTGCTAAAGGAACCAAGAATATAACGTGAACCTCCTCAAAGCTCCCAATAAAGACTATAACAGTCCAATGTTCATATCTGTTATTTTTAATTACTCACGTTTTTAAAAATTTCTACGGGTGTCTGTAACGTTGTAATTAATAGAAATTCTAAAATGTTGTACTTGAGTTCATTTCATCTCTATAATTTCTCATAGAAAAGGACCAACTTCAGTTCTCTTATTGAACTATTGACGTTTTCCTTAAGTAATTTTCAAGTAAATTGTGATGGTATTAAAAATGTAAATCTATAATTCTATGATTCGCGTCATTATATGCACATTCATACTTGATATAAAATAGAATGTAATTTTTGTTGTTGTTATATGAGCAAATATATAATTAATTTATGCTAGTTTAATATATTTATGAACTACAAATATTATTTTTTAAGTTAAATTTTAAATTGCATATATTGGCATAAATTTTTGTACGACCAAATAACACGATAGCCATCATTAAATTAATAATGAGTGCTCTTTTCTTTCAATTCTTTTCAATAGCGTCATTGTCACTTGATCTCTGATGAAAAATAAGTAATATTTAACGTTCAGACAGCTTGACAAGGTTATGCGCTCAGTCAGACAGTAAGCAAAAATATTGAAAAATATTCCCAGGGAAGTAAGACAGAATTCAAGTCGTTGTAAATCCTTTGGCAATTCGGATACCTGGGTATTTTATTCTGCATGAGTATTACTGATCCAAAGAAAAGGAAAACCCTTGGCTAAGGAAACTGAATAACCTTGAGGGGTTATGGACCAAGGGTCGACTGGAATGGGCATTGATACAAGCAGGAACTGCTCCATTCAAAAGCAAAATTCTGATGGACAGCCCGCCAAGTTATTTTGACTCCATCTTGATTCCGCACAAACGTGTTCCGTCTGCCTCGCTGCTTATTTACTTTCCTTAAAAATGTACAGTAGAACCAGCAATCTCAGCATTTTCTCATCTCACCATATTTCGCAATATATAAACAAAAATCAAATAGAAAAAAGCATTATGTTATTCTCTGGAATAAATATAAAATGAATCCATACATCATATTAAATATTTATATTATTTTTTAAAAGTTGAAAAATTAATGTATGAACAACATCAAACTTCTATAAAATACGTTATAGTTTTTACGTTACTATAAAGTATAGTGATCGTGAAAAAATTTGATCACAAGATTTTGACGGAATTACATGTTTTGAGGTCCCCAAAGTCGTTCTACAAAAATCATGAAATTTCAATTACAGAAAATAGCAATAAAGCAATAAAAACTGAATATTGATCCTAGATTAATGGTTTACTTGCTATACGTGAATCTACTAAAATTAAATTGATTTTAGAAAAAATTCAAATGGTTTAATGACTTATATGAGATATAAGAAGAATAATTAGAATAATTTTCTTACATGTAAAGAATCAGTGTCAATGAACATACATTTCTGATACTTTCCACGGTATGATGAATTTTACTAAGTACGAGATTATTTTGTAAAACAAAATCTTCTCTACGGTTTTACAAAAGTGTTATTACAAACTTTTACAAAGGTTATTCCGTTTCCAAGTTTGGTAGTTAACAGGCTTAATGCATTAAAAATAACTCGGTTTCGAAATGAATTTTCCATTTATCTAGATTTTAGTCAGTAGAGGTTTGGACTCGCTTCACTGCATTTGAAATAAAATGAATTGTAATACTAAAGTAATATTAAGACATTTCTAAATATAATGCTGTTGGAGACAATGAAAGGACTGATACTGTATTATCAGCCAGTATTTCACTGAAAGTCAACAGAGAGTTGAGTGAAAAAGGATGGATGTGTTGAGTTTTAAATTGGCTGTCAACTGAGATGGCAGAATAATTGAGTAGATTGAGTCACTTCAGATGAAGGCCAAATTCTGACCCAGTCCCCAGCATTGTCTGCGCAAACAAGTGGAAACCCAAGTGACTCGGAAATCCAAGGCTCACACTTATAAAACCTATCAAAATCCGTCTATCCTTTTTTCCCATTTTCTTATTGTGGTTTGATCATTGATATCTTATATATATATATATATATATATATATATATATATATATATATATATATATATATGTATACATATTTCACTCAAAATTCGAAAAAACGAAACAAACTGGACAAAAATCAGCTCAAAAACGAAGAAAAGCAACACACAGAGAAAGAAACACACTTACAAACTCAAATTTTCGGATGATCCATCTTCAGGAGAAAATAGAATGGGTGACCAAGCACGCAGAAACACAACGGCAGGAAACCCTTTATATATATATATATATATATACAAATTAGATTAAACGATTCTTCGAACTAAATAGACTAGAATTTTCAAAAGAACACATAAAAAAGAAATCACTGAACTCACTACTATATTTCGATGTCCTCATCGTCAGGAATAGATGTGAATGGCTCCAAAGGCTGATAACGACTCAGCTTTATCAGCCTTTTTCAGTCGTTATCAGCCTTTGGAGCGATTTGCATCTATTCTTTACGACGAGGACATCGAAATATAGTAGTGAGTTCAGTGATTTCTTTTCTGTGTGTTCTTTTGAAAATTCTAGTCTATTCATATATATATATATATATATATATATATATATATATGATATATATAATTCTATCTTTTTTCGACCACAAAAAATTACAGCAAACAGCAGAGGTTATTGAGGGTTTATCAGTTTTGTAATATTTACTACTGTTTTCGTTGTGTCTATCTTTCGGACGTATATCTTGTTATTTGTAAAGCCCTGAAGATGCTATATAGCGAAACGTTGGCGTAAGTGAAGTGCTTGTTTGTGTAGACCAACCCTCAATAACCTTTTCCAGGGGCAATAAGGGCCACTGACCCCACCTGCAGCTGAGCCGATTCAGTAGGACCTCGGTCCGGAGTTCGATCCGAAACTCTTAAAATAAAGTCGGCACTATGGGTGGCGGGAGCCCCTGGAAGAGTTTCTTTCTCCAGCCCGCCCTTGAGGTTGGACTCGTAGTGGCTGTGGTTCTCATCCAGGTTGGGTAGACCTTCGGGTCGCTGCGTGAGGATGCCTGCTTAGCATCCGGGGGAGCTAGACCCCAGCCTTTACCAGTAGGTACGGACCACGATTTCAGCTAAGTGGGCTGGAACACTGGTAGTTGCTCTCTTTTTGGCTCTAACGGAACTCGGGATGGGTGTGAATGGCACCCTCCCTTCATTCACTAAATCTAACAAAGAGCGAGACAAGGTCTCCTCCCACCAAGTCCTTACTGCCAGGTGGCGTTTGGCCAACAAGGGGTTTTAATCCCGTTCTCTTTAACATCTAGTCCAGGAGCACTCAAAACGGGGCCCAGAGGAGTCAAATCATTGCAACCCCTGATCCCGGGGTAACGGGTACTTTCCCTCTTGTGGGGGGTCGACCGAATCCTCATGGGTCCTAAGGTAGACCTAAAACTGTAGACCCTTGTGGAGGGTCGCCATTCAATTATAGAAGAGTAGAGTCTGTAGGCCCATGCGTGTGGTCCCAGTTACCCGCTGCCCAGCGAAGCCTCCATATATATATATATATACTATATATATATATACATAGTTTAATGTACATAAAGAAACATAGAGAAATTAAAACCACACACCCACAGTCTCTAATTTTCTAAATTAGGGTCTAAATTAGAGACTGTAAGTGTGTGAATTTAATTTCTCTATGTTTCTTTATGTACATTGAAATGTATTTGTTCATTTCGGATCGTATTTTCATCGAAAAAGTGTATATATATATAATTATTATAAATTATTAGTGCGCTAAAGTAAATAATGATGTAATCTCTCTGTCCAAAGAATATATGTGAACAAGCTTGGGAGGATGAAATATCAATTACTTTATAAATAAGTCATTAGTAATTTAATAAGTAATTTTCACGATTAATTAATTTATTTATTAATTTTTTAGTGTCGGTTTATTTTTTTACATCCCGTGTCATTCTCTTTATCTTTCTGTTTTCCCTTTATTTCTACTCGCTAGGTAGCATCACTGATTTGACTAACGGACTAGCTGTTTGTCAATCAACGCATAGCCACCTAGCCAACCATTTCTTCTCCTTCCGATGACGGATATCAGAATATTTAAGTCAGTTATGTCAGGTTTCTTACATAACCTGATCATAAGCTTACATAATTATGTCATTTACTCCATAGGTTTCTTTCTAAGTAATTTGTCCTGTGATTTGAATATATATTCTAATTCGACATGATTGAATTCAATATTTCAACATTAATCTTTTCAAATGCACATAACAGATAAGAAACTTCTTAAGCCTTAGCAGTCCTTACTGGAGTCGCTTGCACATGGCACCTCCAACTTTAGTCCCAGCTGCAGGTAGCTACAGCTTGTCCTACTCTCTATTCATCTATTTGAGCAATTTATACCCTATTAACTTCATTTACAAAAATCTCTCTTTAAACATCAATATTTCGGGCCAAATTGTTTCAAGTATGGTCATTTTTCTAACATAATGATAAATAATATAATATTAGTAATAATAATATAATGGCAAATATAAAAAATACAAAAAACTATAACATAATAAGTTATAAAAAGGAATATTATATTTTTGTAATTATTATATTTATATAACTAACTTATAATTAAATCACAGTTATGGTAATATTAACGTATACATTATAATTATTCAGAAATTACTAGAAACACATCATACGTAGTGCAAGTAAATAAATCATTAAGTAAGATTAAAAATTAAAAATAGAATTTACTTACGATTGTAGAGCAGTTTCTTCCCTGAAAAAAAGAAAACATATATCGTTAGTATGTATATGAAAAGACAATCACTGTGATACACTTCTATTTTAAACTATTAATCTCATATGGTAGATATTACGTATAGCAAATACCCTAAAATTCTACTATCTAATATTTTATTATGGTAATTACTCCAGTAGGTTTAACTTCTAAACTGAAAATGATAGTTAGATAACGAGAACCGACTGACAGTGGGATAACTCCAACATCTCACAGATTGAGATGACTGACCGACTACAGTTTGAAGTTACAGAACCATTCTACAAGTGTAACTCACAGTTCATTCATAAATGTCCATTATACAGGATCCACAATTCAGAGATTGTGAGCACCTGCTGCCTAAAACGCCTTCCAGGCACAAACCTGAACGATATTAGTGGTTAACTTAACACCTATAGCTCACTCTACTAACTCTTGAAATACAACAGTCCAGACTTTTGTTTGGGACACAACCACCACGTGGTAAAATTGGTCCCCGTGACACTCAATCATATTCAATGTGAATTTTGGTGAAACACTGAACCTACAGTAGGTAGGATGGATGGATTAGGCGACCACTTTATAGTATAGCAGGGGAACTCCTCTGCTACGAGGTACTGCTCTCTGTGTCCAACAGTGCAACATGATTTAGGAGACAGGAACTGAAGACTCACAGGATTTATCCCACTTAATTGGGCAGCCTCTGAGCCAACTCATTGGTTTACATATAGAGAGCCAAGCTAAACAGGTAATCCAGACTAATCCACTACTGTTTTAAAACCACGCCTTACACACAACAAGGGTTAATCACAAGTTCAATAATGTCATCCATGGGGTCATGATCATGAGCCTTATTAGGAGGTGCAGGAAGACATCTTTACTTGTGTCCTCTGCTTAAACTAAACCAGTATCAACTGTAACCATGCGAAGCAGTTTCAAATCAAAAAAACGATATCAACAAGCCCCAAACTATACTGTCCAGATCAATGTTATTTAGCAAGACCAATATAGAAATAACCAATGACAAATAGTTTTGAATCATGTTTACCTTACACATATTGATTAACATATCATTCACAAAATATAAAAAGAGTAATTATAAATGAATATTTGTGATTATAAAGTTTTATTCGTATAAAAATTTATACGAAATTATTATAATAATTACTACATGTAGTAACAAACGATTCATAACTAATTGCCAAAAATGAAAACCGAGGATATCATGTCTGTTCTCGTGTAAAAAGAGTGACATTTATTTTTTTATAGAGGGGAAAACAAAAAACCTACGTAACCTGATAACTATTTATTCTATTATATACTCGTAGATTCTGTCATACTCATTTCATAAGGTGCCAATTAATTTATACAATAATGACTCAATAAAAGTTTCGTACAGAAATTTGTACA
The DNA here is from genome assembly GCA_026182355.1 of Hermatobates lingyangjiaoensis. NCBI lineage: Eukaryota > Metazoa > Arthropoda > Insecta > Hemiptera > Hermatobatidae > Hermatobates > Hermatobates lingyangjiaoensis. The sequence continues at coordinate 350,020 of JAPFBL010000019.1, forward strand.
TAAAGAAAGTATACTCTGTAATAAAGTTGAATTTTGGAGTTGCAGGCATTTTTTTATAAACCCGTTCATTATATCTAAGTCAAATGGGCACAGTCACGAAGATACCCGTTTAAATAAACTCTCTGCTTCGAAAACTAATCGGCTGAAGTAAATACAGTAAGGAATACTGCTATTTTCATAGAGTTTGTGCAGGCTGGAGATTATATTTAAAGAGGAAATTTAAACAAGAATTCAGTTATATTATCTCTTTTGTGCAAACACACGAATACCAATCTAAATAAAGGAAGCTAGTCCAAATTGGCAGACTATACCAGAAATTGGTTTGCAAATTGAAGGCAGCTGAATAACTTCGTTAAAACTTTGTCTTCCGGTGAAGTTTATAGAGTTTCCATCTAACACCAATGAATTAGCTCGCAGAAATAAATTTAAAATTATACAATCTAAATCTATAAACACTTCAAATCAATTCTGTTTATAATTTAATAATATCTTAGATATCATTTAATTTCAATGCTATAAAACAAATTAATTGATTATAAGGAAAGTAACAAACACCAATGATGAAAATTATCAATTTCAATTAGAATGGGTTTTCATATTAGAGGTCTCCAAATCGATTTATCACTCTGACGCAATGATGCCTGGGGGATCCACTATTTAATTGAACATGCTACAGGTCACTTCGTTCAACAGATCATGATGAAATTCCAAGTATACAACGGTAGGAATACAGCTCTGGACATTAAAAAGTGTTAGTCAAAAAATTAATAAAATTCTGCATGCACACGATAACCACTCCAAAGTAAAACCAAAATAATAATTATTCTCAATGCACCTTATTATAAGCTTATTTACAGAAATGTTGAGTGTAGGAAACACCAAGTATTTATTTCAGTTTTTATCAATTTCTCTGCTATTTATGTCGCAACAACCAAAAAAAAAATTTAATAAAAGAGAAGTAAAAGTAAACTTCATGATCAGTTTACCAGTAGAATATGAATTGCTTATGGTAAATCAGTGTGTTGATTAAGTAAAACAAGACCAACGTACGAACAGCGAGTTAAACTAGAAAATATTTAACTTAAAACATTTATCTATTTAATGAAAACCTACTGAGATAGAACAGATGGAGGGGTGATGAGGCACTTGTAGGACTATTGCTGATGTGAGAAGAAAGGTTCTTGTCAGGCGTTCAGAATTCCCACTTAAGCCACAAATTAATCTTAAGGCGCTCAGGTGCATCAAAAGATAATTATACGAGAAATTTGACTTCTATGAAAGAGACGATGACATCAAGTTTCTTGTGAATAGGTTCGAATCTCCCTTTTCTTCATATTTTCGACACAAAGCTGGTGAGTTTTATTAAAGATGTAAGATACCTTTAAGATATCAAGTTCTGTCAAAATAGGGTCTCTGTTGGATTTTAATCACTCCTACCGTAATTGAAAATTCCCAAGAAATATCAAAGTCTCGTAATTCACTACAGTTAGATATAACCGTAAGTAATTCATAAAGCTTTTACTCTGGAACACTTTCTCACAGATTGGTATAACATTCTCCTCCGACTGTTCGAATTACACTTTCAATAACCTTAAGATAGCAGCAGTATCCTGAAATCTGTTTTCAACGTCTAATGATTGTAAACGTCGGTTACAAATATGGTATACCACTTCGGTTTCATACGAGATCATTTCTTCTTTTTTACTTCTTCTATAAATTAAACTTTGTTTTTCTTCTATTTTTTGCAATTTATTTTGTATGAATACTGACTGCTTTGGTATTTACTTTACTTCTGAAAAGAACAATTTTTTTTATTATACTTTCTCTATATATTTAGCTATTAAATGAAACGGTCCCGCGGACTTTTAAATGAAAAAAGGTTAAAACAAAGGCAATACAAAGGTAGAAACAAGCATAACTCGCTTCTACATTTTGACGATCCTCATATTATACATAATTAAAATTTGCATTAGCTTCTGCACTCAGAATTTTAGCTTATTGCATAAATGAATCAGAATTTCATTATTGCAAATACCTGGCGGTCCAGGTAGTAAGACCCTGTAGTCCCCCCAGATTTGAACAAACAGTATTACTTTTTCTAAATGACTGTACGACACAAAGCTGTCGTATATTCCTTATATGTTATACATTGTCTTTGCCTATATAAAAGGAAAAACATTTGTGAATCATTATCGTCCTGAAGATTGGCTCTCGGAAAGAGCTGAAACATGTGGCAGTAGGAAGGAAGTATATTACCTAGTACAGATGCAGTAACGAAAACGTTATACAGGAGACACAGAATTAGTTCTTAATCAAGAGTAAGTTTCTGCAAATTATGGTTACATTTTTAATAATATATATATAAAGATATTAAGTAAAACGATTCCACAAATTAAATTCCTAAATTCACAAAACTGACTTTATTGTATGTCTCTGGAGCGACTAGTACCTTTCTACTTGATTACAAGGAAGTTGAAATGACTGGAACTAAAGATTTTGTTCAGATAAATATTGCATTAAGATCTAGGTTTGACAAAATATATAGTTACAAGCAATGTTTTGGATAGGAAACACAAGTTAATAAATACGCAGATTAAATCATGGACAGTGTTGGTTATTACAGACGCTGAATGGCTCATGGACGTTAAGTGGTTTTTAGTAACGGTTTTCTTGAGACTAGTGACTGCGTTTTTGAAGACAAGCATTCTTACGACATGACGTGCTTCCAATGAACAGGTTTAACTGTTTCCATTAATCTCGTTTAATGTGTTTACTGTGATTGACGATGAGCCAGTAGGTCTTGGATTTATGTATTTATTGTCGTAAAGAACTCATTAGGAGGACAAAAGAGCATTGTCTGAAGTCGAAGTATGTCTTGCTTCTGAATGGAAGAAGAAACAGAATGAAGATGATTAATTCAAAATGGACCCAGTGTGGGCGCACTCGACTTGGTAACCTTCCAGTGGTAACAGTCCACACAGACCTACATTCGTCTTCCCACTCGCCTCTCTGCACACCTGACGACCCACGCCCTCTCTCGCATTCATATCAGTCCACCTCCATTGCTTCCTATAACACATTTCTATATTCCACATTCATACCAACATTACATATATCTATTTCTATGTCACAATCCGTGGCAGTTCGACCATATATTTCAAGCTGAATTCTATTTTTTTCTATTTACATGATCCTGTAGTTTACATTTAAACTTTTGCTATTATTTGCTATGTCAACTTTCAATTGTATATATATATAAATTAAATCATTTGGCGAACTCATGTCCATGTTACCAATGAAATGGAAGACTCTTATAAGACAATTAAAGAAGGTATGTAGGAGACATAGAAAGTTAGAAATAAGCAAGGCATTTAACGAAATGTGTTTAAATAAAGGTCTGCTCCCAAAGTATACTTATATATATATTGAATATTATCCTTATCACGACCAGATATATTAACAATATTTTTTCTTCTTTATCGAGGTTAGGTGTAGCTTCAAAAATACAACACTCACGAAGGTAAATACAATAAAAAAGCCAAGGTAAATATGTATATTAATTAAGTAATGTAATATAATTACTTTTCATGTAATTGTAATTAAATTATAGAAATATACCAAGGTAATTATATATATTAATTAAATAATGTAATATAATTACTTTTCTTGTTATTGTAATTAAATACATATGTAGACGAAACGTCGGCTTAAAGGTGTTGTATTTTTGAAGCTAGACCAAACCTCGATAAAAAGAAAAATAGTGATATATATATATATAATATATATATATATATATATAATATATAATATATATATGTGATTAATTTACCACAATGAAAACATTGTTTAAAAAATTGTTTTCATTGTGGTAAATTAATCCATCTATTATATCAAGTGTTATTTTGATTATTATTCATATTATTATATTATATATATATATATATATATATATATATATATTGATAATAATGACTCACCTGTCCCATCATCAACAATAACCGACATTTTACCTCGACTGAGAACAAACAACTTTACCCTCGCTCCTTTGTCAGTTCCTGCACATCCAGCAACTGTGTTTATCATCTGAACTACACACACCGCGACTCTTTCATCGTGGGCCTGACTTCCACGTCACTCAGCCTCCCTATAAATTTCATAGTTCATCCATGGGTCAATGCAAGCAGTAGCTGTGTTTATCGTCTGAACTACGCACAATGCGACTCTTTCTACGTGGGCCTGACTTCCACGTCACTCAGCCTCCTTATGAATGCCATAGGTCATCCATGGGTCAATGCAAGCAGCAGCTGTGTTTATCGTCTGAACTACACACAATGCGACTCTTTCTACGTGGGCCTGACTTCCACGTCACTCAGCCTCCTTATGAATGTCATAGGTCATCCATGGGTCAATGCAAGCAGCAGCTGTGTTTATCGTCTGAACTACACACAATGCGACTCTTTCTACGTGGGCCTGACTTCCACGTCACTCAGCCTCCCTATGAATGTCATAGTTCATCCATGGGTCAATGCAAGCAGCAGCTGTGTTTATCGTCTGAACTACACACAATGCGACTCTTTCTACGTGGGCCTGACTTCCACGTCACTCAGCCTCCCTATGAATGTCATAGTTCATCCATGGGTCAATGCAAGCAGCAGCTGTGTTTATCGTCTGAACTACACACAATGCGACTCTTTCTACGTGGGCCTGACTTCCACGTCACTCAGCCTCCCTATGAATGTCATAGTTCATCCATGGGTCAATGCAAGCAGCAGCTGTGTTTATCGTCTGAACTACACACAATGCGACTCTTTCTACGTGGGCCTGACTTCCACGTCACTCAGCCTCCTTATGAATGTCATAGGTCATCCATGGGTCAATGCAAGCAGCAGCTGTGTTTATCGTCTGAACTACGCACTATGCGACTCTTTCTACGTGGGCCTGACTTCATAGTCAGTAGTAGTAGGGATACTACCATCCCTGTAAACGATATTTACAATCATTGGACGTTGAAAGCAGATTTCAGGATACTGCTGCTGAAAGTATAATCCGGATAGTTGGAGGAGAATATTATACTAATCTGTGAAAATGTATTCCAGAGCAAAAGCTTGATAAACTACTTACGGTTATATCTAACTGTAGTGAATTATGAGACTTTGATATTTCTTGGGAATTATCAATTGCGGTAGAAGTGATTAAATTAAGCCGCATCGTAGGGTGCCAGCAATTCTTTTGAAAATGGAGCAGCAATGGATTTGTTCGTTTTTAGGTCAAAAAACGGTAGGAGTGATTGGAAATCAACACAGAATGTATTTTCACAGAACTTGATATCTTAAAGGTATCTTACATCTTTAATAAAGTCACCAGCTTCTTGTCGTAAATATGACGAAAAGGGAGATTCGAACCTATTCGTAAGAAACTTGGTGTCATCGTCTCTTTCTTAGGTACCTTTCATGCTACCTATGTAGTAGAAGTATTATGAAACTCACATTTAAGCATGTTCTTGAATTGAATTTATATGTCATAACCAAAATGATTATTGTTTGGGAACAATCATAGAAGTTAATTCACAGAGAATTATATAGCATTAACTATAACATAATACGTTCTATTTCTATATTCTAAGTTCATGATACTATAATGATTTAAAATTTATATTTTTTTTAATGATAAAACAATTTACAAAGCTTGCAGAACCACCTGAAGAGCAACTATGATGGCAATGGAAATGTGGACTCTAAGGCTGTCAAACTTGTTTTGTTAATAACCTGTATTTCTCGTCATTTCTTTTCAATCATTACTGTTATACTAATCCAATCCAAGTTAATTTTGCACTTCTCACAACTGCATGCATTGAGAAGTGAAGTGAGTGTTGTGCTTGTTACATCGGTTTTGCTTCTACAAAGCTGAGGCGCGTATGCATTGCCATAGAGCTTGAATCGGTCATTACAGCTACTTTGTACCGCTAGCCTCGCAAACGATCATCGTTTCAGTTTAATCCTTAATCACATCCATGTTGCCATGAGTCCTTGTCATTAAGATCTTCAGAAGAAGCACGTATTAACGTCTTGTCACCTTACCAGCTGTAGGACTCAAGTCGAAGTTTTTTAATGTATATACTTTACATTTTTTTCAACTCATGAATTTTTTAATAAATTTTTTTCCCCTTCATCAATTACACTAGTCAACACAATTTTTGGTGCCCAAGGTTTCTAAGCTGATTTAGATTAACTAAGGGGTGCTGATTCCGAAAATCATACTAATTGTTTTCTCATCAGGTCAAGTTATTGAAATGTTTGCTATTTCATACCATTTCTACCTTAAAAGTAGATGTATTTCATAATTACAATTGTAAGTTGTTATTGTAACCAATATTAAATGATTATGACATCGCATTACTTGACTTGCAGATTGTTTAATCATCTCCTAAGCGACATTTCTTAAACAAACCAAATGTGTTTGGCTATATTTGCTGAGAATTCGAAGTCCAAATATATTGAATACATAGTGCAAATATTTTGGTTTCATTAATAAATATGTGTCTTAAATTTAAAAAAAAATATTGTTTCTTCGATTTGCCTGTCTTTATTGTTTCTATCACCTTCCTACAGAGAGAGGTATAACCATAGGAGAAAAACTAGACCTGATAGAGAAAAAATTACAGTATTTCTGGAATCAGCGCCCTTAAATTAGGTGAAAACTGTTAAAACATCTTAGGCACCATGACAATTTTTTTTCTGTTGGCCAGTGTTATCCATTAGTATTCACTATGATCATTATTTCTTTGATTAGATTTTGCCATATTTAGTTTTTAAATTACATCTCCTTCACGCTATCATACTACCTCCTAGAGTTCCCCTTCTTGTTTGAAGGTAAAACGCTAATTAGTCTAATAATTTAGCTATTTTTTTCAGTCATCAATGCCGAACATTTTATCTCCACATGATGATGAATGTGTTGAAATGGGTTATGACAGTACCTTTTCTGGGGAGCCTTGGTTTTCTATATCTGTATCTAAATACATTAATTGAGTAATCATGTCATTTAAGTAAACTAAAAACTGTCAACTTTTGAGTCAATAAATGAACATAAAATGAAATACATCTATATATTAAAGGAAGGAAGTGTTTGTTTAGTGTAAGGATTAGCTATAAAGTAATAGAAGAGGCCTAGTGGAGCACGCTGAAGAGGGCTTTGTCAGAATGTCTTTGAGGCTCTTCATTCCAAGCTACCCATTCTACTATTACTTCCTCCTTCCATTCATTACTGAATTCTCAAACTTGGATCTATGTATTTAAACAGGAAACTGAAGTTCACTTTCATTGTCCATTAGTCCTGAAAACAGTTCTCTTCATCTCAATATAATATTGCCACAATGATTCCCAAACACCTTCAAATATGCATATGCCTACAATTGAGTACTTTTAAAAACATTGCTATCTAATGGTTTTAATTAAATAACAGTAGAGGGTCGCTTAATCGGTTACTTATAAGGACATTTAAGAGACGCAATAATCCTTTTCTGTAGAAAAAAAACGTTGAATATTCCATTAATAAATATAACATAGCATATTATATAATATGTTATATATATATATATATGTTATATATATGTTATAACATAGCATATATAACATAATAAAATATAACATATAACATGTTTTGTAGTTCATATAAACATGCACATAGGGTGTAAATGTCGCATCTACATAATTAGTTTCAGGAAGTTAACTTAAATACTTTCACAGAGTATTACTTACTAATTCAGAATGTGATTTAGTGAAAAACATATACTGGAAACACCTTTAACTTTCACTATACTGTGAACTTTAACAATCTTATATGACACCATAAATATTTTTAAAACGAAATATGCAACAAACAAATAGCTGCAACTAAAATAAGGTTTCTACAAAAACCTATTCAACAAAATATGTAAATAGCAACAAGAAGCTCATAAATTAATAATGTATAAGTGAAGTAATTTAATTAATATTCATGATTAACGCAAAATTAATGGAGTAATTCAAAAGTTATCTAAGAAATCTGTACTCTCTAAAGTGATGTTTAAAACAATTGAAGGTAATGATACGATTGAGTGTGAGTCTCTCAACTATTGCGATCGATATGGCAGACTTACTGGAGTAGGACAGTGCTGAGTGCAGGATGACTGAGGGAAAAATTTGGCACGCTCCCAGTCTAGTAAGCAATTACTAGAAGATTAACGGCAGAAAACAGAACTGTCAGGCTATCAAAACTGCACGCATGCCTTCTATATACTAGATTGTGCTTTAGTACACATATGTTTCCATATGTATGCATCAAAGTATGAAATATTGCTATAGGGCTACGATTTTTCAACCAGTCGCTATCCTTGTCTAAATCAGAAACAGAAATAAGCAAAACAAAGCATAATATATGGTTTACAAGGAGAGAAACAAGTTTTGGCGGTTATGATATATATTCTGATTTGATAACACGTAACATGTTACCAAACTTTGAATTATTAACCCAACCTCATTTAGTTATTAGTAATTAATACGCTAAAAAAAAGAGTTCCATTAATATCATGTTACTTACTATTAAAACATACTCGTGAATCAGAAACCGCAACATTTTAAGCTTTTAGTGTTCAAAAAAAATTACATACTTAAAAACTACTCAATTGTAGGCATATGCATATTTGAAGGTGTTTGGGAATCATTGTAGCAATATCATATTCAGCTGATGAGTCCTGTTTTCAGGACTAATGGCCAATGAAAGTGAACTTCAGTTTTCTGTTTAAATAGATAGATCCAAGTTTGAGAATTCAGTAATGAATGGAAGGGAGGAAGTAATAGTAGAATTAAGAGGCATAATTAATCAGAAGAGAAAGGGGTTACTCCTAGGAAACAATCGACAGAGAGCAATCCTGGAATACCAGCCGAAGGGCTACCCGACAGACCTGGCAGAAGGGTAAATTATTTAAAGAGTAGAGTCAGAAGGGGTGACTGTCTGGAAGAGGTCTGAGCTGGACGGTGAGGAGACTGACTGACTATAAAGGGAGACTCCAAGGCCTTATGCAACCCACTTGGTGTGGTCATCTCAGGGGACTCGCTCACTTAGAGTAGCAATCTTCATTAGTCAGCTATGACATATAACAAAAGTGAACAGAAGCAGTTAGGAGTTATTCAATCAAACTAACTAGAAATGAAGGCTCCAAACAAATTACTAGCAATGATTTGTGAATTACAAGTAGAGACACGAAATCAGTTCAACGGTATAATTATTATAATTTCATACACGTTGGCGCAATGGCTACAAACCATTTGTCATATTTAACATATTCTCTTTTTTCCTTAACAATCTAATAAAGCTAAAAATTTTGATGAAATATAATAAATTTAATATTATTTTATTAATAAATTTAAAAAAAATATAATTCTTTTAAAATAAGTTTTCTTATCTAGACCACATATTTTTACACTATTTTACGTGATTTTTTTATTAATTGCTTATTTTTTGTATAATTTATTGGTAAAAGTTCATTGTTTTTTAATGATCCGTCTGGCGTCAAAAACCATTTTCTGAAAACAGAAAATGTATGTAAGGGCCCTTTAGTGAATGTAATCTGGAAAAAAATTATATCAACTCTTTCTGCACATAAAGTTCTATTTTTAGGCATAATTCTATTTATCAAAGTATTTACGTTGATGACCTTTTCCTAACGAGTCCCAATGGTTCACAAGGAGCATTGTTAAAGTGTTCATTTAATTCATTGCATTTAAAATTAAATTTAGAATAGAAATAAATACTAATTATCTACGATTTTTAGATATTATGGTATATTACAATCTAGATACAAGCAGTCCGATCGATTGGTTGAGGAATCCTCAGAAAAACAAACTGATATCTTAACTTTCACAACTCACCAGTTGAGGCACAAAATAAAGACAGCGTTATCTCTGAAATACAGAGCATGTAATTTATGGGGAACAAAATTCCTTCCGAAAATAAAACTTGTAACAAATAATCTGAGAGATAATAATTCTCTGATTATTTTGTTTAATAACAAAAATATGTTCAGTCCCACTGTCAAGAATGAACATTAAAACAACAGGCTAATAGTCCTCAACACAACCAAACTCAGATAATAGTAATCAACATCAATATAGTTCACAAACTAATGTGAATAGTTTTTCATAACAACTTTGCAAGATTTTTAAAGGTACAAACATAAATATTACATATATGGTAAAAAATGAGTTTACTGATGTATTTTTCGAAAACCAAATCATCAATTGATCACCAATAAATTCCACAGTATCACTGTTGTATATCCAACAGATTTTAGATATAACTGTAATGTAGTTTATGTATGTCAACAAAAATTATTTAAAAGATATGCTGGCTCTATATAAGTATGATACTAAATAAAAAAAAAATTGCTGTAGACGTTCCCTCTATAAAGAATAAACACACTTTCAATTTCGGAAGCACAAAGATTATAAATTACGAACACAATAAACTAAAGAGTCACATCAATGGAAAGATTCAAATTTAGATGACAAGGAATGCATACAATAAAAATTCGGATGCTGATAACCTGCCTGAAGGTATATAGTTTAACCATTAATAGTTAAATAACATTTATATTGTTTCCACTTTCTTTTTTGATGAAGTTTTCATGAGTTTTTTTAATTTGCTTCAGTTTAAAAATGATATACAAATCATTCAGAAAAAAAAAAGTCAACAAAAGTAGCACTGCAATAGATAATAAAATAAAACTAAACAATGCAGTAAACTGTATTGTTCACAGTTGAATGCAGTAACTTCAGCAAACCAAAAATACCAAGAGAATAAAAAATACCTATATAAATAATCTCACTTATGTTTTTCATGTTATAGAAATTAATTCTGTATTGATGTTGTCCTGAATGATTGATGATGAATGGTGATATACCTCTGAAGATCTCTAAAAATAAATGAAAAGATTGCTTCAGGTGTCTTCTTCAGAATTGTTTGACTGATGACCAAACTTCAAAAACGAAAAATTGATAAAAGGGACTCACACTTTTCTACCTGCTGACTACACAGTCGAAACATCGTAGTGAGTTGTTTTAATCTTTTTTTTTATGGTTTTCTTTCTGTGGATTTAGTTTCTATATAATATTTAGGTACGTCTTATAAATAGAGATCTTTGCTAGGCGTCACAAGTAAGCAAGTAAAAATGAATAAAAGAACAGCAAACGATCATGTTATTGGAATCGTGGAAGTAATGTTAATCTACTCGATTTACAGTAGAAATAGAAATATAGATAACATGTTTCCAATGACTATTTGCATAAAAACAAATTGAAACAACTAGTTGAATTATAGTAAATACGGACATCAATATGAGAATGAAATTAGGGGCTGTGTCGATAGAAGAGTGATAAATGAAAGGACATTTATAATACTCGTAAAAGTGTGATGTGAAAAAGGGCAGGCCACCTTTGATTCGTCTCAATTATTGTAGGAACCGCGTCAAAGGGATCGATGCGACAGGCGTGTAGTGCAGAGCATTTCACCAGCTTACCTCTTGGACCCGTCTTGTTCCAATATCTCAGAAGTTCAAAGGCAGTTTAGTCGTTCTGTTTGTTCTGTAAATATTTATTACTTAATAGTTAATAGAATCAATATATATGCTACTAAACAATAAAATTCACTACTACTTCTATTTCTTAAGAAACAGATTATTATTTATAAATGGAATAAATATTAATATTGAGATACAAGAGTAGTCCTCAGGGATATCATACACCATCCCCAATAGTTCTATACTGTCAGTAGCACCACTGCAACGTCATTTTTAAGTGATAAGCTCTGCTTAAAAGATTTACCCATCTTTTCCTCTAAAAAGTCTGTTTTTGGCTGTAATCGTGGTGAGTTCTTCACGTGAAGAACTCACATGTTGAAATATAAATGAAGGTTATTATAAAACAGCCAGTGTTTTTCTGTATGTGATTTCTCAGTAATTTGACTTATCATGAACTACATCCATTTACAAAATTTTCTACTCGTGCATCCACCCTGACTTTATCATGTTGTTCCGAAAAGTAATGACAATAATATTAATATTGGTGCTTTATTTCATTAATTAATTTATGAATTGTTTAATGAAATTTATTTAATTAAATTTCTACTTATTATTTCATTAATTTATAATCTTTGAGTATTGCATACTATAGTAAAATACAAGTTTCCTAAAGGAAAAACTATGTTCTATTTCATATAGTAAATATTTTTAATTAAAGAAAACTGTAATGAACTTGCATGTAAAGCAAATTCTTCCATAAGATATTTTATAAAAAATAAAAATAAATAAAAAGTTATGTTTAACATATTTTACTGAAAACATTATTCCACAAAAACAACTGATACCAGGAATATGTTTTAGTTATAAAAAAAGCACAAACTTTTTATTTAAGCAACATTAATTTAAACAGAGAGTAAATAGTTTTGTAGATATTTGAATTAATTTAAAAGTCGAAGGGTTAATATGAATATTAATTTTAGTATAAATTAATCACGAGTATTAATTAAAGTTATTTTAAAACTTTGTTGGGTAATATTTTTTTTCTATTTCACTGGTTTCATGTAACCTGGTTGAGAGTTTGGTCTATAAATATAAGGTTTAATTCGATTAGTTGAATAAAATTGAAATGTAACGATTCAGTCTGTGTAGAATGTTTTGATTAATACTAGGGCAGTGTATTTCTTTTCAGCGAACCCTTCAGATAGGGCAGATGGCGGCCTGACCTTCGTAGACCTGGCAGCCTGGGCCAACACACCCCGACCCTTCTCATGTCACCTGCCATTCGCACACAAACTCTCCTTAACTTTAACCAATAATTCATTCCTTTTGCACTCAAATTACAGATGAGTTAACTCAACAGTCTTGATAGACTCCAACGTAAAATCTTCTTAAATGAAATCAAATTATTTAATTATTATTATTTCAGGTTGTATGGAAGACCTCAAAAGTGTGGTAAAAACAAAACTGAAGATTTCCAACATTATCAGTATATTCAGGAAGGAAGCATTGATTCCAGCGTAAATTATATGATCAAATCGATAATATCGTACTTCGTCTGTTATCAACTTAGTGTAGCCTAAACAAAGTACAATATAAACGTTTCTAGAACCTATCTACTTATTGACCCTGATTGATAGAAATAGTATACAATCTAAAAATTTCCAAATTTTGAAAAATGTTAAAGACCCAACCTGATGATGACTATAGAATAGTCGAAAGCTAGTATATAATGGTCTTGTAAGTTTGTTATATTCTTTACTTGTGATGTTAGTTTTCAATTGTATTTAAATTGTTGATTACTATTAAAGTGTTTCAAAAAACTGTCTCAATGTCCTTGGGTCAACTCATTTGGGAATTACCACGTTATATTCATAAGACTGTCAGGAGACTGGAACAGCTTAGTTTGAAAGTCGTTAATACCGAAGCTGCGGTACATTTCAACAAAATATGCCTCAAGAAGATTTGCTACCAACCTATACTAATATATATATATATAAATGATCCAACCACAATATGAAATGGGAAAACAAGACTAAGATCTTTAACCGTCTTCGTAAGAGTCAAAAACCGAACCTCATTTACGGTTACGGTTGAAATATCTTACGTCTCGTTTTCCCATTTCCTTATTGTGGTTTGATCATTGATTGTTATTTCACATGTTTATGTGTATTCATTTTATATACATATATATCACTTGATAAAAGGAAAGACGATCCAAACTGGACACAATAACAGTTCAAAAATGAAGATAGGTAGCACACATAGTAAAGAAACACACTTACAAACTCAAATTTTCTGGCAATCCATCTTGAGGAGAAAAGAGAAACGTGCTTGGTCTCCTTTTCTCTTTTCTCCTGAAGACCGATTGCCCGAAAATTTGAGTTTGTAAGTGTATTTCTTTACTTTGTGTGCTACCTATCTTCATTTTTGAACTGTTACATATATATATATATATATATATATATATCAACATTTCACAGTAACAACGTAAATAAAAATCAACATCTAAACTACGGAATGAGAAATTGAAAATAGAATTAAGCCCTTTGAACCAAACAACTGCCATTCATCACAGTTACATTTAAACTGAAATAAGTGAAATTGGACATTACTAATTGATCTCAAATTTACTGATTCAATGTGAATTATTTCAGGGTGGACAAAACCCAGTTGTTTTGGTTGAAAGATCTTAAATCCATTTCTGTATTCATTACTTTTGTTTTGACTTTAATATATTTAAAAACTAAATTCACAGAAAGAAAACATATACAGGATATCGCAAAAGCTCACTAGTATTAAGTTGTAATCAGGTATAAATATAATAGTGAGTTCTTGTAATATCTCTCTCTCTCTCTCTCACTCTCTCTAGAAATATAATAGTGAGTTTTTGTAATCTCTCTCTCTCTCTCTCTCTCTCTCTCTCTCTCTCTCTCTCTCTCACTCACTCACTCTCTCACTCATCTCTCTAACACAATAATGAACGTCCAGATCAACCTCAGAAATTCATAAATAAGACTAAGATCTTTCTACCAAGTTACTACTCACATTGACGGAGTGAATAGTGTCACATGTGTTCAATCACATGTGACTGTAATACAGCCGTTGGTTGATAAATCGTGATGCTATTCCTTCATGCTGTAGAATTTCTTTCATGTCATTCCAGAATTGCATGCTGTAGTTAGCCATTCATAGCATGTGTATACACTTGATTTAATGGCCTTCATCAGGTACTTTAAATAAATGTTGAGTTATGAAGAACTTATGTACGAACCTTATAAATATTGGATATAATTTTCTTAACTATTTGTTGATATAGTCATATGTTAAGTACAGAATTAAAATCATACTGAATTACATTTATCAAAATGATTTGAAACATAACGAGTGGTGGTGTATAAATGAGATATGAACCTGAAAGTACGTTATTTAATGAACATGATATGACAGAAAAAAATTGTAAGGGAATTTAGTAAAACAACTGAATTTAGATTGTAAAAGAAGTTGATGAATGAAGAGCTATAGGAGAAAACTGAGTCCATCAGGCTGAGATAACTGAGACGCTTCTCTGTTTATACAAAAACGACTGATTTATGAAGGCTGGCCCAACTCTTCCTCCATGGGGCCCATCTCGCATGCAATTTATATGCATGCAGACCCAAAAAAAAAAACAATTTCCCTCAAAACAATTTTCTATTAAATAGATAAATCACATGCGCGCTTTAAATTTTTATAAAAACTATTAGACAGAACGGATTCCATTTTCAACATGAGGGCAGTAAATAAAATATAACAATCGTAGAACATGTATCTTTGGTACATCGTAGCAGCATTCTGTCATTATCTAATGTCACAGTAATATAGAATGCTATTTCATAAAATATATTCCTTAAATTATAGTATTTAAATTAGATATGACATATCGAGATGTGTCAACAGGTATGACCATACAATTAAGTATTGTGATATCAATAATTAATATTGAAATTAGTCAATATTCTTAGGAGTAGCATAAATAATGAGAGGCAATTAGCAGAGTAGCTTACTTTGTAAATGTTTCAGTTTGTGATATTAGCTTAGTAAAACTGGACAACTTTCTGTCAATGGGAAGTTTTTTAACCAATCTTGAATAGAAACTAGCCGATATCATCAGGACTCTTTACAAAGTGCACAGTGATGCTATCCCTCCACTGCTGACTCCATGCCTGAATCGAACACGAGCTGGAGAACGAACAATTGAA
Source organism: Hermatobates lingyangjiaoensis (assembly GCA_026182355.1). Lineage (NCBI taxonomy): Eukaryota > Metazoa > Arthropoda > Insecta > Hemiptera > Hermatobatidae > Hermatobates > Hermatobates lingyangjiaoensis. The sequence goes on from JAPFBL010000019.1 coordinate 365,812, forward strand.
TTTCTGAATCTCTCTCTCCGGGTGCCCTTCTAACTGCTCACGACACGGCCATCTGGCTGCAGTTCACAAAGTCCTTTAAAAAGATTCAACCATAAGGGGATCATTTCCTAAATTCTTCTATTTTCACAGCTTTCCAACACAATGGAATTCTTCATAATCTAAATGCAGAAATTACAACACAATATCTTGGAAAGTTGCAAAAGGATGAGTTGTATCCCAAAATGCTTTAGCACACATACCAAGGCTGTTTGAGTTTTGAAAAATCCTGTAGCATCTTTCATGTAACAACTCCCTCAAACTTTATTCTATTTCTTAATTTCATAAAAAATGCAAGGGAGTCCATCATTTAGGAGAGTTTGCAAAGAGGACTATTCTAGCCTGATGCAAATCATATCCTCCACGTTCTTGATGAGAGGAATAGAGAAACAGAATCACTGTATCCACAAGCGATTAGAACTGAATACTAATTATGTTTAAAAAATAATCATTAGATTCACTTTTTTTCAATTAAAACATTATTGTCATCACTTTTTGATGACTCTATTAGAAATATATCTCAAATCTAGTCAACACCCATGCAGAGGATGAGAACAGACCAAAAAAAAAAAAAAAAAAAAAAACTTATATACCAGGGAAATGAATGGAAGTAGACTGAATTCAACAATGGAATACAGCAGCTTCTGTTTGTGGATATATTCAATTAGCGTAGAATTTTTAAAACACATATCAGTACAACGCCACATTCAAAGGACTCTCTTCAATTCATTTAGTACATAATTACTTCACTCTCAATAAGATTGTCATAATCCAAAGATCTATTAAAGCAATTTTCTTTTAATAATTTTTATAAACTATTTCCATAGTTCATTTTCCAAGTAAGTCTTTCATTATTTAAAACAAGAGTTTTAATTAATTATTTCAAGAGTTTAAAATTATTTTCATTTATACATTTGACCGAAAAAAACGCGATGGTTTTGAAAATGTAATAGATTTCATAAGTTATTATTAAAAAATTATTAATATCCATCTCAGGAGTACGCTAAAGAAATGCTAATTAGAATATCGTCTGAGAGATACATAATAATGAAATTTATCTGTAATACATTTACTAAAGAGTGAACTTATGTTTCATTATTTCCAGAATATAAATTAAATTCTATAGATTATGTGCTTCAGTCACCTTGCACGCAAAGGTAAAAAAATTACAAAACTAACACGCGATGCAAGACGAAAAGGTATCAGTTTTTGTAATCCAGTCATAAATACATATATAATAAGAAAAATGATTGGCTTTATTAAATTATCAGCAATTAAATAACCTCGACATAAATAATAATATATTCACATCTATTCCTGACGACGAGGACATGGAAATATAGTAGTGAGTTTCTGTGATTTCTTTTCTGTGTTTTTTTTTTAAATTCTAGTATATATATATATATATATATATATTATATAAAACTAAATTTCACATAAACACGTGAAATAACAATAAATGATCAAACCACAATATGAAAAGGGAAAAAAGACTAAGATCTTTCAAACGTAACAAGCGGTATTCGTCAGAGTCAAAAACCCAAATGATATATATATATATATATATATATTATATGATTCGTTACAATGGTGACCAATAGGAGAGTAGTGTTTGTAGGTCCATGAGTGCGGTTCTTAGAAAGCTCTAGTTAGCCGCTGCCTAGCAAAGCCTCCGTTATTCCGCCAATGGATATAGAGGTTGCACAGTCCCTCTGTGATATAAGAATACTGGCAGAAAACATAAGCCTCACTTTGCAGTGAACTCCTGATCCCTTTCTGTTTCTGTTTTGCCTCTGACAAAGACCACTTGTTACGGTTGAAAGATCTTAGTTTTTTTTTCCATTTCATATTGTGGATTGATCATTGATTGTTAATTCACGTGTATGTATGTGTTACTAGCTGATTACATAAAGAGAAGTGAATGTGGATGAGACGATCCCAGGTGAAGACGGCTCGGCGAGAGCAGGCAGGTGCGCGCACTGACGGCGGCGGAGCCAATCGCTAAACAAGCGGGGTCGTTGGCAGCCGTGAATAATCCTTTAGCTCCTCACATATCTGCTGCATGCATTACCTATTTCCGTCCACTTTTCACTCCAGCCAACCAATTCAGTATTCTGGCATCATTGTAAAGGGAGATTATTACTTTAACAGATCATCCTCCTAGAGGACTCAAATATTGAACTTAAAACACTTCAAGTTCAATGTTTAAATTGAACTTAACCAATTTCATGCTGCTTAAGTTCGATTCAAATTATTATTGAACTTATTAAATCCTTTCATTATTTCAAACAATTTAACGTTCAAAAGTAATACTACATTTACTTATATCTAAAATAATAGTTACTACCCAAGAATAACGGCTTTGTACTTATATATGTAGTACTACTCCCTTCATAAAACTATTATATTAACAGGATTGCAAATTTCACTCTGTTTGGATCACTTAAAGGACTTACACTTGCTCTTACTTTTAATTTCATCCAAATGTAAACTCGAATATATATCTATTTAAACATAAATTGACTTCAAGCAGTTTCCAAATTATCGGTCATATTTTCATATTTGTATTTCAGTTGATAAAAATCTTTAATAAACTATATAAATATTTCTAAAAAAAATATCAAATAAAATTTTCCGGTATCATAAAAATATTATACGTATTTAGAAAAAGCACCCTCAAAAACATTAGGTAATCAACATTAATTCTTACGCGTATTCACAGTCCAGTTCATAATATTCTAATAAAAATAAAAACGTTATAAATGAAATCATTTAACAAAATTTATTATTTTACTTCGGTTTCAGTAAGTGAGTAAAATTGTCTTTATAAACAGTTCATTTTTTTTTTACTAAATGAAATGAGTGAGACCAGTAAAAATTATGGTTAACGTCTTAATAACATTTCTAAAGTGTTTTGTTTTTAAAAAGACCATCAATGGTGATAAACCGTAGTCAAAATCAGAAACGCAAATTAGTTTTTACTTTTCAAAATTTACTATATATCACTCAGTCAAACCTTTTATTTTTATACATATTAAAATAATTAACATTATTTTTACGAACAATTTTTACATAATTGAAATATGGTATAACATTTAATTAGTTCAGAGCCGTTAGAAGAGCTTGAAAATCGCAGATTGATGAAAATTAAAATCAGATATCTATATTTCAATAATAAACACATTTCAATATAGATCGTAAGAAGAGGACCTTTAAACTACTTAATATTAAATATACCATTAGTATTGTCAGTCCACACAGAGGTTGTTAGTATAATTTAAATTATACTTTAATGAATAATTATTAAAACTTCTGTTAAAAAGTATCAAAATTATCTAAATTAACTATCATATATACATAATAACATTAATTAAAATTACCAATATGTAAATAAATATGCCAGGAACTGTGAAGAAGGTCTGATTGCGTTATTTTTGCAGGTTTCATTAGCCCTGGATTCATTTCCAGATTGAAAAAAAAGCTTGAAATATTACACATTTAATTCTGTTGTAAAGTCATGGATACGATGTCTAATTGAATTGGAATATGAAGAATTAAATACTTGCTGACTGATGGATATTTCACGGGATCAAAAGATAATTTTAAATATTTTGCATAGGCTTGGAGCATTTGTGATTTTGAAAATTTAAGTTTTTAAACTGATTTAATCAGATATCTTTACTTCCATACAAGGGGTATATATGTAACACATTGGCAGGGACCAGGGTTGCCCCTTGGCTGGCGTGCTTTCCTCTGGACTGGTAGATTCGGGTTTAATTCTCACTCTGACACTTTCTCAATTTTTTCATGCGGAAGGTGAAAAAAATCTCAGCACGTCATCCTTTGATGAGAACGTTAAGCCTTCGGTCTCAAGCCTGTTCGATGTCAGGTATTGTTAATGATTCCTACTCTACATATACTTGAGTTAGGCAAAACTGAGAACTACCAATGTAGAATCATAAGGAAAATGCAACATTCCCTAGAGGAAACAACATCTCAGGTGTAGATTTCAAACAAACCTTCAATCCCTCACTCCACCACTCCCAACCCTAAAAAGAACCACATCGGAAAAGTTATTTCAAAATTATTAACTGAAACAATACCTTAAAGTAAAAAAGTATTTTGTCTACCCTAAAAATCTTACAAAGTATTTAGTGGCTATTAGGGATATAAGAATGAGTAGTGTGAATTGTTTTAATATGTAGACTTGTTCGTTAAAACTATTACATGAATTATGTTTGTTCTTTTAGAAAATGAAAGGAATGGCTGTGAGAACGACGAATACTGCAGACAACCGAGGTGAATATAATGTTTTATTAGAGTAATAACCCGAACTTGACAAACTAATTACATACTTCTGGAAGTCGACAAATGTTCTTCTTTTCTATATGCTAATTCAATAGAAAGAAAATGTAGTATGTATGAGGAGAGAGTCTGCAGAAGTGAGCGTAATCCATCAATGAACGGTGAATGGGAAGAAAAAGCGGCGTGTGCTGTCATGCGATAGGAGGAAGAAAGACGTGTGCGATTGTGCTCCCAGCAGGCAAAAGTGTTTTTTTTCCACTAGAATTCGTATTTGTGAGGACCTTCCCTTGTCCGGAGCAACAAATGACCGACAGCCTGCCCAAAGAAAACCTCTTGAATGGAGACGTATGGACACCACGCCAACACTGCTCCACTCCTCTAATAAATTCTCTAACTTGAAACAAGTTTTGTTCTTTCTTCTTTTAGCATATACCCATCAACGAGTCCAACCTTACACAAATCACACTGACAAAACTTTCTCCAACATTTGGAGCTGTTTTTGTAGGTGGATATTACTATTCTTCAATAATCTCATAATTAAATATAAATAAAGATCTATAAAAAGCAGTTAAAATTGTCAATATCAAACTTCAGATTCCACAGATATTTACTACTTATAACCATGATATCAATAATATGAAATCATAAATGGAGGTTCTACCTGTTAAAAAGTAAAATTGGCCTTAATATTTTCTATGCCTCCTCAGTAACTGACTCTTTATATAAATAGTCTTGACTGTCTTCTGTTTGAATGTAGTAGCTAAAATATCGAGGATTCGCTTTGATAGAAGACATTCCTAATTTGCGTAATTTGTGCTGTTCTTGTTATTATTCTGCAGGATCACTGAAAATTTGTACGACATTCAATGAAACTTGCATATATATATCAATGTCCAAACCACAGTAGGGAATAAGGAAAAGGACTAAGATCCTTCAACCACAACATGCAGTCTTCATCGGAGTCAAATCTTAACTAAGATGTAACGACCTAACTTCAACCGTAAACGTAACAACCTTTCTCATTTTTCTCTTGCTAAACAAAAAAAAAAAACCAAAGAGGACCATTACAGAAAATAATAAATCTTCTAAATGAAATATTGACAAATTTGCCGACCAGAACAATCAGAGATCAATATTGTTAAGATTTATTTATTTATTTTATATTTATTTTATATATACTAATAATTAATTAAATTAAATTAACTAATAATTAAAAATAATACTAATAATGATAACACGCAATGCATAGTTACTTTTTGTCTTAATAGGAGAGATCGTTTAGCTTTTAGATGTTTCTTATCAGCTCCATAGTAGTTTTCATTTTTTACATTTACTTATTATTGTCATAATTAATCACTGAATTTTTAGGTCACATCTTTTATGACAATTATTTAATTTTAGAAGACGTGACACAAGTTTTTTTCACATACATTACAAAATATTTAGACTTTCACTCTTGAGATCTTAATTTTTCGCGATCCTTAAGAAGTTCCACTCATGGATGAAATGGCTGCAGAGGTACTGTCCAGACACAGGGAGAGGAAGAGTTAACCACCATTGTTTCCTTTCACTGAGCATGCATTCCTCATCTCTTATGGGCTGGAATTGAACTTGATTTGTTCCAGCTCACTTCATAGCGCAATCCTTACAACATGCTCAAGAACACCCAGGACTCTCTGTAGCAGCTGGCTATGTCAGTCAATTATTGCAAATATTTACAGTTATGGTGCATGGTGAAGTTATCGTTTCCATATATTTTGGAAACGACAACTAATAAGCTCTTCAGAAGACTAGCCCCCAAAAATCAATCACATTTGTATGTTTCTAATATATCATTCAAAGCAAAAATAAAATAGCACAAATAATTGAATTTTTTGGTGATATAAACATTTAAAGAACAACCTTCTTTATGGGGACTACTTCCAAATATCATGGAGTATTATTTACACCAATGAATATCTACATTACCTTACCACGATATATTAATTTCATCTGTACTATATACGTTTAAGTCACTTATTTGCAAAAAGAAGAAATTATGATAATTCAACAAGTTAATGTTTTTAATTAATATAATAAAGAACAGGTTCTTCTTTTTTAAAAAGAGTGTGCTATCTATCATGATCTTTCGACTTGAGTTCATACAAGGTCGGCTCAAGTGAACCATATTCATAGCAATATTTAAACCTTGCTACAACAAGAGTTTTCTTAATATTATTACCAGAATATTAATTATATAAAACATTATATCAATTTCCTAGTTCTGAAACAAATCTCACCATTTTGAAAAAAGTTTTTACTTGCAGATTCATGAAAACATTCTACTGTCAAGAAAAAAAAATCAGATTCTTTGATTAGCATTTCAATTAGGCAGATTGAGGCCTACACTAAGGCCTGGCGCTGCTTTTGTATTGCCTGGCCTGAGAATAAATCAGCTTTGTTCCTATTTTCATTTCCTTATAATTATCTCTTTGTTGCCAGAAAAACCGTTGCTTTAATCTATTTTCTGCAGAAATGATGACGTCACTTATGAAATCATGTACACTACATGCCTCTGGAACTAACAGGGTTGCCAGATCGGAGGGATTTCATAGGGATAATTTGGCGTATTTACCGCCAAATCAAGAATGTTTTTTATACATAAATTAACCCATTCGTTTCGAAACCAGTTGTCAAATGTTATTTTGATTTACTCCAAATGTACGATTTTTGGATTTTTTAAGCATATTTGATAGACACCCACAGACTGAATAATAAAAATAGAATTCAGGGGACCTCTTGACGAATAAATTACTAAAATAATGATTATACAATTATTTAGTAAAATTATTATAACGAAGTTATTTTTCCGTTTGAAGAACACATATACATACATCTAGTGGTAGTTGAAATTTGTATTCTCCCAGCATATTCACTTTTACATATTTTCTACTTTTTATATTTCAAAATAACCTGTTTAAAATACATTTTTAAGAAATATTTTAATCTTTAATAAATGTAGTTAACTTGAATCATGACGAACTTTTTTAAGTTAAGGTAAACAAAGCTGCCAAGTAGAACAGGTAGAAATTATTCTGGGATCAGTTCTACCATTTTAGGCCATACACCCTCTTCCAAAAGTTAAATGCTCTCGTGTTGTTTTTTCACTACACACTAATTTTACAATGATGACATACAACAAACTTTAATACACTTAGTAGTTCAGCGAGAAAAATATATTTTATGAACAAAGTCCTTTTTAGTTTATGCAATTTCACCAAAAAGACTATACTCGCATCCTTCTTTCAAATACTATTTTTCTGTTCCTGAAAGTTACAGAAAAAAAGTTATTGGAAAATCTCGACATTGGATTTTTTCATGATTACTATATTTTACTAACAGTAAAGTAAAAATTAACATTCCATACGACGCATTGCCATTTCAGCAACGAAATACAGAAGGAATAGATTATTTCAATTTAATTTGGAGATTTATTAAGTTTGAACTCCATGTAATACTGTCATGGGTTTGAGCAAATTTAATTTATTTTTTAAGTTTGTTACTTCAGCCTTGTGTTGGCAAAGCAGATATTACTTTATACTCTTCCAAGAGTTTCAAACATTTTTCCAATGATACACTAAGCAGCTTCCACAATTTTAACAGAACACGTTGTTCACTTTGTAGGATAGGTAATATCAAATTACCTATGGTTTTCTTTATTGCTAAAAAATTGTGCTTAATAAATACCCTCACTTGTAACTCAAAGTCATCGAGTCAACTGTATGTTTTTTGAAGCAGTCTGCTTTGTTAAACGTTATTGTTAATACAGAATACCAAGTACTTTTCACAAAAATAATGCAGGATATCAACAACCCCAGGTTTCCTGGAAACACTAATAAACCTCATAACCTGACAACCCGGCATCATTCATGGTGTTCAAATAAAATAATCAGGTTACATTACATATCACTTCATTATTAACATCACCTCTAATACATATACTCTTAAACAACAATTTTAGTGATTTCATATATACCCAATACTTATATGCTACAGATTTTCAATTGTTTTTACTTTACTATAAGTAAAGTATAGTGATCGTGAAAAAATTCGATCTCGAGATTTTGACGGAATTACATGTTTTGAGGTCCCAGAAGTCGTTTTATGAGGTTTTTACGATGATGTCTGTGTGTGTGTGGGTGGGTGGGTGAGTGTGTTAGCATTGCTTGTTACCACGCTACGGTCCAGAATCTTTGATGGATCAAGTTGATATTTTACACAAAAATGGGCCTCATAAGGGAGAAGATCCTTATTGTTTGCGAAGAATTATGCATGATGGAAAGTCACTTTTTTTGCCAAAAACCGTTTTTTTTTAAAACATTTATTTCTCCTAAACTGATAACCCTAGAGTTTTGAAATTTTGACATTATCTTTGAGGTTACAAATGGAACAAACGAAAAATATATTCAGAATTTTAAAACAACAGGAAATTTTTTTTTTAATAAAATGTACAAATTTTGACTTATAATTCAATCTCAAACCTTGTGAGAGCGATACAAGCCATACTGTTAGACGGATCACAATGAAACTATGCCTAAAAATAGAACATTATGTGTAGAATGAGTTGAGATATTTTTTTTCAAAATTACATTCGCTAAAGGGGCGTTACAGTACGATTTCTGTTTTCAGAAAATGATTTTTTGACGCGAAACGGCTCATTAAAAAATAATGAAAATTTGACCAAAAATGGATCAAAAATTAGCAATTCACAAAAAAAAATTCATGAAGTTTCAATTACGGAAAAGAGCAATACCGCTATAAAAAGCTGTTTGTTTATCCTAGACTAAGAGATCACCTGCTATACTTGTCGAATTTTTTATATTTTTTTACATTGTTTACATTGACTTAGAAATTTTTTGAGTGAATCCACTGAGATAAAATTGATATTTATAAAGGAACAATTTAAAATGTTTATTGACTTAATGAGTTAAGAGAAATAATATTGTGCAGGAAAATAATAACACTCACTCAGAAAAAAATATGTTATTTGACAAAGGGGAAGGAAAATGATCTTATAAAATACTAAGAAGCTTATTATGATTATTATTTTAAAGATTAAAATTCCCAGTATAATAATTCTATAAAAGACCAAAAATGTAAATGATAATTCATAATTGGAATCTTTCGTTTAGAGTTTAATAAATGTAATTATCGTACAACTTTAATTAACAAAGCACCTTAAAATAACATTTTCTTCGCTGTTTAAGAAGTTTTTCAGAGAAAAAAAAGGGTATTTTTCTGTTTTAAATTTTAAAATTTTACTTTAATATTCAATGTAGAAGGATGTCAAGTAAACGATGTAAGAAATCCACTGGCTGTTTGAACGAAAGCCATTCTCTTGTAGGAGAATAAATCGTTTCAAGAAATGTTCACTTTGGTTTTTCAAAAATGTTATTACTGCTGTAGTTATACTAATGAAATTATTTGCAAATAATAAATTATTTGTGATGTACAAAAATAAGCTTATAAATTGATATGTCCTTCAATCACTATCTGTACTACCTCAGGAATGAAAGGCTAATAATTATATCCCATTTAGATGTTTACGTTATGCTTAAATGAGACGTTATGTTTTATATACTCAAGAAATTTGACATTAAGTTACTTATAGTAAAGTAGAGTGTAGGCCACTCCAGATTTTTTTATATTTAAAATTCAGTATCACGAAAACACTTTATTTCGAAACCTTGACAGACTTAAGCAATGAGCCTATGTTTGAATTTCCTAATGTGTGTGTGCATGCGTTTGTGTTTAAATGCGTACGCGCATGTTTGTATGTACGTGTGTCTATATGTAAGTATAAGTGTGTACTTGTAAGTATATATATGTAAGTGTTTTTGTGTGTATGTATGCACGGCAATGTTAATGTATGTGTATATACTTGTGTATATGTGTTCAAGTGTTATGCGCGTGTATAAGTTGCCTCTTGCTCTTGGAACTGTATTGCCCATTGTTCGTTTTTGCCTACATCCTACAATCCTGCACCTTATGATCTTAGGAAAGGTGAGTTTTGCATAAAAATGTAAATACTTTCAACTCTTGATTGAATCTGAAAGGCTATGATACAATATTGACTACACCGCTCAAGGGATAGTAATGACATTCAACTCAAAAATTGTGTCTTTCACAGTAGTATACCTCTAGTCAAATTGTTTTGACATAATGTTACATAAGAGGTATTATGAAACATTATGTGCATTCGGGAAATAAATTTTGTTTTCACTTAACTACTAAAAGTGGAATAATACAATTTTGTACATGGTATCTAACTGAAAGTAGTATTAAGAAAAAGTAAAATATATTTTACTTTTAATAGTAACATTTGTCTACATTAATGCAGAAAATTTCTCCTTACATTAGGGTAAAATATATTTATTAAACTTTACCATTTTTTTTTATAAATATATTATGTGGTTTTATTTAGTTATTATAAAATGTTATACGTGACAATATTAGAAAATCTTTCATCAAATATTAATGAAGTTATTTAGTGTGGACGTAGATTTAATTTGGTTGTTGGAAACATACATTTTCATACTAGTTTCACATAATATTATGATATAGTATACAACCACATAATATATTTAGTTGTAAACCAATACAACTAGTGTTATTTATTTCTCTAAATAAATAACTTAAATACAAAAGACAATTTTTTTATTTGTTTAGCATGTACTTTAGTGTTTATTTGATTTTTTTTAGACTTAAAAATATCTGAAAAAGTCAAGGCTTTCTGAATCAATCTTGAAAGGTGTCTGCCAGCGTGTCGTTGGGTGAATATCTATCAAAGATACTTTTAACACTCCACAAGTCAAACCTTTTGATAAACTGTAATAATATATAACAGATACAATGTTCTTGGTGAAATAAATTTCTTTATATGTTAGGGATATTGAAACATGGGAAAGAAACTTATAGTTCCCTGTCATAAAAAGTAATTACGTTAACCCGCTCTTCTAGTCTTTCTAAAAACATTCTATTTCATATTAAATACTCTTTTAATACAAATATTGCATGATACGAATTTCATAAGTTTTAAATATTGGACTAGTAAATGTTACAGGAAAACCGGTAAGAGTTAAGGTCGACCTGCAGTCATTAGCCAGATCGTGTTGTAACTCGTATTGCAGTCTCGTTGCTGCTGTCAGGTGGAGATAACCAACCACATTAAAACAAATTAAATAATTAAATTGATTGATAATAAATTTAATTATGCTTATACTGTTTGATCTACGATATACCACATTCAAATAAATTAGTTAATTAACTTGATTGCCAAATTCATGTTTGTCTTCCTCATTAGTTAATTTTTTTGAGAGCCATTATTCACCGTGTGTAAAATAAACTATACGACTTGAAAAATACAAACAGGAAAGGTTAAAGCGCTACCAATTCAGGTCCCTGAAACCGAGAAAGACGAGTCAACTAACAGAAAAAGCCGCACGCCTATCCTAGCTCTTAACTATACGGCGATCTACATCAATCATAACTCTCTACTACATGGTTACTATATATTTTTATTACAAAAGAAATTCTGACTGAGGTTGAAATTACAATGAAGCATTAATTACTTACTGTTACTGGTACAAAGCTTACATGAGTAGAAGACATAATATTTGGCTAGATGATTTAACGATATACATATATTTTATGGCAATTTTCGTTTACACCAAACGATAATTTTCTAAGTGAAAAATAACTGTCTGGTATCTCTGAATTTTACAACTCCAAGAAAAGAGATGAGATGAGATGAAGTATAATTTATGTCAAAGCCTTAGTTCTTTACAACTCTCCTTATTCAATTTCATTTTATGTGACATTTATCTGTCAAACAAATTATACTTAATGTCACTAAGGACTATAGATACAAAATCAGTAGAATAAACAAGTATATAAGATTCAAAAGTGGACTGGTTTTGACTTTTATGTACTAATGTGCTCACTTTAAAGTTATCGTACATTATGTGAATAACATAGTAAAAGTATACTACCATAGTAGTAAGCAAAAGGCATAGCTTCTTTTTATTCATATTACTTTTTATAAGCAAAAAATTAAAATAATCCAAAGATAATTACACAAAGAAAGAGAGTAGTAGTAGAGTGCGATCAGCATGAGGTGTGACGCAGGGCCCTCATCTGGTACAGATGTACAAATAAAAGTTTTAACTGACAATCCTGCAACAGGTTCTTTGCCATTTTTTTTTTGAATTTGTCTTTCACCATCACATAAGTAATAACAATGAATATGATATCTTATTTTCAGTATAATTGCCCTGCACGATACTTTATTTCTACAAGTAAATTGTTCAAATGATTATTCCAGAAACCATTTTATAAATTTTCGTGATGATGTCTGAATGGGGAGTGTAGTGGATATACAGGTCACACAGTTTAACAGGCCATTATTTATATCGAAATATAGGCTTGCTAAAACGAAAACTACATATTTGGGCGAAATCGAAAGACTTAAAAGGCACTTTATATATTATATCCTCCCATTACAATTGACTATACAGAGTTGAAATTTCCTATTTATTATTTTTCCATTAGTAATATACTGGGATAAAAATGTTGTAAATACCTCATTAAAAGATGCATTTAAAATTTTGAAAACGACTATTGAGGTAGTAAAATATACACCTTGTACTTATTTTCCACATTTGTCACATTTAGCTTTTTCGAATAAATTTAAAATAATTCTGATCAAGAATTATCAAATTCTAGTCACCTTGACCAGACTGTCTACCAGTTTGAAGTTTAGTTTGATTTTGCTGAATTTTAATGGTTTGAGTGGTCAGGCGACTTGCCTACTGAAGCGATTACCCCATTCTACGTCAGGTGTCCTGAATATCGCCAACTCAAGTTTTTTTAGAGTAGAAATGTTTATCGAGTTCCTGATATTATCTAATAATAACATTCAGGATTAAAGTAAGCTACAAATTCAAAATCTCCAAGTCGGTTAAATGTTTCCGTTTTTTAAATGAAATATAACGACAAAGTTTGTAGAGGAAGCTTCCCAGTGTGCCTGACATCCATGCGATGGAATTAAATCCTAACTTTTTTTTTATTATTTAATACTAGACTGCATGTAATATTGAAACAAGTATTTCGAACAACAACCTGCTCGACTAATTGTACTTGGTATGTGTAATGTTAGAAACAATCAAATAATTGATTAAATGTTAATTTGATAACAATCTTTATTTACTCGCGAAAATTATAGACAATGTCTTCACATGTCAGGTTTATTATAAAAAATAACTGATTTTTATCACTTAGTGTTCTTCTTCAGATTATTTGCTAGTATTGAGTGGGTAGAAACGGAAACTAAACATTCAGAATAAAATAATAACTATGTTGTTTTGAAAAATAAAGGAACTTTACTTTGAGGTATAGCTCATTTTATTATTACTATCAGCAGAAATCATTCAAAGAACACCATTTGCGGGGTTCTGCTCATCAATTAGGTTTTCCTTACGAGGGACTGTATGGCTCAATTTATCATGGTTCCGATGTGTTATGGGCCATGTTACCATTGTGGTTGTGCTCATTTTATAAGGGTTATAATTGACCATTTTGTGGCTCAGTTTCAATGGTACTGTGGGCAATAAGTTACCATTCTGGCTCCATATAGATAATTAAATTCTTTACTACTATCCTATTCGTTGGAGTACTTATGCAAATAATTAAAATAAGCCTAGTTACAAATATTAATGCGACTGAAATATCTAAATGAAACTAAATAACAAGGAAAACAGTATGACTTAATATGAAAACTACTTAAAATACACAAGTTTTTAAATTTGAAATTAAAATAAAACATTTATACTAAATTAATAAACTAAATAAATCAGCCTTTAAAACCTTAGTTCATTTGATAATTAATTAAATTTGATCAAATAATGATATTAACAATACATATTTAATAAAATTGTTTAATGCAACCAACATCATTTATACAACACTGGTTAACAAAATACTATAACACTGTTGGTTCTATGTAGTATTTTTTCCCGTAGATAGTTTCAGGGAAATAAAATTTGAGAAATAAGAGATACATATCAATAGGGGTACAGCGCACAAGAGTTTTGTATTTCCCGCAGAGTACTCTATGGTCATGGAGGTGCAACAACTAGATATAGTCAAGCACGGTATCTACTAGGTCAGCTTTGTCGACTATGAATAATCAGCGCGAAAGACGTGTCATGAAGGAAGAGTAGTAGGCATAAAGAGGTAAGATAATCTACAAAGAACATTTGGCTGCGGCATTGGGACACATTTACGCGACAGGGAAAGCAGATAAGGTGTGGGATGGGACAGTGGGGCTCGCAGGAAGCAATTAGGAGGTGGGATTGTAGGATTACAGGCGTGATTGGCCTGAGGCGCATTAATTGAGCCTGTTATGAGACGTGGCCAGCGAGCCCGGCCTAATCTGCATCACAATCGGCATCTAATTGAATCACTCAAACACACACCACCACGCCTTGCTGCTCTAATTAAACTCCTTTCAAGGAGCACAAAACAGCCCTGTGCGCTGCACAGCTTCACTACCTAATTAGCGACGTGCTTCTCGAACATCTCCACGAGAGGGCCACATAAACTCAACCGTAACACGTCGTCTTATAAAAACTAACACTTCAAGGCAGAGCTAATAATCGCTAATACCAAGGGAATTTAATTTTGGATTGATAAAATCAACTCAGAAGTTGTCAGAAGACAGTTCTCACAAATAATGCCCATTCGTTAAAACTGCACATACCAATGTTCTCCTGCAATGGTAATACTTGAGTCTTCCGTAAATCTTTTGTCCAATGAACAAAAGTGAATCTGGTTTAAATTTAACTTCTTTGTGTATATATTTGTGCGTCTTCAACTATGATCCAGTAAACCGGCGTGCATTTTAATTATCTATCCTAACAAAATATACATAAATTTTGAAATTCATTAATTTTATTATTTTTCATATAATTGATCAACATATCACAGGTCTCTATATCCTTCAATTTCTCATTTTCAATTCAATATTTATTTACCTAAATGAAATCTAAATGCATTACATACAAATTAAATGGAATAAAATAAATAAAGCAGAAATACACTAAAAAAACTTTGAGAATAATGAAACATAATTTAATTAATATCACTTAAATTACACCTGCAGTTGGCAAAAAACTCAATAAAAGAGATGTTTATCAAAACATTATTTTCTTTTCAAATAGATGGATTTAGAAAAATAAAAAATTGAAAACATACAATTTACCTTTCCACATTTCCCACATCATGAAGTGAATAAAAGTAAAAAAAAACGAAGAATTAAATAATTATGGTTGTCGAACCACTTAATCAACAGAGTTTAATCAGATGTACAGAACTTCAGATTTTTTTTAAAATTTAATTTCATCAAAACAACGCTGTTCTATGAATAATTGAATCGAGATATATAACTCCATACCAAACTCATATATTAATAATAATTCAATTTGTAATAAAATTGAAATACTATGTTAATTGAGATTAAGGTTTATAATTATATTTACACTGATTTATTATTATAGTGAAAGGACAGTGTAATGTTACTTTTAATTGCTACCTCTACTTTAGATTTTCAAGAGAGCAGCAGCATAAATTACTGTGGAAAAAGTTCGCACTTTATGTTGGTGCAGCCAAATATTAAAAAAAAAAACAAAAAAACACCCCTTTTTTTTTAACTGGTAATATTCATCATATCTTGAAACAATATTTCAAGGATTAAAATTTTTTGACCTAATTTTCACAGTATCCTAAAGTGAATCCAAAATGTACTTGAAATACGAAGAATTGCAAAAGCCCTATTGTCTGTCCAGTGTAATTGCAAGCCGTTGCTGCCCACTGCCCTCCACCATGTATGCGTAACTTTTGTTTCCATTAGAGTTATAAAATAAGTCTTTGAGTTACATAAAGCAAGGCACCCAGAAAAGCGTAGCATTTGGTCGCTGACTTAAAAATTTATTATCAAAACTTATTTGGAGCAATGCGTTGGACTGTGATTTCGAGTCATCATTAAAACTTTTTCTTGGGGCTTTTTTTTTTGACTGTTCAGTAGGAACATTCTTTCTGTCCAACAAAAAAGTTACGTATTACAGTCACAATGTTATGCATAACATCAGAGAAAAAAACCACTAATTTTTTTTTTTGCTTAAAATGAATATAAAAATAAGTAACATTTCCATTGAGGATGATGAAAATGTTTGCAATAATTCAAATAAGAGAAAATAAATTATACTCCAATTATTCTTATCATTCAGTGAGATAGAATTTTAAACCAAGAAAACCGGTGGTAAAATACGAAACAGTGGGAATAATGGACTAAGTCAAAGCAATAGATCCCTTGGTCACATCTTGAGATGTTGAGGATTTCCATAGATAGTAGAAGAAGAAAGACTAAAAGCTTAGAATCAGATGAAATAATTTCAAGAAAGGATTTTAATTACGAGACACTGCTGCATGACAAAGAATTAGACCTTCAACTCTGAATTAATTGTTTGGTTTGGAAAAAGAAAGAGTTAGTTAACGATTTTCCAAAGGATTTGTTTGAAGAGATTGCATTATTTCAGAATTAAAACGCAACTCACCATAACTCAAACCTTATAATGTAGTCCTCATATTAACCACCCTAAGGGTATTTAAATTAATGCAATTTTGCATTACTTTTGGCTCAATTATTTTTATAAATATATATACTATAAAATTGGAAACACGATCCAAGCTGGACACAATACGAGTTCAAAATCAAAGAAGAATAACACATACGCGTTGTAGACGGAACGACAAGTAACCCGAGTTACTCGTACTTTCAGTCCAGTGTGCTACGCTCTTTACTAAAGGGTCCTGCATACAAAAGGCTCTCAAACCCTGTTATCAATAAAGTCTTGTTTATTTATAAAACTCTGGTTTTTTGTTTGTTTGGATGTTTGCACACAGGTAAAACTTGGAATAGCTGTTAATTCAGTTTAAGCTGGATCACTGAAATAAATATTCAAATAAAACAGTGAGTAATATATGGCTTTACAAACAACGACATTAAAAAGAAAGAAGAATGATAAATAAATTATCACAACATAAGTGAGGTAAAATTAATAACTATAAATGTAAAATGTATTTAGGTTTAGAATAAAGCTAACCATTTATTTTCTACGAAAGATCTTAGTCTAATTTTTAGAAATCTATGTTGTTTAGACGTACTTACTAATTTTTATTTCAGGTACTTACTTATAATTCTTGTTATATATATAAATAAAACAAATTTTATTAATCAGTAATAGATCTGTTTTCCAGGTTCAAATTAAACTTTCAAAGCCAACGCTTTTGATTTAAATTTGTATTATGTACTTTCGTCAAACAGATATATGAAATTCCGAAACTATACATGATAAAGTATTACATTACAGGTTTAAAATTATAATTTTAGGAATACAAACTTAAACACAAATGTCAGCTTAATTATGATTGTTATAAGGTCATATTATAAAGACACATTCCTTTTATGTTGGGTAAGATAAATGAAATTTTCAATTTACAGGTTTTGTTAGTTTTAAATATGCTTGAATGTGCATATAACATGAATTGATGAGTTATTTATTTATGTAATCAATATTTTACTTCTAAATGATTTTTTGTTTTGCTCAATATACTTACCGTGAATCTATCTTGGATCATGTTGAGAATGCTTTATCATAAGCTTGGGACCATACAAGAACCTTTGTTTTCATGACTTAATAACAAAAAACAGCAGATTTTTATATTAATTGCTTAGTGATTTCTCTATTGAAGAAAAAACTTGTCATTTACAAACAAAGAGTTCTTAGATTTTCATTTAAATTTTCATTAAAAATATAGATTCAGAAAACATTAAATTTTAGACTTCTGATAAAAAAAGTAAAAACACAAACCAGTGTTAGTTACAGCGAAAATAGGCTTTATAGTGAACATAGGTTGATAATATATTTTCGTTCTCAATTAAAAAACTTTCCAAAATAAATAGTTGGACGCTGTTAATAAAAATAAAGCATAGGCAAGTAAAGCACTGGAATTAGAAGTAAAGACTAAAGTAAATTAATTTTGCCTTAAGCCTTAAGCGAAGCTTGTGTTTATCTTAGAGCAGTTGCAAGCAAATCAATTAGTTTCAATGAACACAAATACCAAGTGCTTATTAATGCAATGCTTTGAAACCAATGAACAGGACAGACATACCTAGTTTTGAAGTGTATAATCTGAAAATTACACATGAAGTAATAGTGATGTAATATAACTTCAATATATAGAGTATACAAATAAATATATTAAGAAGAGTTTCTTTGTAAGGTGTAAATCATATATATAATTTAATATATATTTTTTTTAATACTGTTCATTTTTTATTTTATTCTACATTCTCCATAACAATATTTTCAAATATTTTAATTTGCTCTTTTATTC
Organism: Hermatobates lingyangjiaoensis; assembly: GCA_026182355.1. Taxonomy (NCBI): domain Eukaryota; kingdom Metazoa; phylum Arthropoda; class Insecta; order Hemiptera; family Hermatobatidae; genus Hermatobates; species Hermatobates lingyangjiaoensis. The sequence continues at coordinate 384,646 of JAPFBL010000019.1, forward strand.
CTCTATTTCTCTTACGTTTGTTTAGTCTAATTTAACTTCCTTCCTCGGTCACGAAGTTTTAACCCCGAGTTGCGAGAGTACGGAGACAACGCTGTAATTACTCTAGGTAAACTGTCCATGTTGAGAGTGTATGGCTGAAAACCCTAGTATTCTCTAAACTGATAGGCCAAACTACATTTCTCCTATTTCGTTTTCTCTTTTCATCATCTCTTAAAGATGAACTGTTGTTCAAAATATCGATAGGAGGTCGATATTTACATTCAGTCCTCCCCTGGACTGAACCTAAATAATTAAAATTGATATAGCTTCTCGACCACTGATATTCACAGAAGGCGTTCTTGAGGATTGTGGTCATAAACATACAACTCCTGATTATATGCTGACGTTTCACCAAAAGTTGTTTGGAAAATTCAAGGCTAAAAAACAATTTATTAATGACATAAGTAAAGCAAGACAAATACAACGACGGAATACCAACCAACAGAAAACAAACGAAACAAACAAAAAATTCAGTAACAAGAGAACTACAAAAGGATCATAAAATACCCGGTGTTATTATTCATTATTTAAAAACAGACATGTGTTGTTTAAACCTAATTACTTATTATTAATTATTCAGACAACAAAACCCAATTTTCAAACAGATAAGTACACTATTACAAATCTAATTCTGGGAGGATGCCTCTACACAGAGACAGTAACAAACAGAAAATTACAAAACAATAAAAAAAAAGTAAAAAAATAAAAATTTTTGTTTTATAAAATTAAGTTAAGAAATTAAGTTATACATTGTTTTTATATATTGAAGATCTGTTTTTTAATTATTGTTAATCTCATATGTAAAAATTAAGCAATTTTTAGAAAACTTTCGGAGAGAATAATACGTCAATAATACAGTATCGTGTTTGAAGCATTGAATCAGCAACGTATAAAAATAATTGGGAAATATTAAAAATACGATCATATAGAACATATGCATAGTAGTATATCTGCAATATAAGTATGATGTATAATCATGACGCATGTTATATTTTTCTAACCAATATTTAATAGATTTTCTGCGTTTTAGCATAATTACTCTCGTACAAGTTTAGAACAATTCAACAAATATTGAAAAAAAAATCAGATTTATTTTTATAGTAGCTGATTTTTGGTAGAAGGGAAAGGGAAAAGTATAGTTGATTAGTAGTACTGGTAGTGTGAGATGAGAGGCAAACAGGAAGGGATGACTTTCTAAATCTGGCTTTATCTTGCTAAAAAGAGAAAAGTTGACTGATACCCAGTGTTTCCACGGAGTAAACAGCTAGATTTATTGGAGTGCTCTGAACTGCAATACCTAATGGGTTAAGATAAAAATAATTTATAAAGGGTGTCTGGGAGGAGTTGAAGGAGGAATGATGGAGGGTCTCCATTAGGGGTAGGTAAGGGCAAAATCCAGCTCTCCTAGCGCGATCTCCACCTACCCCTGAACACCTCAACCAACTCTTCACTGCCCTCCCTGCTCCCTTGCAAAGCAAACAACTTGTACCTTTTCTATTCCATTATACAGGTTCATACATTTTCATGAACCAACCAATTTATAGTAGATCAACAAACAAGCGATTTTAATGTACACAGTTTAAACATTAATTGTTACTAATATATATACATATATTCATAAACCAAACTCAAAAAGATAACACTTAGGACGTTATCTTTCAGTAATGTTACCAAAAAGATAACACTATAAAAACTCACTTTGATATTCAGATTGCCTCATCATCAGGAAGATAGTAGTGAGTTTTTGTGATCCCTTTTATGTGTGTTCATTCTGTGAATTTCGTTAATATTTATACACTTTTAAAAAGTGTATTTCCGATTTTACCTTACTGATTTATTTCCGATTTATTCCAATTTCCTGAAGCAATTTTTTAAATGTATGCATTAAAGAAGGACTACTCTCAACTTTTACGAATATATATATATATATCAATGATCAAACCACAATATGAAAAGGGGAAAAAAAGACGAAGATCTTTCAACCGTAACAAGCGATCTTCGTCAGAGTCAAAAAAGCCGTGGATTCTACATTACGAGAGTAACAAATATGAATATAGAGTATTAGTATTTCACAATATAACCTTTCAGTGTTACTGATGATAAAAGTTTCATACAGGTAATGCATAACCAACCAAGAAAGGAATTTCCACCAACATTTTTACAAAAATTAACTATATTTTAATAACAACCTCTTTGGAAATCGACTTAGTGCACCTGAATATATACTATCTTAACTACGAGTATGTCAGTTTTATGATGATCCTATGTAATATAGATCATCGTTTTCTTCCTTCCTTCACCCTGTGTTCAATCATTGTTATAATTGCATCCTCAAAATGAAAATGTAATTTCCGCTTAATGCACATTTGTTTGATGCAACGGGCAGTTGCATTACTTATATTTGTTCATATTGAATAACCATGTCTTATGGCTCTTTTCTCAGAAAACGACCAGTTTCCAAATATCTATTGACACATTCCTTGCATTTTCGCAACTTTTCAGTACTTATTTTTTTAAATAAAAATAATGGTTTTATTTGTTCTTTATAATTAAGCGATAAGTTACCGAAGTTGCACTTTGTTTAATGACTTTTTTAATTGTTTATAATATTCCTTCAGTATACAGGCATTTCAATATTTCGAAACGATATGAACTTCCATATTATGTTTTTATCGTTTGGATGTAGAATTAGACCAAATACATTCAATTATATTATTTGGGAAATAATTTTTCTGCAATGGTGTTTTTACCAGGGCTGTGGAGTCGGACCTATTATGGCCGACTCCGACTCTGACTCCTCTATTTTGTAACAGCCGACTCCGACTCCGACTCCAGTACAAACTCCAGTTCATCTTTTTATTATTAAAACAGAAGACAGTTGGCTGATAATAAGAATTAGTACTTTGTAGCTTTGGTGCAGCTCTAAACCAGAGGAGCATCCATAGGTCATAGCCGAACGAAGAACCTCATATAGACAAGGTCCTTGACTGAGTCGACCGCAAGGAATGAAAGACTAATAAACATCTTCTATTTAAGCATTTATATTATGTCTGAATACGACATTAAATAACGAAGAAGATTGATATTATATTTACTTATAACAAAGTAAATACTGAACAAGCAAGGCCAGATATTTTGTATTAAACTAGATATTTTATTTTAATTTATTTCTAAACCATGAAATGTCCAATGTCCTTCCCCAGAGAAAAAATTCTACTTGGACTAATTAATTTTATCTCATTCTCATGTACACAAGTAATAACTAGGTGAGGAGTCGGAGTCGGAGTCGGCTGATTTCTTCCGACTCCGACTCCACGACCCTGGTTTTTACTTTTCCCATATTTAATTTAAAAACATGAACTACTGATTTTTAGTAAGTAAGAGCCAATAAACAATGCCTCATATCATTCTAAGGTACTGACATTATGGAAGCTATATAACGAGGTTGTCAAGGGCTCCATAGTATGAGTCACTCCTGGTATTCAAAAAATATTCTCAGATAGTGCATCTAAATGCACTAGTAAAATTAAAAGGGCAATTGAGGCTACTACCTCGTGACAAGGTATGCATGTATATGGACGAACAAAAACAAGATTTTACAATAAACACGTGAAAGAACAAACAACGTTCAAACCACAATAAGAAATGAGAACAAAAATCATAGTCTTTTTTCCATTTTCTATTGTGGTTTGAATGTTGAGAGACAAACAATGTTTGTATATAGAGAAGTGTGTAAACTTACAAACATTGTTTGGCCATTTAAAATAATATTGTGATTAACGCATTTATTTAAATAGGAAACCCCTTTAACTTAGATATAATGGTCAATATTGATCTACAAAAATGTTTCTGCTTTTAATTAACTTTATTAAAGTATATTTTCGGATAACGATTATGACAAATATAATTTTGAAAAATCTGATTCAGTTATTACTGTAAAAATAATCATAGCTATAAAAAATGAGGGCAACGGAACAAACAACTGAAGAAATATCAAGTAGATTAACAAATTATTTGCCTATATATTTTTAATGACATCCCTTGATTAACCAGATGAGGATCTATACCCAGTTTAAATGATTGATGGCAATGAGAATATATGAAAGAGATATTGTAATTCTAGATTCTAGATTAAACATATATAATTATAAAACTTCTCATATTATTTCTATTGCTTTCTTGCAAACAGCATTTACAGGGATCTTTCATTCCATATGAGGGTGGTTAGATAAGATATATCTGATATATGATTTTAAATCATTTTAAATAAAAATATTAGAACACCAGGCACTGATAAAACTGACAGGGAAGCTAAAAACCTAGAGTATGGTGTGGATTGTTTGAAACAATATATAAATTGAAGATGGTGTATTGTGAAAGAGGTGTTAATACATTTTCATTTATTTCAAGATAGTAAAAAGACTTGGGTACTTAAAAATAAATTTTAAATATTTTTTGTATTGTAAGTTTTCCTGTAAAGTAGAAAACAAACAATGGGAATAGTAATTATCATTAAGAGTCATTGGCTACACTTATAAAAGTATTGAGTTTGGAATTATAGGGGAAGCATTTCTACCCCAGTGAGAATTACATCAGAAAGCCATCAGCAGGCAATAGGGCAAGTCCACGAGGGAATCGTATTATCTGCGAAGACGAGGAGAGCCGAAATCGAATCAAGTTCGCCCTTTAGTGTCTTTAAGGCTTAAACGACGCCTATCAGCCCAACAGAAATCAATCTTCTACAAGCTAACGCTCTAAGTAGAATAGCTTACCTCATTAACACCTATACTCTGCCAATTTTAACGACTGTCTTCTTTGTAAATCTAATTGTCCGTTTAACCATGTATTACATTGTATTTTCTGAGAGAGAGATTATTTTTCGATGTTTTCACTCAGATTAATTGTGTTTAACAAGTATTTCTAACATTTCAGACCAAATTATAGGTTCTCCTGAATAGTAATTAGTGAATATCACTAGTAACATCAATTTCATTGAGTCTACCTGAACATCCATATAACATTTCCAACATTTAAATCATTCACCAGGTTTTACCTTTTGTGTACTTCCCAGCAAAAATGAAATTGCAGCCTTTATATCAAAAACATCAAAGAATTTTTACAAACTAGAAGTGTTATATTTTTTATTGAAAAAAAAAATCATCTCTAGAAGTGCCCAAAACTTCAGTAATTTATTGGCCTAACAATTAAACCAAAACCGATAATTAGGAAAACACAAGACATAATGAATTATGGAAGCCTCCCTCCTGTTGCCCTTCTGCCAAGAGTGCTTTGCAAGTTCAAGTCAAATCCTCTAGCACCTTCTTCTGTCATCCTTCCACCAAATGCCATATTTTCAATTAAAACAAATACCATGTTTGTTTCTTATTTATTAAATTGTTCTTTATTTAATAAAGATTAAAGGAAGCACTATTTAAATAAATACATTAAAATAGCAAAAATGCTGCAATTAATCCCCCCCCCCCCCCCCAAAATGTTAAAATGATTTCATTTTAAACAGTTTTGCAAATTGATTATTTAAACTTAGGCTCATGGATTTGAAATGCAGCCCTCCAAGTGACCTAATTATCCTATATTTTTAAGGATAAATTTCATTAATTCTATTTTTCTAATTTTACATACATAGATTGTAAAAAAAATAATTTTCGAATGTTTTAAAATTATATGATTTTTGGTCGACTGAATTAATTTATTACATGTCTAATAAACATTAGTTTATTAGATATCTGGATATCTAAGGATGTCACATATAATGATATCTAAAGACAAGATGAGTTGTCTTCTGACAAAACAAGTACAACGACATACTTATTCAATAAGAAGAGTAAAGGTAATGCGATTGGCCGTTGCAACAAACACTGTGCATTAAGCGAACTCTACATTTTGATTTTCAGGATGTAATTCAAACAATGATAAAACAAAGGATGAGCAAAGGAAAAAAAACGAAGCTTTACATTAAGAAGGAACATTACAGAATTGTCATAACCAATTAAAATAGTACACACAGGTGAAAAACTTGATTTCCTAAGAGGTTTCTATTAATATACAGTCAATTTTTTGTGAAAATGTCGTTGCAAATTCGTTTTTTAGTTCCTTACATTGTTTTATAATGTATATTTACTAATTTTTTAATAATTTCTTAATTTTCTCTTTTTGTGGTCTTATTATGGACCTGTAAATAAAAGGAAACATTGGAATTGTGAGTATGATTTAAATTAGGAATTCTACCTGAAATACAACAATTTCAGCCGTATTCTCTTGATCGGTAGATAAATCATTGGAATGTTTAATGACTTCTGTTAATATAAACATACATACTGATGTACTTCGGGAACAGTCCTTACGATAGGCATGCTTCATTACAGGGGACACTGGCATATACATATATATGCAGAGAATCAATAAACTATTTAAAACCTCATGTTTTCTCTGTTTTAATGTTTTCCTAAAGATAGTAGAATAGTATTCTACTACTTTCCTGAAGGTTTTACGAAATTTAGGTAAATGTCTACCTTCTTCAGTGGGTTTAAATTTTAACTTATTTTTCGGTTTGGACCACCAGTTTTCCTTTCATATATATATATATATATATATATATATATATATATATATATATATATATATATAGATTAATTTACCACAATGAAAACAATTTTTGAAACAATGCTCTAAGGCCTTTCGTTAACACATCTTCAGAGAGCAAGTGAACTAAAAAAAAAATTGTTTTTTTTAAACAATTAAAAATTGCTCTCTGAAGATGTGTTAACGAAAGGCCTTAGAGCATTGTTTCAAAAATTGTTTTCATTGTGGTAAATTAATCCATCTATTATATCAAGTGTTATTTTGATTATTATTCATATATATATATATATATATATATATATATATATATACTATCGAAGTATTCGTCAGCTTTCGCATTCACGACCTTTATACTGCTGTGCTCTAGCCTCCTGTCTACTTTTCTTTGCGTGGAGGGAAGTTTCTAAACATGTTGTACTAAGGACATATTAGTGTGCCAAAACACTTTTTGTCACAATAACTTGTCACTACAATTAAAATAATGTAATGATAAAATGTGATATAATATAATACAGCAGAGTTTCGGTGATTCCATTTCTGCGAGTTCTTTTGAAGATTTTAGTTATATATATATATATGAAGTCTAAACCACAAGGAAAGAGTAAAACAAAAAAAATAAATGCTCTGAGACTTTTCACTTTATGTGAAAAAGAGAGCAGACAAAGTAAGAAAAAAGAAAGCAACAGAAAAGTATACCCTGGATGAAGGTAACAAAAGATATGAAGGTGGAAAACATATGTGACAATATAGTTTAATAAAAAAAAATACCAATAAATTTAAACGATACAAAATAAGCAGTAAGAAAGTAAATAATTAAAACAGAAAAACAGTAAGAAATAAACAAAACAATAAGCTACGAGTATATGATAAGAATCAGCAATCCGGTCAAAGCTCATGTCGAAAGACAAAAGCAATTCGCCATTGGATTAAAAATCCATCTAGCCTAAATAGTCTATGACTTCAATGATGAGCTTTTGAAACGAATATGTAATAAGAGCGCTTTCTACCAAGTTTTTATCAACATCAGACGAAAGAAATATCGTTTCTTTAGGATCAACAAATTTTTTTGGAGTGATTGCTTAACTTAACATGTTGAAACAAAGCACTTGACTCTTTCTGTCTATTTTTTCAAAAAGCTCAGATTTTTATCCAATTTTTTCAGAAATCCAATGTTCTTTTAGAGGTTGACTAATAGCTACAACCAAAAGATTTCTATTTGTGAAGAGTTCTTTCTCAATACATTAGCACCTCTAATGCAGGATTCTCCTGTGCGGCTTCGCTTCTCAAGTGAGTCACATCATGTCTTCTGATGACATTCGTCGTAGATATTTATACTAAATAAATATATAGTTATCTTCATTAAATAATAATATATCTTCTAAGGACTCACCAATTGTTTAAAACAATCATACTAATTACTTTTCATTATAATTGGTAAGCAGTAGCAGAGTTGAAAAAATAATCAATAAATTTTATTTAAAATTCATTGTTACTGGTAATGGGTATAGGTACGGGAAAATTGAATGTAGATTATTCCATATTTTTAACTTTCAGTCCATAATGTTTCAACTTTGGTTAAACAGTAAAGAATATAGAGACTTAATGCAATGCAGATTGCAGTAGTTATCACTAAACAAGTCCATACTTATTTTTCTAATTGATAGCTTTCACCTTTACCCCTGGTCTGCTTCACATTGAATTAGAATGCCTTGTTTTAAAGATTAAACACTATTACAGGAATTGTTTGCTTGAATGCAGTTAGTGTAAACAAAATGCCAGCAGGATATTGTTCAGCTACGAGTTCATTACTAGAGCTAAAAAGTAAAATATTTGAATAATTGAATTTAGAGTAAACAAGGATTTATCACATATATGACCTAAATCCACCTCATTCCAACAGATTCCGTACGTTATTTGGAAATGATAACCAAATCAAATTGAAAATATAAATGAGGGCTGCCGTTCGCAGTGACACTCACCGGTCTACATGGCTTATTCTAATGCTCCCATTGATTCATTAATTCCACATTGAGTGAGACTTCCTCCCTAATGACTCCACTGATAATCTATTAGCTAGGCACTTTGAAATGGTTAGGTGGGGTTTAGAATTTCTTGCTGTCCTCTGGTCCAGTTACAATTACCATTTTTCGATGTGTCAAACTGACCACGACCTAAGCAATATTGTTTTAAAAATTTTTCCCTAGCAACATATTTAATAAAACCTCAGATTTTAAATAAGTTAACTTTTAATTAATAGAACCTGTGGTTCAATTTATATGCCACACACGTATAACAAATGCATGAGTCTAAAATTATCATTTGAAGTGATAAATCACAAAAGAATAACCTCAAAATAAATAATGTCTAAATAAGTTAGTATAATTTGAATAACCTGCTAAGTTGATTGTAATTTCACGAAATACCAGTGTTACCAATTTAAACACTTTCTAGATCTAGATCTATTGAGCTAGTTATAAAACTTTATAGCTAGAAAAATGTTAAAATTTCTCCATCAGAATCATAATAAGTCTCAATACTTCATAACCTAATTTTAGTAATTACTAAAAAAAATGTGTCCCTATTCTAGAGGTATATCTCGTGCTAAATTTAAAAAGTAATACACCTATCCAATATCCATGCATGCAAAAAAGTAATTATTACTGAAACAGAAATTATGAAAATTGAGGAGTCTTTAACATCCGAAGTGAATTAATTTTGTTCAATGGATTCCTAAGAATAAATAAACAATTATAGTGTATAGTTAATCACTATATAAATTTAAGAACTTAATCTGTAAAATAACAAATCCAAATTGACTATTTATGCATGGATATAACCAAATAAAATATTGAAGTTGAGGAAGTGTTTAGTAAGAAAAACATCATCCAATCAAAATTTATAAATAAGATTGAATTTGTTATGCTAAGGTTATTTAATGCCTCAATATTCATTGAATACTCAAGGGACTCATTTCGTTGAAGATGCCAGAATAAATACTACCAAGACTAGTTCTTTGTGCATCAAAGAAAACTAACAAAAATCATTAGCATCATAATAATTACCAACTGTAGGTAAAGTTTGCTCTTTGAAGTATTTTTTCTGAAGAACTACAGAAAATAGAAAATATGTCAATATATATAGTACCAAACATACATAAAGTTTAAATATATTAGTGAATATTTTCTAAATCTTATATTAATAATAATTAATAATGTTATATTTAATTAATTAATCACTAAATGAAATAATCTAGTCAAAAGTGAGTTGGAAGATCCATGAAATATTAATGCTTTTCATTTAGGCCCCTTAAAAGAAGAAATATAATTTAAAAATTGTTATACATGTATTTACATCACTTTTATTATAAATTCAATTCTTGCTAAAACTTTGGTTACTTTTCTCTGCTTTCATTCATTTTAAAAGACTTTTATTTTGAAATCCTTTGTTCTAATATTTAATTGAATTCTTTCAGAGATTCAAATGACTTCAGTTACAACATTTTTCATTTATCTCTCTATTTCGGAAATACAAAAAAAAAAACAACGGGAAATGAAAGATTACAAAATGGACTTAAAGTGGATGTTCCAGGAAAGGGAATTTACAACGGTACATGATGAAATAAATGCTACTTAAACATTTTCTAAAGTCATATTTTTTTAAAATACTTTAAAAAAAAGCAATTACAAAACAAAAAAGAAGTCAGCCTCTCGTTTACTTAGAGAAATGATTTCTTTGTAGATAGTATGAACTCAACTATTTTATCAGCAGAAAAGTCGTCAGTGCAGAAGCTGCTGAATGATATAATATCATCATATTATGATTCAATCAGTATCAAAGAAGACCTGCTGCCCACTTATACAAATATATGTATATCTCATACCATATCATCGAGAACAGTGTTTGTTTTTAATTAAATACGTGAAATTATTGTAGGATTAAATAAATAATTCAGTAAACGAAAATATGAATTTAATGTAATTATAAACGATTCTAATGATGATAAAATGCAAGATATTAAACATTACTTAAATTTAGTACACCATAAAATAAAATTTACTTGTCCATTTAAAAAAAGGTAAATTAAACTACCCTGACTTAGTCATGAAAAATTGAAAAACGAGAAACTATATGTTGAATTGAGACGAGAAATATGTTGAAACAAAAAAAAATAAACTGATATAACAATAGACAATACATCCCTCCCACAGGAAAAATCGGAATCATATATACCATAGAAAGATTGTTTAAACTGGATTTATTCAATGCAAATTATCCTATTGAGGTAAATGCTTTAAAAGCAACCAAGTTAACAATAAAATAAAGGAGACATTTATAAATAAAACTTTATAAAAAAATTGTAGAGAATAGGAGACGGAAAATCAAAAAAATATCAACAGTCATAATATAACAACCTCAGGAATCAAGATCAAATGGATTATAGTTTTCAGCTACATTATAACATTGAATACATCATAGAACTCTAAACACATAGTAAAAATGCGAAGAAGTTAATAAACTTCATTATCGTTAACTTGATCACAACATTAGACCAAATAATTTAATCAGATATAACTCTACAAAGGAAAATAACATCAATTAATTAGTAAAATTGTATGGAAAAAATGCAATGGCTTTGATACTATGTAGAGCCATAGGACGATATTTAAGGCTAAAATAAAGAACATTCACTTGACAATTTTAAATATAATAACATTTTTTAAAAAATCTTTTCAAAAAAACTTATGAGTATATGCACTAGAAATATTTACATATACAAGAGTTTAAAAGACCATGTTTAATGGATATAAACTATCACTTTTGAGACAACTGAAAGATATGATGATGAATCAGGCAGACAGAAAAAGACAAAGAGACAAGTTTAAGAAGGCAAGGACAAAATTAAAAATAAAATAAAACTGATCAAGGAATAAGTAATTGTAAAAGGAGATAAAATTGTGTAGTTAAAAGTAATATTCAGTGTGAAAGGTCGGCTTGGATCAATAATAAGGCTCAAGGGAAGTTATAGGAAGATACGAGGGAAGTTATAGGTCCAAGAATTTTAAAAACGAAGTATTAGATAAGAACGTTCACGTTTATGCTGAGAAATGTGACTGGTTGACACATGATGAAAACATAATTTCTTTTCTTCTTATCGTGCAAATGCAGAAAATGTTTGAAGAGGCTGATTGAAGTGCATCAGAAGCGTTTCCTGATGTAGTGATTGTCACCTCAAAACTTGATAAGATCCGTGACACCTTCACTCAACGATGAAACATACAGATAAATTATCTTTCTATTCATTCTTGATAAGAAATTCACTCTCAAGCAATCATTTCATGGGCTGCGAATGCTTTTTACCAACCACTATTATACAAATGAACGAAGCACAGAATTAAATTCAAAATTGAACTATGTTACTAGTAACAATGTTTACGTGGCCCGATTTAAACTGGACAATATCTTATTTAACTACCAAATGTGCTTGCAAATTTGAAAAGAATCGTACACACGACCAAGATAGTGTTAAAGTGAATTTAACACTCTAGAGCATAGATTACGAGATTATATTAGACTTCACAAGAGGGACCAAACAGACACAAGTGCTTTCATATACTAACCTTTATATTTAAAGAAGAAGTTTTATTACCTGACAATAATTCAGAAAGATTAAACAGCTGAGGGGATGAATGTACCTCTGCGCTGAAAGAAAATTCAAAATATGAAAACACCTTAATATTTTCTAAGATAGTATAACACGAAATACTCAGATAAATCATTCTTATGATGTTATGTTAATGTTATATATTAATGTTGTTAACATTGTTCGGTTACTTAACATTATAAATTTATACTAAAATATATATTTTGAACATACTGCATTTTAAAAATATTTCATATCTTTAACTGACTCTCAAAATATTGTTTTGTTTAACTGTCCGATACCCTTTAAAATTGTGTTATTTTTCATGGGCCCTCTCACTGAAAAGCCCCCCTCCTCCCGGCAGTATAAACTCTAGTCAAACATCTCTTCTGTACTCATTAGATTTCAAACTGTATTTCTTGTATTAATGACTGATTGTACACAAAATGCTTGTACGGCACTTGTTAAATAAACACATTCTTTATAATGAGGTTTAATGTCAATAAATAGACTGTAATGTGAATATTTGAAATATAAATATAATTAAAAAATTAAGTTGTGAAACATGTTTAATAAGAGTGATTACTCAGTAATAGATTATTACTTACTAATAATAAGTCTAATTATATTTTATACCTACCTCTTCAGTAACCTTGATTCTATACTTAAGTGCAGGTCACCACAGAAACTTAATAACACAAACTTCAAACACTACTTACATTGTCTACTCAAGAAAATGCCTTGTTATTTAGTTCAAATCTGCCAAATATTAAGTAACAAAGAGAATTCCATATAACATTGCATAAATCAGTTGGAATTTCATTTTCCTGGTATTACTTGAACAAGGTAATACAAAACTGCGTAAAAAGTTGGTGTGCTATTGGTTTTAGGCCATTTCTAAATAAATCAAATATCCTTGGAAGGATATTATTTAATCTTTTGATGCAGGTAAAAATGATAGCTGGTCATTGTAGCAGGCAAGGCAGGGAGGCGAGGCGTACAAACAAATAGCCCAGTGTGATGAAGCGAAACAAAGATAAGCCTATATATAATTTATTTATATAGACTTCCATCCCAGGCAGACGCCATCAGTGTTACGCAGTATCCGTCTATCAGACGAGAGAGCGCGGAAATGTCACAATTGGAGTGGAAGTTATGAAAAACCAATTCTGACGTCCATCAATCTTTATCATTCAATAATTAATTTTAATTGTACTAGGGAGAGGCAAATGTCTAACTATGTTTAAGTATTGCCTATTCATTTGTTTAGTAACTAATAATTAATATTTTTTAACTATTGGTTGTTAAAATTTTTAGGCCTAATTCATTATAACCTATTCATAGGCGAACACATACCTCGCAAAAAAATACAATATATTCTTCGTAACAGCCACACTTCAACTGATGAAGATCAGTTATGTTAGTCGAAATGTGTTAGTCCCATTAGTACAATTTTTACTGTGGTTGGACATTAATTTTTGTATGATGTGTTTACAATAACATCTTGTAATATATTTGCATTAATCAAATAGTTAGACGAACTAAATAAATTAAACTCATAAGAAAGGAAAAAAAATACAAAAGATCACAAATCTCAATACAATATTTCGACTATGTCGTCACCAGGTAAGATGTGACCGTTCTCTTAGATACACAATGACTGAAGTCTGGTTTATTAAAAAGACACATCCTCTAATGATCTCAACGCTAATATCGCATTGAAAGCTTCAAAAGGACCTCGTCGTCGTCTTCTAGGAGGTTGCAACTGTTTCCTGAGTTGTGATAAGAGACGGGCAACACCCATAAATGACTACTGCAGGACACAAAAGCGAGTCAGCTCTCAAATAGTAAATCCATAACGAAACTTATTAACTTTTGAAAAAGTTGCTATATTTCTGGAAGTGAAGTAAGTTATATGAGATACCGATTTTTAAGTTTTATTTTCATAAAGGAATACAATATCAAAAAGAAAAACTAAATGCATGGATGATATTTAGCTTGACATAAGGTCTGGGATATTTACTCTCAAAAATGCAAGCAAATTACTACTTGATTTACCAGAGTAAAATGGACTTCAACGACAATTGCAATAGTTGTGGGTGTTTGTTTAAAAACGTGCCCAATCCTTTTCACTAAAGATTAAAACTTATTTCTCTCTTTCTCATTGCCTTACTATTGACAAGTTGGATTTTATCGGTGGTAGAAGTAAGTAACGAATTTACAAATAAACTTTATTGTCGAATTCCTTGGTTTGAAACTCATCCACACGGTTGCTGATACCAATGTCTTTCTTTACTGTAGCAGAAAGTCTCTCATATACTGCACACAACATACGCAATATTGACGTAAATTCATTTCAAATTCATTTAGACGCTATAAATTATTAGATAATCTTTTACCTAGTAGTATAATTTATATTTATATTTCTTTAATTTAGTTTAAACAAATTTAAATTCACTTGAAATTTACCTTAAATACTCTGTAATACTGAAATATCAAGGTACATATACAACACATAAGTATTTTGTAAAATGTATTAAAAAACAGTGAATTTACTAGGTAATTATTATTATTATTCACCAGGGTGAAACCACAGTGCTGGGAATTTTAAAATTGTGAGTTAGGTTTCCCCCAAAACAAAACCTTCTATTTTGAAAAAAAAGTTGCCTCAACTTGTTACATTACTAGTATAACTTCAAAAATATTTATTTCGCAGTCGGTAGACTTGTACTAAAAGAGAAATTTTTGATTAAAAGAAAAATGCTTGATTTTATATAAAAATGTATAAGAAGGGAAAGAAAGAAGCAGTAAGGGAAGGACAGGAAGGGGGATGTTTTTTAATAGGTGGCAACGAGGTCTAATTGGAGGGTAAGTGGGGTGGGTGTTCGGACCTAATGAACAGAGCCTGCAATGCACAATTAATGGGGCGACCCTTTCAGGGCACCATCGTCTTAATTATACATAGCTGGCTTACCTAATGGCCAGCAAATACCTGCAAAGAGTTTCAAAGTAAACTACTCAACCAGTTATATCTTCCAGTCTTCAAATAGAAAACTTCTCTTTAAAAAAAAATTCACACTGAGCAAGTTTTTATATGATATAGTACTTGTCACACCTTCAAAAACAAACTTTATCTCAATTTGGGTTTCACAAACATAAAAGCCATTGCAATTTATTGAATACATTGTAATATTCTTGGAAAAAAGTAATTATACTATTAAACACTAATAATTTCCTCGAATTTTACAGGTAATTCTATTTAATCATAATAAATAAAGAAAACAACATGTTTGAGACGCCATGCGACTTTTGTACAATAGGAAATTTTGTACAATAAGCTTCCAAAACCTGATATAAATGAGACTGAAAGATTAAATAACAGTTTTTTGACCTAAATTATAATAATTTAAATATAATAAATTTAGAAAGATGAAATTTAATGAAGAATCGACGAGAATATGAAATAATTATTTAATATATCAAAAAATGATATTTATTATAGTTAACAGAATTTTTAGAAATTATAAAATTAATACAAGTACGAGTATAATATAGCCCAGATTAATTATTAATATTAACATTATTATTAATTATTAGATTAATTATATTAATTATTAATATAATTAATAGGAGAGAATTATGCCCATAATAAAAAGCACGTTGTCATAATGTCCATATTTTCTTCTTTGATAGACCTATTTCAATAAAAATAATAGAGTGAGGCTCCCGATACATCGGAAGGTACAGCAAAGTTCTTAATAAAACTTCTCCCTTCAGGAATTGACAACTTCTCCCAGTTGTCAGGAGAGGAACTGATGCTGATATCTATAATGCTTGTATCAGTCTCACTTGTGGTGCAAATGTACTAAATTACTTTTAACTAGCAATATGAGAGTTTAAGGAGAAGATGAGGAATACTCTAAATTTTTGATAAATATTGGTGAAGACAGAGTTGAAAACAATGAAAATAAAGAGATTATTACTGCTCGAAGACATGTTTATCAGTGCACATAATATTGTTTAGTTTATTGAATATATTTACTCTTCATTTGCTAACCCACAAATATTGCTCACAGATAATTCTAATAAGTTCCATTTAACGAGTCACACAGTTAAATAAATCATAGGTTCAGTGAATAATTTCCGAGAGAAATTAAACAATATCTATCATATAACCCGGTTTGTGTAGGAACAGAACCCACACATTTTTCTCAAGAATTTCATGATTCACTAGAGTTGTCTGGATTGCTCAAACATAAGCTAGAACCCAAAAAGGAAGCTCCTGTCATGTATATGTATGAGAAACATTGATCCACCGAGTTTATGTAATGGAATAAGACTAACAACTGAGGAGATTTATGATAAAAATAATTGTTAATAAAATTATCCCATCACGGGTCAAGGGGAAATAGTTTTAATTCCAAGATTGGAAACCGTTTTATCTGAAGAAGACAGCAATCCTTTTTTAAGGATCCAATTCCCAATTCAGTTTGCATTGCCATGACTATTCATACGTCTCAAGGAGAGACTTTACAGCAAGATTTAGTTTATTTATGTAAAACAACATTTAAACATGGCCAATTACGTATTGCTCTCAGTAGGGTCAAACAGAAAGAAAACATTTAAGTTTTTTTTTGGAAAATTCAAATTGTACAAAAAATGTGTATACTTTAAACTGTTCATTATCCTCTTTATTAGAAATGAATTAATTTAAGGCGTATCTGCATTTATTTGAACGTAATTACTTTAAAAAGGAAGGTGTTGGATGACCCAACGGGTCACGGGTAGTCTAGTAAGTTAATAAATTTGATTATACTTGCTAGTTTGTTCATACAGTTTTTAACAATTCAAGTATGAAAATATTGGCAAGAGGTACGATCGTATGAGACATATAATAAATTGCTTTGTGTAACCGACCTAGTATAGCAAGTAAACCTTCTTTGACATAGCCACACGTGGGCTAATTTTATTCTATTGTCTATTCACCAAATTAGATGGGAGATTTAATGTTATGTTTGTGAATAGTGATTAAACATCAAGAGAAATCATAATACTATTATTACTTAATACATAATTTAAGAGAACTTCTTTAAATTTTAGTCAGTAATTAACATTTAATTCACTGATGATTGACATAGGTGAGATAATGTTGTATACATCTACAATGTTCGTAAGTAGGACTACTGATGGCTGATGCTACGGGACGCGGGGGATATCCTGTCTTGCGCAATTTTACTAACTCAACATTCGTGTGCTATTTCGACCCACATACGCATTTAGTATTAAAGCCGACTATGGATCTCTTATTGAACCTGAATGAGTTTCACTATCCTTTAATAAAACTTTAATTTTTGTTTTACAATCATCATCTATCATTAAAACTCTGTTTCCAGATTTATCACTTTTACAATTGCTTAATAATTTACTAGTTTGATTAATCAGCATTCTATACAACATTTTGTTTGTTTTCAATCGTTTAGTTCCAGCTATTTAGTTGTTATTATTGGTACATTGGTTTCTAGTGATATCAATATTTTCAACAACAATACAAGAAAATACCTTTTCTAAATCTTTTTTGAAATCGAATGTAGGAATACCTTCTTTTCGACCGCTTCTACTCGTATATCATACTTTCTACCCAATAAAAATAAATGTAGACTACTGTAAAAACTTCAACATTAGTTAGATATAACTCTCCAGAATAATCAAGCAAACCCCTACTCTCTTTAGACGAAGATTACGCATCTATTTTTTTGAAAATCATATATGCAATTATGAAACAAAAACTGTTCTAGTCACTTATTATACAGTCCAGTAACTTTTCTTTAGCATTGGAAATACATTAGTTTAAAGGCCTGTGACAGTGTTCATACACCATTGTAACATTTAATTCATCATTCTAAACTCCTTGTCTAAAACGTTCTACAACATCCTTAATTTGTCTGTGGTAAATACTACATTTCACTACATGAACAAATTCTATAACACAATGATTAATATATAATAGAGACATTTAACATATATACCGAATTAACAATTATATTTCTAATTTAAAACAAAAAGTAGGTAATGAGTTGCACAGATATTCAACTAATGTATTTAAATAAAAACCTATGGTAAAAATATTATGTGGAACCTAGTCAGATTTCTGAAAGACGACTATATTGACATACTTTCCAATAAGAAAAAATAAAAACTTTTTTTTAATTAAATATTGTTTGAAGCTTGTATATGAACCTCTAAAAATATTACTTAATTCTATTAGTGATACATGAAAAAGTAGTAACTTAGGAAGAATCAGGGTCACAGAAAATAAAAATATAAGCTCCAAAAAATTATTTTATAAAAAAAATATCCCTATGTTGTAAATTTTTGTATTATTGTAAATAATTGAAATCATAATAAACAATTTATAAATACTGTAGTTAACTGCATGTAACACGTAAGTAACAAATTAAAGCAGTACAAATTGCCTTGCAACAAACAAATATGTATTTAGCGAATATCACACTTTGCATTTTGAAGATGCAATTATATGTTTCGCTACACAAGACTTAATTAAAAATGAAGCAGTAACTGTTCAGTTACACACACCTTACATATATTCACTACTTTCCCGACACCTATACATCCTACTGAAATCGTAGAGCAACTTGAGGATCACAAGCTATATCATCTCTTCTGACATACACTACGATATTCATTTACCTTATTATTTGAACAAAAATACATGTATATTTGTAATGAATTGCAATTACTTAATAACTGAACACCATCTCGAATTGCATGTAATGATATCAAGTACATATATTAGTATTATGGTATAACAACATATCCTATAATTTTGCTTGTGTTTTCACAATAAGAAAACACAAAAATTCACTAAAAATATTTCAACATCCATATGTATGTAAGGAACGTATCTAAGCATACCAGGCACACACGCCATCTCAAATTGCATGTAAAGATATCAAGCACATATATTAGTATTATGGTATAACAACATATCCTATATTTTTGCTTGTGGTTTCACAATAAGAAAACACAAAAATTCACTAAAAATATTTCAACATCCATATGTATGTAAGGAACGTATCTAAGCATACCAGACACACACGCCATCTCGAATTTCATGTAAAGATATCAAGCACATATATTAGTATTATGGTATAACAACATATCCTATATTTTTGCTTGTGTTTTCATAATAAGAAAACACAAAAATTCACTAAAAATATTTCAACATCCATATGTATGTAAGGAACGTATCTAAGCATACCAGGCACACACGCCATCTCAAATTGCATGTAAAGATATCAAGCACATATATTAGTATTATGGTATAACAACATATCCTATATTTTTGCTTGTGGTTTCACAATAAGAAAACACAAAAATTCACTAAAAATATTTCAACATCCATATGTATGTAAGGAACGTATCTAAGCATACCAGACACACACGCCATCTCGAATTTCATGTAAAGATATCAAGCACATATATTAGTATTATGGTATAACAACATATCCTATATTTTTGCTTGTGTTTTCATAATAAGAAAACACAAAAATTCACTAAAAATATTTCAACATCCATATGTATGTAAGGAACGTATCTAAGCATACCAGGCACACACGCCATCTCGAATTGCATGTAAAGATATCAAGCACATATATTAGTATTATGATATAACAACATATCCTATATTTTTGCTTGTGTTTTCACAATAAGAAAACACAAAAATTCACTAAAAATATTTCAACATCCATACGTATGTAAGGAACGTATCTAAGCATACCAGGCTAACGAACACACACACACTCACATTTGCACACCCGCACACGCACATACACAAGCGCCCGCACAAAACTATAACCACAGGCATGCATACATACATACAACAAAAAAAACGTGCAGACATGTGTGAAACGTATTTCATTTTCCTTAGAAGAGCTCAAAACCTGTATTTACATTGAAAACTCTGTTAAAAAATATTGACTTTCAATACTTTCATATCACTGTAATTCATATGGACGAAAAATGAAATTTATCATCAAATTGAAAAAAAGAATGTGTTTAATAAAAATTAGCATAATGCTCAGTCCTGTGTAATACTTAGTTGAAATGTATATATGTGAATTATTTACCTTTTGGTTAAGCTATATATGGAATAATATTTGGTTTGATTACAATTGAAATGTATCTCTGTGGTTCAGTGGCAATCTAGAGGCGGTAGTGATTTGTAACCAAACAGTTTAACATTCACGGTCCATTTATTCACGATAAACACCTATAGTTGACCTAGAGTAATCTAAAGGGTTGTTTTGAGGTCAATCTTCAATATATTACCAGTGTGTTTACAACAGAAACATAAACGGTGTTTGAATGTTTCCTTCTTATCATAGTACTGATAATATAAGTTAATGTTTAATAGTTCTAGCTGTTCTGCTAAAAGTAGACGACTGTAAATACAAGAGAGCGACCCGCTTTATAATTAAAGCGTTAAAAACTTAGTGTATAATCTACTAACCTCTATGATTCCTAGAGTTAAGGTTAATTTTTGTCATTTATTTTGTTATTATTATTTTTCTTCATATGGGATGTTTATTTTTATTAGTAATTTAATTTATTATTAATTTGTAATAAAAAAATATTAGTATATTCCACCAATTCATGTGAAACGCTTAAAACAATAAAGACATTGGTCTTTTTCAGTCTGGACAGCCTGTCCTCGGCCATCAAAACCAATCATGCCCTTTATGGTTCAGCTATTTTGTTTACAGAGACTGTTTACACTGACAACTGGCCACAAACACGCAGTATGGGTGTAAGTACTTGTCACTCTGCGAACGAGCGTCCTGACAAGACTCTGTCAAGTATGTTACCACTGGAAAGATTTAACTATATCTCAAGTTATTTTTGGAACATAATTGAGGTATGCACCAACAGGTTTTAAACAAGAAATAAGAGGATGCAAGTTGAAAGGTTATTCTAGTGTAATTTAAAGTTAGAACTGAAAGTAGGTTTTGATTAAAAAAAAAGTGGGAGTATTAGTCTCGTCTACTCACCAACGTCAGGAAACCTTCACAGTAAGCAACTGACTTCAGATTTATGTGAAGCAAGTTAGCTGACATGGTTGTGAATCTTCTGCAAGGAACATTTTTATAATAACAATAATAAAATTAAAGTAATTGGACTACGTGTTGTTTGTTTTTTCATAAAACTTACTTGGGTAGAAATTACTTTCTGTAACTTTCCTATTATTTCTACTTACTTCTTAGTTTGAGCTTCCAAAGCTCTCCACTACGACGGCTCGGCCCGATTATTTGTAAATACCACACAATGACTTTTCGCAAACATAATGATTATTTGGAATATTTTAACTGAAACCAACATAGAAGTCAAACACGTTACACTCTTATGCCTAATTGTTATAAAGAAGGATGTAATAAAAGTGCTTTATGGGACATTATAACAAAGACTCTTAAGGCCTAAATAGGCGATTTACAGTAAATAACATCAAATACGAAATACTTTGCTAGTGATCTGCTAGAAATAGTTGGTGTACGTTTGTTTCTATATCTTAGATGAAGGGGTGCAATATATTTCAGTATAAAATTACATTAAGCTAATTAAGTCTGTATTAAATAAAGTCTAGAAAGCGGCATTTAATGTTAAATTACACTGGTAGACTAGAGGAGCGACGAATTATAAATCAGAGGAAGTGCGAACGTCAGCTGGTGACTTATTCAAGACGTGACGACAGGGAAAGCCCTCTCGAGGGCCTCATGCACCAGACAGCTGATAAATGTTTCCCGTCCACCTCACTCTTAGACCTGCTTAATTATCAACCCTTTTGAAACACATTTCTCAATCATTTTTAATCAATACTCTCCAATCAATAGAATGTAGGAAACTGACATTACAAATAGGGAAATCACTAACCAAAAGGCAATGTTCTCTTAGAGTTAACAAAATACAGTAGTCTATCTAAGAAAAAAATTATGGGTAATTTATACAATAAAAGAAAGAAAATGTTAATTGAACATAAATTAAACATGACCTCAGCATCAAGGTTTTCTTGGATGCAATTAACACAGTGGTTCCATGGAGGTACTTAATAGGAGGAATATATTTTCCCTCCTAATAATTATAAAACACACGATTGTAGTAATCTTGTTTTATATAACAGAATTTAATATGATCAAATCAACATCAACTAATTCAAATTCAGTACAACTGAATCAACTGATTCATAATGAATGTAATTTAGAGGTCAGGAAGATTGTGATATTCACAAGCGAGTTTCACAAAAATCAGGAAAGATATACGTACTCGTTGCATATAAATTGAAACCAAACTTCTTCATAATTTAAACATCATAGGAGAACGAATTGCTAATGTTAATTATAGCTATATCAATTGTTTAAGTTCCTTAATTAAAATTTCGATCTTCCAAAAAAAAAAAAATCATTACTATTTATCTGGTAAATGTTGTTGATCAGATATTTCTGTTGTGAATATGATCTAGTGAAAAAACCTCTAGTTGTGCAGCCAGTTACCATACAGTATTTACTTATATTTGGATATCGTAACCTATGTCACCTATAAAAAAAAGTGTTATGAGAAAAAACCGTGATTCAGATATACAGTTGCCTTCTTCGCTAAGTAATGTCACAGTGCCCAAAATAACAAATGGACCCAGACCTTCACTTTTAGAAGAGGGTGTACTGAACAGACAGCGTTCTTTATCTATTTGTGAATACATTATAACCTGAAGAAGAACATCACGTGTCCGAAAGTGTTTTTATAGCAAAAGTTTTATTTTATTTGCAAAAACTGACGATACTTATTCTATGATTTCGAAATACTAGTTTAACATTATGAAGGAATCTAATTGATTTAAGCATTTTTAAAAACATTTATTATGATACGTTTCATAATTATACTTTATATTAATCTTGCAAGTAATGCATTTTTATTTTAAGTATATAATAACGTTAGAAAATATCACTCAACACGATTAGAATGATATTGAATCATTGTTGCCATAAAATGGCATCCCTGGAATAAGAAATGAAAAAGCAAAGGTAAAGCCAATAGTCTGATTACTGTTCACGTAGTGTTTCATGTATAGCATCGGCCCTGATGCCAACATGTTCTCTCCATGAATATTCTAATCGACAAAATAGACATAAGTAGCATTTAGATTTTAGGTCAAGAACAAATCCATTTAAAGAGATCATTATAAAAGGAATGTCTACTCACCAGTCCAAATTAGTGAAATTCCAAAGCTCCAAAGCGGGTTGGCTTCTGAAAAAAATTAAACTCTTTTTACTAAATCAAAAAACACATTTTTGAAATGATGCAATAAATATAACTTGTACCAATAAAAATTATTTTAAATCATAATTATACAATAACAAAATAAAACATTGGATAGTAAAGGATGAAATCATGAGCGTAGCTGCGATGTACTAGATATTATGCTAAACAACTCAGCACCGGCCAGATACCTTTGTCATAATGTGCTTTTTTAGTTTTTGAATATTTTCTACGAATAACGAAGTAATGTACTAAAACTCATCTTGTCTTGCGCTCTAATCATGATGTCTATGTTTCATCTAATATTTATTTGTATTATTTTCTTCCATACAACTTTCTGTATATACAATTGAGGGAACAACAGTTGTCACTGACTTTTCATAATAAATTTACGTACAAGTATCAACAAACTTTCAAAAAGAACAAAGTAAACCCTCTTACATATTTACAACTAACTCAGCAATTAGGATATCTATAACGATTTGCATGTATACATATTCGGAGAGATATATTCAAACATAAAATCAAAACCATTCAAAGACATATTCTGAATATAACTATGTTCGAAGTGTTCAAATTTGAGTAAAAGTTGTTTAAGTATTGGTTTATCCGCAATTTATTAAAAGATAAGAAATTTAGAAATTTGTTTCTAAAGTTGATAAATATCTTTCAGTGATTAATTCCGTAAAAGAAATTAAAATCATGCAATATGCTATTCCTTTTTTAAGTTGCCTGAAAAAAGAAAAATTGCTATTAATAATTCTTTTATAACAAATTGTTTTTTTCGTAGTGTTTTGAAATTTTAATATGGTGAATAATTCTTGTGATATGAGAATTGTTTATTAGTTTTGTTACGAAAATTATATTTAAACCTAACAAAAATGCCAAAAAAACTTGGTCACGTGATCATTTTGATACTGTTTCCGGTCATCCATAAGACTCCATACTTTAGTATGTTTAATGATTAAAGGCGAATGAAGGAACTAGTTCACCAGGATTTCTAAAGAGACGTTAAAAAGTGACCAATATCACAACCGTTAGAAAAGAGGAAAAACAATTATTAAAGAGAAAGTACGAAAAATAAATAAAAACTAAATATATGTTTCAGGGATTTTACACGAAACATGCTATTTGTACTTGATTTCATGGTAATTATTACATAAATCTAATATTTCAGGTGTCTGAGAAAATGATACATACATTATTATTTAGACTCATAGGAGAATATCAAAATATTATGTAATTATTTTTAAACACACAATTGTAAATTCACAATATAAAGGGAAGGTAAAATAAAAATAATGAAAATAACCCTGAAAAAAAATTCTACTTGGAGCACACTTGATATATTTGTTAGAAGTGGTTTAAATATGACGAAAATGTAAAGAACGAAAGGATAGAATGTGAGAAACACCATGACTAAGCTGCGCGGATTATATTAGGGTTTCACCTCAACAAGAGACTGGAAACCAAGAACAAGGATTTGTGGCAACTGACTTACATTTCGGATCCAAGGATTTATATTTCATTTGTTAATTAAAGTGGTGAACCATTAGTTACATTCATTAAAATATCAAAGAATTTTGACCAATAGCTTCAAGAATTATTACATGCCGACGAGGTTTTTCATTTTCCTGTTTATTGCTATGATGGTCTTTATATAATCCCACTATTATTAAGAATTGAATTTTTTCCTTATAGCAAATGTTGATTAATAGATTCACATGAAATATGTTAATTAATTTACCGTTATAAGGCAAATAGGGCTAGGAATAAGAGAAGTGTTTACTAGATGTGTGAGAGGCCAGCAAACACGCAGGTCTACAAGGCCCAAGTTGACAGGGTTGAGAAGGACAAGCTGCGACACGCACGCGGAGCTCAACTGACACAGTTAAGCAGGTCAGATTTAGATGGAGGAAGTAGACAAGGCGAGCTGGAGGCCGCTAACTGGACGAACCGGTCTTGCACCTGCAGCCCGCTGCTGCTATTTATACACAGGCAGGTCATCCTGAAGGCCCAACGCCCCGGCGCCCTCAGCCTCAGTTCACCTAAACCAGTCCGGTCACAGCTCTACACTTTACTGCCATCACTTTAGAATTACTTTTCCAGATCACTGAACTTTTATCTCCTCAATGAATTTCTAAAAAAAGCAGTTAACGGAAACCAACTTTATTTTTTTTAACAATCAGCTTAATATTATTCCAGTAACTGACTTTATTGAATAACAGTAACAAAAAAAAAGAACAACCTTTCATCATAAACAACTCAGGCCAAATTTTTTACTTGCATGCTCTTTCCTTTGATATTATCAAAAACTAAAAAAATTGCAAAATTCAGTT
This sequence comes from Hermatobates lingyangjiaoensis, assembly GCA_026182355.1. Taxonomy (NCBI): domain Eukaryota; kingdom Metazoa; phylum Arthropoda; class Insecta; order Hemiptera; family Hermatobatidae; genus Hermatobates; species Hermatobates lingyangjiaoensis. Next base: position 410,590 of record JAPFBL010000019.1, read on the forward strand.
CTTTTATTTGAAATTAACAAATTTTAAAGAATATTTAGTCAACAAAAAAGAAAGACTAATAACTACAATTTCAAAAACAACTATTACAAAGTATTTCAGCTCATAAATAACTTTTACGAATTCTTAATATAAGAACAAACTATAAGAGTAACTAAAACTGTAGGTTCACTGTAATTAATATTCATAAAACTCTAATTTTTAGAAAAATTAGTTTTCATAAAAATTTAGAATCAATTCCAAATCTGCCTTATAAGCGTTATGAACGCTAATACTCGTACCCTAACGTTTTCTTTTCGGAATGTCCAACTACAAAGAATCTCCTTATGATAGTCATATGGGAAATATGTTTCTCTCCATGGGTACCTGATCACTTTGCGATATTACCAGAAATGAATTGATAAATATAAACACAAAAGAGGCATGTTTAATTTACCCAACAAACCAAAGTACGATTTCTCTTTAACGAAAGCTATTTTTACATATCCTGAAAGCGAGGAAAAATTGGTTTGGACACCTACAGAGGATTTAAGCTGAATGTCGAAGAAAAATACACACGTGAGTTGACCATATAGTGGTACAGAAACTATTTCAGTTCAACTTGTTGGATACGCCAAAGAGTGTTCTCTGAGTAGCGAAAGGCAGAAGACCTGTAGTATATTCACCTAACCCCCCCTGTGGATACCACCATGTAAAAGCATACTATGCTGAAAATTATAGTAAGTCTTATATGGTGTTACTCAGACGTAAACTCTCAACCAAAAATATTTTAAAATCACACCTAAGAGTTAATTTGAGAACCGAAATGGCGGACACTCTTTAGGCACTTAATGGTAGGGTCCTGATTTGCTAAACTCTTTTACCATCTGTAATGAGGCTTCATATTAGTTCGAGTCAACATCAAAAAATGGTTGCTCTTTTTTTTTGAATTTGCTCCATTCTCCTGGTTGTGGTAGCACAAGGTCTAACCAATATTATTTGTTCATGTGATTATTAACTACACATGCTATCAACCCAATTCTACCAGGAGATCTAAACTTTATCACAATTTACTGTATATATACGTTAGATATAAAAAATTCTCTAGATTGTCATATAGTTTATCTCAAGTTTGTATATAGTAGGGACCTTAAATACATATATGTGACACATATATATTCTGCATGAGTGATTAAATGTCTCCTCCGAGTGACTGGGTAATCGTATAGAGGTTTTAAAACATGTATAATTATCTGTGGTGACGGGTTAGGAGGGCTCAATAGTGTTTCCACCTTATACTTAACATGGTAGTAAGTACTAGGCAGCCCAGTGCAACATCATTTAAACGCTGAATCAAAATGGTAAGTAGAAAAGACCTCAAATGAGTTTGGCCATCTGGCAGATGGATCGAGAGGACTTTCTTTACCACTAACTAGCTTTAGTGATTTATTTAAAGGTATAACATGAGCATCGACTTTCACTGTCACTAAACTCCACCCTCTGGGGCTATCATTCAAGTAACCTCAATCTGACCACGTCATTTCATACCTGACTATTACTGACCATCAAAAGAAAAAAAAAAACATATTGGATCCAAAGAACTTTTTCTTAACAGTAAATCGATTTGGGAAATCGGCATTAAAATAATATGGTTATTAACACTTTAGATGTTAGAATAAATAAATCATAATTATTTAAAACTACATTAGCCCTCATGCTGTCTAGTGTGCTCCAGTAATAGTGGGCCACAGGGAAGTAACAAGTAATGTGATTAATGTAATAAACTGAGGTATTCCCAAAGATCTTGGGACTTGATGCTTGGCTTTGGTACGTGGGATTTCTTTTGAAAAATCAATTTGACCTTGTATTGCTCAGTATCACCTATAGTGCAATTCAAATTGTTCATAATTTAAAACTGAAATCAGTATCAGGCGAAAACATTGACCAGGTAATGTCCTGAAGTAAATTTTAAAAAGACCAAATTCAAAGTAAACCACAACTGTCCTTCAACCTTCATCGTCTTCCAATCATGAGCCAGTCTCAAAACTCCATGGCCTAATTCAATTCAACCGATAACAAATACATAGTTCCTATTTTGATACAAGAACTGTAACAAGGCTAAAATTTTAGTAAATTTTTCATATTATTAAAGTTCAGGAGAAGTTTAATCACACTACTTCATCATCAACAAGAGGCTATTTCGTGAAATGAAACATTAACTTTCGTAAATGAGATACCATTTTTTCAAGTCACTGGATTCATGACAAAATAAATTAAATCTTTTAACTGAAATAAATACAAAAAAAAATTATTGTCTAACAGTGCAAGGCCGAAGATTGCTTACTCCGTTAAAACTGAACCGAGTAAAACTAATCTATGAAATATACTCGTCTAGGACTTTTGAGTTAAGGATTATAATGAAATGACACTATTCTTATAAGTAAACTGATTTATAAATCATTCCTTTATTGCAATGCACTTTGAACTTTTTTAAATCTAGGAATATGTAGAGGTCAAATTTTGGTTATTCTAAAAAAAAAGGATATGCAGTTATGTGTGTGAACAGCCTTTCGACGCTACTAATCTTCAAAACTCTACATTTTGAAACTCTACAAAATGAAATGAGACCAAATATGGCTGATCCAGGTATGACAGTTTTAAATAGCTGTGATTTAGATATGGTATCATGTGTTAATGATACCATATCAAGTTGGTATATAGTAGGGACCTTAAATACATATATGTGACACATTAGTGATTAAATGTTTCACATATTGTATCATTTAGTGATTGGTATCATGTAATACAGTGACATTGTGTTAACTCATTTTAACCATAAAACAAACTATTTTATTTTAAGTATTTAAATTGTAAACTAAAAATTATATTTCTTAAAAATTATAATAATGACTGACAAATATCATAATTTATTATTCAAATGGTAACGATAACGATATGTATTATACGATCTTTAACAACTTTCCACAACTTTTTGCCTGGTGGGCAAGAAGTGTTCTGGAAAGACGTGTTAGTATTTGTTATCTCTATAGAACAGTTTACTAAAGTTTTTTATTTTTCGCTACAATAACAACGTTAAATAGTTAGGGCACGCTAACTTTTTTTCGATAGACTAATAAAATGCTGACTAAGCATGAACTATACCAAGGGGTGCTTTTCAAGTGTTAACTGTTAATAAACTCTTAAAAAAAGGTGCACAAAGTACATGTTGCTAGCACCTGCATAGCGATGCTCCCCAACCTTGCCCGAAAATACCCACTCACTCTTTACAGAACGCTACCTCACCTCCTGAAACTATTCTCCTTCAATAGTGTTTCAATGTCCGTTACATTTATATATTTTATGAAATTTTTGGTCAACATTAATTATTGATTTTTGCCAACATTTAAAAAAATTGAATGTTACATTAAAATACGAGTATGTATGTTCTCGTATGTTCAAATAGGCACAACAGTACTTTACTTATATATACTATACCAACAGGTAGTGTCCAATTATTTTTCTCTTACTCAAAAAGAGAAAAAAAACATGCTTTAGCTTTCGCAACTGTGGCGTATTAAAACTTACACCAATAATTACAATATTACTGTAATCTATTCCATAGTTTGTTTAACAGGTGATCTACATATTATTGCTGATTCATCTATTCAAAGTCATCCATCATGATCTCCTACATTTAAGAATGAAGCAAAAATGATTCCTTTGACCTTCATAACGTTAGTCTTTTGCCAGAACAATGTCACAGTATGTAAGATAAAATGCCTCATCAAATTACTGAACAAGTAGCTTATAATTAGTATCCGTTTTGTAATAAAGAACAAAAGAGTGAAATCTACTGTTTCCCAAAGACAATTGGGTTGACAATCACACCAAGACCAATATCTGGTATTAAGTTTTATTCAAGGATGCAACATGTTGTATGATTAGACCTCTTTGTTAGACAACTACACATCATGCCATGGAAATCAGCAGAAAATGTAAGTTTGATTGACCTTATTATTAGACAATTGTTTATTTACTAGCCAAAAAAAGTGACTTCCCCATTACTCAATATCAACTCTAAATAATAGGGCACATCTCCATTATATAAAACCCATTTTCATGTAAAATACGAGTATGTAATAGTCGATCAAACGGTGTAGAGTACAGCATGCCCGAAAACTCCTTGGGTACACAACCACTCACGCACAGACCTCGTCGAAATCACATCAAAAAAAGATCTTGGGGATCGTAAAAAAAACGTCAAAATATTGCGTTCAAGTTTTTTCATAATGCTATAAATACTTGTATTGAAGTAAAGTTGTTTTACCAGTTTCTTTGAAGAGTTTTTGTTAAAGATTTTGCTAAATTTAGCTTAAAAAGAGAGAAAATGATTTACTCTCTTGCGATTAATTAAAAAGGATAATTTAATTAGAGTTTAGTTAGAGCTGGGTTAGGAAGCCGAAGTGTCACTAGCATCCCTTCTCAGACTAGAATACAGATTACCCAAATATTTAATTAGTCTAATACCATCAACATTCAGAACAGGCCATTTAACACCAAGTATAATGTAAGAGAAAACTAAGCGGGCGCCTTCTGTAGTCAAATCACTCAGTGGCACAGTAAGTCAAGACCACTGTCATTTCCGAAGAAATCTCAGCGAGCTTCTTCGGGTTTCATATCCAGTTGTTTATTCGTTTGGAGATTCTATATAAAATATCCTACATTCGAACTCAGGTTACAACACTATCTGATAAAGCCACTATAATACGTAACTCTAACAATTTTTCTCAGCCAAGTTTGAACTGAAAAACTCCATATTTAAAATTTTAAAAATTAAGTTAATAAATAACTCAAAAATATGGTGTGAGACACCATATGATTTCAACTATTAACTATAATTTTCAAGGATATACTACTTGGACCAGTAGTAGTGTAGTGTAGTTGATTCTTTCCTTATTTATAATTTTCCCAAAAAATGTTCTTTCTTTGATTTTTATCTCTTTCATTGGTATCAATTTAGATCTCATTAAATAAAATATATTTATTTCACTATCCTATGTTTAAATTTGTATTAATGCGAACAAAAATCCTTTAAAATAAAAATCCTATAGTTTCTCATATAAAGCACAAATCAAAAAAGTGCTAAACTTGCTCTCTCGTCCCAAGGACAGCAGGATCTTAAATATGAAATTCGATTTATTATAGTCTACCTGTTTTTGAGATACCCTACTCACACATAGAGACGGGCCTATCAGTATAATTTATTTTATTGGTATCAAGTAACTTCAAACATTTAACCCGAATATTTCATTACAGAATAACTGTAAGTGCTATATAAGTCGCAGTTTGCCACTTTTTTCTACCGAAACAACAGGCCATCTCCTTGTGTAAGCTACCAAGAAACAAAATGTATACCATTAATTATGTCTTGACGCACTCTATTTGGAGGACTTTTGGATCGGGTTTACATTTAAATCTGTAAGTAATAAACGATGAAGTAGTTAAACAAATTATGGCGAAATAATCATTTTAAAATATGTTTAAAACAAATGACTTTACAGAAAATTGTCAAAGGGATCATCGATTAAAAATGTTATTCTCTAAAAAAATTACTGGAAAAATTATGTAAATTTTTTGAGAAATGTTAAATTCCCATTTCCTCTTCTAGATAAGTGGAACCTAAATCTACCAACTTGATAAATGGGTTGACAACAAAATACTAATGAACATGGTAAACTATGATATATCTGTCCTCATCTGTCCTATCATATTATAAAAATAGTTAGGATTAGCTGGAAGTAGTTTTGGTGACGAATGTATTAAGAAACCCAAATACTGAAACATACGTGAAAAAGATTGTATTAGAGAAGCATGTGTTCCTTGCATTGGGCTATGGAGCTGAAGTGTGAACAGCAGCAATAAGAAATATAAGGGATCCCGGACTACACGGAGAACAATGGAGAGAGGTATACCAAGGGTGAAGAAAGAGAACAAAATTAGGATTTGTTCTCTTTTTTTTAACAGAACAAAATCTTAATGTTCTCTTAAGGATAATGTTGTACTAATGTTTAGTTCTCATTAAATAAAATATATTTATTTACTATCCTTCGCTTAAATTTGTATTAATGCGAGCAAAAATCCTTTAAAATAAAAATCCTATATTTTCTCATATAAAGTACAAATCAAAAAAGTGCTAAACTAGCTCTCTCGACCCAAGGACAGCAGGAAATGAGAGTTTGAAGTGAAAAACTCCATATTTAAAATTTTAAAAATTAAGTTAAATAATTAAATAATAGTTTTTTTTTATAAAAAACGAACAACAAATAGAAGAAAAGGGGATAACTATATTATCACTGCAGTGTTCACTAAACTGGAAAAGGGCACAGCATGCAATGAAAGTGAAGTACATAAATAGGTGGGCAAACAGAATTAAAGAATGGTATCTTAGAAAAGCAAATAGAAGATTGGAAATACAGAGAAGAAGATGGGAAGACAAATTAAAGAAGCAACTGAACCAATGTGACTGAGAATTTCAAGATGCCCAGAAGCAGATGGGCAGAGGTGGGAGAGGCCCAAGCCGAGAACTTTCTTATTTCATCAGAAAAATATGTACTTTTTTATATTAGACTTGCAAAAGTTTATTAATGTCTGTGAGCAGACATTATAATAATGAAAGGATATTATTATTATAATTGGTTCTAACTTATTCGGAATACATGTGTACTAATTCATGGTTTAATATCAAATTTAAATATCTATTTAATCAGAATTTGCATATCTCCATAATGATGTCTAAGTGTTTCATGCAGAAATATAATTTAATTTAAGAATAAATAGATTTACTAAATTAAATATGAAAAATTACATCTCACTACGGGTGTAATTCACAAGGACCCGCTAGTTCATCAATAAGGCAACCATGAAATGAAATGTTCTCCAATAAAATTCTTTTAATGACTTTTGTAAGCAGGTCCCTTGCATAGCGCATTGGACTTCAATGCTAAAGTTGCAGGTTCTAATGCCACAAAATTACGTATACTTTATAATTTATTCGACAATCCACGTTGGCTAGAAAACTAACAAGATTGGTTATCAGAGTTTTATGAGTATATAGATAGATTGCTGTTAATTTATACATATATATGTTTCACAGTAAACTATAGACACAGAATAAAGATACGAACGCACTTACAGTCTCTAATTTTCGGTTTAACAGTCATGAGGAAAGAAGAGATAGGGACACCAGGCTCACTTGCGAAGCGACGGTTGGAGACCTATAAGTAAATTAGAGTCTGTAAGTGTGTTTTTCTATTTACTGTGTACCTGTAGTTCACTCTAAAACGTATATGCATATATATATGATCAAATCACAATATGAACTGGGAAAACAAGTAGTTACCAACTGTAACAAGCGGTCTTCGTCAGAGTCAAAAACCCAACTGAAACACTAGATGCAGAAAACATCTGAAGAAGACGTTGTGAAGAAGTGAGTTAACCCTTCCTGCACTTTCACCCTTTTAAAATACCACTCTTCCCTCCCACTCTTCTCAACCCCTCACCAGATGTTTTCTGCATCTAGTGTTTCAGTTAGGCTTTTGACTCTGACGTAGACTGCTTATTACGGTTGAAAGATCTTAGTCTTTTTTCCCCATTTCATATTGTGGTTTGATCATTGATTGTTATTTCACGTGTTTATGTGAAATCTTTATATATATATATACTTAAAATAAACTGTGACACAAGAGAGAAACATAACAAAGACTCATTTTTCAATATTTCGACCATAATGGCGGTCCATTACTGTCCTGCCAGACCGTTTCCGTTTATCGTGGTATATATATCTGCTGATTGAACTAAGATTTAAAGCAACTCATTATAATAATTTATAATTAAAAATATAAGGGCCAACATTTTTGAGATGAACTCTACCCATAAAGAGTAAATGATTGAAATTTCCATTATGTAAGGATTCTCGGTGCTGCTTTTCTTTTTCTTTAAAAAGTGACTGAAGATTACACATTACAAATTCAGAGAGAGCTACATAAAACTTTAAGTAAGCAAACATCAAATCAAACTCGTTGACAATGAATTTAATTTCGATTTTCTTAAGGGTTTAGCTAACTCGTAGAAATATTAACAAACTATATGGTAAAAGTATCATCAAACTTATAAACAATATGTTTATTATTCATTAATATCTTCTGTTTATCCCTTCGAGGAAAGGATCACCAGTTTATTATATTTCATTGAAACATCTTTCATTTCAATCCATACAATATATTACCTACACAAAAATAATCAGTTTTAAATCAGGATGAGTAATTTTAGAAATAACTTCAAGGGTAGGATTCCATCTAAAAGGAGTGAATGAGTTCAAGGGAGAAGATACTCTGAAATAAATAGTCAAAGTAACTTCACAAAACTGGAGTAGGCTGTGTTCAGTAAACCATTACATATAGTTTCGTATAATAGAATAGGAGATATAGAAAACATAAAAATAATAGGAACAGATAAAAATCATATTCATGAATATGAACTGAAAAGTTTAAAATTTTTTTCTATTCCAAATTGTATTTTTCCAAATTACTGAAAGTCTCTGTTTCTAGTTGCTCATTACAGTGTCCCACGCCTCTCCCAGCCGTATAGGAAAACAGTTTATAAACTGGTGTTATGGTCTGAGAGCATACTTTGACACATACTCCGAATACGTACAAAAATATACTACAGAGTGAATATCTATTGGAACTAAAATCATTATTTCAATGGAATATTCATTCAAGGCAACAACGTAATTGTAAATTTCAATGGATATTTATAAAGTTTTCAAAAAATCTCCCTAAGTTTTAACTGAAACTGACAATAGCAGAATTTATTCTAAAGATCATAAAGTTATTATTGTGTTCTGATTTGCATTCAATCTAATAAATCTAAAACCCCTTTATTTTCTTTACGACTTTTTGGATTTCATTTATGTTTTAAAAATTCATTATAAAATGTACGTCAATACAAAACTTTTCTCTTACCCTATAAACTTTCAACCAAAATTTAGTTAAGAGATAAAAACTTTACAAAAAACTGACAAGCAATTTTAACAAACAATAACATTCGAAGCACTTTACACTCCACCAATCAATATTTATTTCATTTCAATAGTCATTCTTCCTCTCTCTCTCTTAGTCACTGCCTCTTTCTCTCTCTCTCATTCTCCCATTATTGGTAACCACAGAAAACTAACTAAAATAACTGCAGCTTTAAGTAACATCTAACAACCTGTTATCATTAAACCTATAGTGAAGAAAAAGTAATAATGTTACATCTGTCGTCAACAAGAATTGCACTATTACTTTCTTTTATAATAAAAATAAATATAGATGAAAAGAAATTTATATGTTTGAAAAAAAAATCAAATAATACGTCTTCGTTAGAGTATTGAAATTATGTATCGAAAGGTGTGGGCAGCAGGTCTATCAGGAGAAAGAACTCTGTTCTAGAGGGGAGCAGGGATTGCAGGGGAGTAGACCCTCGAGCACCGACTTGACTTCTACAAAATGTGAATAGCATTTTACAGAATCCTTCAGCATTACTTACCCACCATCCAACATTTTGAGCAATTAATCGCGAAAACTTTGTCCATGGAGGCTTCATTTTCAAATACTGTTCCTGAACTAAACAACTGCTTTCATTTCCATCATTATAAATGCGTGTAATTTAAACATTATGCTTATATATTTTTAAGAAATTAAAATTATTTAACTATTAAGTTGTTGGTAAATTTAACATATAAAAATACTTGTAATGAACTTGTTACAGTTTGATATTCACTTGTCAGTAGCTTGAAGCACAAATGAACTTCATTGAAATGAAGAATTCTACCAGCAATTGATAATAGTAATAAATATATAAACATTAAATAAATAATACTTAACATCAAATCTAATATTTATTATCTATTTTTTACTGATTTTAGTAAATATCACTATCAACATAATCGGAGTTGTTTAAGTCTTATTTAGAAGAAGTTTCTAAAGTTTTAATTTTGAAGGACAATTTTCCGCGAATCACTCTCTATACTTAGTAAATTCCAAGTAAAAAGCTAGAACCACAGTGATTTTAAATCAAAACCGTTTGAGCAGATTTTTACCAAATTATTTAAAAGCGATTTCACTTAAAGTTTCTCCTATGAAAGTATCTTGTAAAGTGCTGAGTTTGCTATATCATTTCAGAGCCAACAAGAACATAAGTAAAAAAAACTGGCCATAACTCTTATGGTTTTTGATATATCCTGCTTATATATAAATACACCCACGTACACACATACACACCTACGTACACACACACTCACACAAAGCACTGAAAGTAATATTTATGTACCTCTATACATCAAACTGAATATAAATGAAATAAAAGCAGTAAACAAGTACAATTCAAAAGTATGAGCCTTCCTGTTTCTTTGGGATTATACAACAGTTAGTTTTTCATAATATTATTGTTAACTACAATTTGAACTGAAAGGAAATATACATCTAAGATAGAGAGTCAGAAGAAGGCAAGTAGACTCGAATAGAACGAGTCTGATAGCCTCTTCAGAAGGAGTGGCTTAAGATTGGAGATGGGGAATATAAATAGTTCTCATATGCGAAGGAGATAGGGTCAACGAACTGACCAGAGTCAGCGCCTCAGGTGATCAACTTGGCGAGGATTGTACCTGTGAGACGGTTCAGAACTTTATCCATGAATTGAAAAATAAATTATACAATATGGATATATGAGGATTAAGCTTCAAATAGACCCATTGCTTCATGAACGTAATCAAGACGCTTATGAGTCGGTAGTCATAATGGTAGAATAACCTTACGTATTAAGGGGATATTTTGCCGATCATAAAGTATTTACATCAGATCGAGGCTCTAATAAATTGAGCAGTAGTTACATAATCTTTTTTTTTTTCATTTCATTAATGTATTAAATTTTGGAATATCCCACCCACCATGACGATGGCAGGGATATTACAAATATTGTTTTGATTATTATCTACATATTTTGTATCGTGCTGACTGTTTCCAATTGTCGTAATTGTATTTATAATGGTTGTTTCAAAAGAACGTGGAGTTGAAGTCAACCAGAAGTAGAATATACTCGTAGTTGACATTTTCTTCACAACTAAAGATACTTTGTAAACCAAGTTAATTATTTGGTTTCCAACCTTCCAGTGGAAAGCTGCTTAACAGGAACCAAACACAAGTGGCAACTTTCCTTGAGAAAGTTCAGGAAGTATGCCATCGTACTAATCCTGAGCAAGACTGGCAACTTGCGTGTGACAGATCTCTCTCTCGCCATTAGGTCACGATGTGGACTACATATCCGTAAGGGAGATACAAAGAGTAAACAACTGAGAATCAAAACGTCACGCAATGTAACATTGAATGCAAAAATCAAACCTTACTTAACCAATGAGTCGGTTATAGTGCAGGAATTTTCACACTTAAAAAAACCGTATTTCAACTTAATTATGAATAGGGATGAAAAAACAAATGAACAAAAAATAAAAAAAAACAATCATCACATGTAATATATGTATGAAATAATCTCATTTTACACCTGTACACGTACACACATAGCGAAAGAGAAAGAGAGAGAGAGAAGAGAGAGAGAGAGAGAGAGAGAGAGAGAGAGAGAGAGAAAGATTGAGAAAGAGTCAAAACACTGAATCAATCCTCTCAATTCCTGCTTTCCATTCACTTATTCCCTTACTGTTTGACGGCAGTAAACAAGCTTTATTTTGTGACACGTAGTCAAATAGCTGAATCATCTCCAATACTCATTTTCCATCATTCTTATTGCACGACTTTCCCAAAGACAGGTTATTTTTTTGGTAATAATTATTTATTATAATGGTTATTATATATATGCTACTCCCATATCACGTTATGAGCTTCAAAAGCGGTTAATATTTTCTTCCTTGGCACGAGTTCATCTCCTGGACTCTACCTTTACCGATAGAGTTTTTTTTATTCGATAGATAGGTCACATCTCTTCTCCTGTTGACGGGGATTTGTCAAAATATCGAGGTGAATTGTGTCAGTTCCGTCTGTGTAACATGATATGTTGATCTGCAGGAACATTTATTTTTCGTTTATATCTTTATATATAAAAAGATTTCACATAAACACATGAAACAACAATCAATGATTAAACCACAATAAGAATGGGAAAACAAGACTTTAATCATCTATATATATATATATATATATATTTGAATTAAATAACCACAATGAAAGAAATATATATTGAATACAAAGCATCAAGGACTTTCGTTATAACATCATCAGAGAGCTAAATGAACTAAAACAAAAAATAATTACAAGTTAACCTGATTGATTGAAGTCTTCAGAATTCCTTTAAAATGGGAAGATTCCAATGAATTGATATTTCTCTCGTCTGATGTTGAAAGAAACTTAGTAAAAAGTGCCCTAATTAAGCATCATTTTGAAAAACTAATCAATATATGTCAGGGGCTATTTAAATTAGATGAATTCTTAATTCAAAGGATAGCGCAGCAAATTGGACCTGTGGGTGATCTTGGAAATAAAACAGAAATATCCAGACCCAATAAAGTGATGGTTGAACGTCACCTCATTCATATGCACAGGTACCTTAGCTTTTATCTTCTGACTAAGGTTCATAAAGAATTCAATTTGAGATTCAGTATATTTTCTTTCATTGTTTTTGTAACCTTCTATTTTTTTCTGATTGATTTATATATACCAATACGTAAGCCAAATCGTAAACTGTATGGCTAAAATAAGGGTGTTTTAATCCAAACAACACTTAACCATCATGGTGGCTATTTCTATCAGCTCTTATAATTTTGATGTCCATTAGATAGTGAAAGGCCCTATTTTATATTTAATTATTTATATATAACTGTACTAACAAGTTTTGATGTAATAAAGTGAATGGTAAAAAAAGTGAAAAGTTTTATATTATCATCATGAAAACGAAAATAAATTACAATTACGAGAACAATGAAAAAGTTATCGCCAGAAAGGCATAGTGATGAGAATTACTGAACTTTGTTAGGCGTCAAAACAAAGCAACAGACAGGAGGGAGTGTAATCAGCTGCTTGACACTGGGATCTTCCCTAAATTGAATTCAAAACAGAATATCTAAATTATTCATGTCATGTATGTCAATCCAGTAGAAGGATTCACATTACCATTATAATTTCCAGTCATTTTTCCTGAAGTTGTATATCATATTTTAATTCAATCAATATATGAATTAATTTGAAATGATTTTTTGATAGGAGTGGCGTATAAAACGAAATTACTTACACTTTCATTAAAGAAACCTAAAATCAAAAATGAGATAGATGGTCGAAATATAAGATGAAGGAGTGAATTTTAAGATAACCACAAAATAAGAAATATAATTTGCAAAAGACAGTAAAATTTAAAGTTCTCAAAATTTAAGTATATTTTTTTTTAAAAAAAAGGAGGTAAACTGTAGGAAAGGTTAGAAGGATAAACTGACAAGAGATTCCTTTTTTGATGGGAATAGTTAAAGGGCAAGTTGTTTTGGACGGAAGTGAAGTGAGGAGCAGCTCCTCAGAAGGAATGTCGTTTCGGAATTCCCTAACCCTCGCCATTAACACAGTCAGACTCTTTATCTTTGCCTCTCGCTTCCTAATGCCTTTTTCTTTAGTTCTACTGCAGAAACGTAAAGCTTTTGGGTCGAGTAACTGTCAACACCGGTTTTACAGAAAAAGAAAAAAAAAGCCACATTGCGACATGCAAACCAATCTGAGCTCTGGATGTCATTTCTTGCCCAACCGCTCTACCACCTTGCGGTCAGTAATACCAACTTACTTTCTTTTTAACTTTTTGATATTTCAGAAACCAGTTTCCTGTTATAAATCATCCAATGCCTTAGCCTCAAACTATTTAGACTGCATTTGTCAATACTCAATCTATCTAAAGTTATATTCCACCTGGTTACATGTATCATTTTTAACACACGCTCAAAATTTATTTATATTAAAAATTCTTTTGGGTTTAAGATATTGAGTCTTTAGGATATTGACATTTCATGTTTATTTCTATTCTTTCAATCGAGAATCTGCAGTTTCTCATTTTCAAAAATTGATACATCTGTAAGTTGGTGCACTTATTATAATAGATTTACAAAATAGATTTCACATAAACACGTGAAATATCAATCAATGATTAAACCACAATAAGAAAATGGGAAAACAAGACTAAGATCCTTCAACCACAACAAGTGGTCCTCGTCAGAGTCAAAAACCCAACTGTCACTTATCATTTCGATTAAGTAATTCCATGAAAAATATTTATTTTTTGTCATAAATTTTTTTATGAAATATTATAATGTTTTTATGAATAAATGTTTTTTATCAAATCAATGTTGATATTCTATACAAAATCGCAACGTTGTCATTCAGAAATTGATTTCAACCTGAAATACTGAATACCTGAGTTATATCCACTAAATTAACTTGGTTTCAATGACTATCCGAGTCCATGTCAGTCTCCTGTCAGATTCCTGACCCAATCCCCCACATTGACATTAATAGTCCAGTAGGCTGTCACCTTGAACCTCGATCTCCTTACAATACTTAAGGAGCTTCTCCACCAAAAAAAAGTAAAGAGTAGCAAATGAAGAAGAAAATTACTTAGAGTTAAAATAAATTATATTAAACGTATAATCAAATAATATATATAAATAAGAAACAAGTTTCTTAAGAGTTTTTGTTCGTTTCACGCAGTCATTAGATAGTATTCACAATAAATGAAGCATATTTATGACCTCATGGGCCATCTGTAGGATTCTTCAGGTCTGTATTACTCTTTGGATCATTGTGAATAATATCCAACGACTGAATGAAGCAACTAGCTCTTCACATTATTGAATAATATTTATTTCAAGAAATCTGGAGTAAACTAAATTCAACTTTACTATAAGTAAACATAACATCATACTTCTTCGGTATATAATATATTATGTTCCATTTAGGTATAAAATAAATGTCTAAACAGGAGATGTTTATTAGTGTTTTATTCCTGGAGATATAATATATTCCACTTATCAATATATATATGCTTATTTTTGTATACCACACCATTAATGCATAAAATATCATTAGGATAACTTCAGTAATAATGACATTTTTGAAATGCGTGAAAAGCGAAATTGTATATTTCGTGGTACGAAATAATTTCTTACAGGAGAACATGGTTTTTGTTCCAATAGCCAGTGAATCTCTTACATAGTTTATTTTACCTCCTTCTGCTATGAAGATTTAAGACAAAGTATCCCATTTAACACTTGGAAATAATTCTATTTTCTCAGAAAAATGTCAGAAACATAACAAAAAATGCCGTTTTAAGATAATTTTTAATTTAAGATGTAGGATAATTTCACTCATTATTTTTCATATAATATTTTTAATTTTGAATTATGTTTTACATTTAATTGTATGTATGGCTAGCTAGTGCTTTTTAAAAAATCACTTTTCTTTCCATTTATCAAAAATCATTATAATCCAATTTACTTTGACCAAGTCTTATCTTTTTCCTGCGTGCTGTACTCACTCTGTTATAAGTTGCTGTGAATGTACATTGAGTAAAATATATATTAGTAATTAGCCAATTTTACATACTAAATCAAAGTCAAACCCGGCTATTCAGTAACTTTTACAGCTGGAAGCTTGAAATTTTTAAAAATAATAGATTTTTTGAAGGAAAGAGTCTATTCCCATACTTCAATATTACCCAAAGATACCATGAATCATAATCACAAAATAATTTACGACTGATATTATGTATTGTTCAAGAGTGCAATATATAGATTGATTAGAGAATTTTGTGAGTTAAATCCATCATACCATGGAGTATATAGAAATCATGAAAGCAATAGAAATCAGATTATATATATATAAACTATATTGACACAAACAACACACAGAAATGAAACAGAAACTCACTACTATCTTCCTGATGACGAGGACATCGAAATATAGTAGTGAGTTTCTGTTTCATTTCTGTGTGTTCTTTGTGTCAATATAGTTTATTTAGTTCGTGGAATCGTTTCATTTAATTGATTTATATATATATATAGGTGTATAATAAAATCGGGATTCGGTCAATTTTCCAGGATCAAAATCAAACTCTCAAGTGCCGACTGTTTCCTGAGTTTTATTTAAAACCTTTGTCATAGAGCATTGAAGTCAAATTTTTGAATTAGATTAAATACTGAATCGAAAGTCTGACACGGTTTATACTTTTACAGGAAGTGCAATTTTAACAATAGATAGTTAGTGAACTGAACAGTCTTACTGGTCAAATACACTTGGACCATGACTAGTCTGGTCCAAGTATTTATGACCAGTTAAGATGATTAGTTCACTAACTATCTATTGATTACTACATTTTATAAGTGTAAATTATCATACATATATATAAATCATGAAATTCAAAAATTCTGACTTACTGCCTATGAAAAGGACTGATATTGACAATAAAAACCGAAACGTCGAGCATGAGATTTGATCTTCCTGATGACGAGGACTGGAAATATAGTGGGTTTCAGATATCCTCGATTTTATTATACACCATTATGTCAATCCTAACGGTTGATTATATTAAAATGAATTTATGTCAATGATATATAATATATATATAGTACCTAACGTGTAAGTATTAAAAGTCTGATGAGTAGTGTTAGGTTCTTAGTGGCAGTTCTCACAAGGTAACACACTTTGAAGGCCAACGCTATTTTCTGTTTGCCCTTTGTGATACCACATTAAACTGAAGACTGATTCTACAATGGGAGTCCTAAATGTTATTTGCCTATCTAACAAATGTATTTAGAGTAGGGATCTTTAACAAGTACCTGACATCGTACAGGCTCGATTGGCAGCCGACGGTTTAAACGTCCTTCTACCAAGGGACGACGTGCTTCAGATTTATTCACCTCCCGCGTGAATAAATCGAGGGCCAGGTGAGGATTGAACCCCGGTCCTACCAGTTCAGAGGTGAGCACGTAACCACTGAGCTAGCCTGGCCCCCTAAGCTGATGAGTAGTATATAGTTCAGTTTTAAATTGGTTCTATTTGTAATGATTTATACATTTTGAAGGTGACAATAGTATCACGTAACTCAGCAAACATAAAAGTCACAATGGTAAAAGAAAAATTTCTCCTTTCGATTACTCATTGACAAAGGACTGAATGAGCGAAAAAGGCGAAGAAGAAATAAAAGAAACCCAAGAGAGAGAGAGACTAAAGTATGTAAAGAGGGTGTTTTCAAAGATGTAAAAATCCTACTCTTTTTTAACAACCATTAGTCAAGAAACCTTACACTCTTTTACATTAAAAAAGAATTTAATGTACAAGGCATACTTAAAAACAAGTACCTCTTTGTACCTCTTCTCTTATAATTGTTTTCTTTACTTCTTTAGTTCTTTCAAAACGGTAAACTAAAGTCTTTAATACCACCTATTTTTTTTCTGTTTCTGATCCTATGGTGATTTCTTTTTATATTAACTAGAATTAATTGCTTAATAGGAGTGGTAATCTAAACCTGGTTCATTTGCCTGCATTAACACAAAACACTAGACATCTGTTCAATGTACATGACTGAACAATCGATTGGCTGCCATTTATGATAAAAATATAGTTTGTAATAACTAAAAACTTGCCTTGACATTTATAATAAACTTCGGTAATATTTCAAACGTTAACTAGGCCACAACTGATGGCATCTGCTTCTCAAAGAAAATGTTTTTTTGATTTACTCATTAGTTCATAATTTGTATTCAATATTTTAAACATTGAAATAATATTAAACTTGAAATTTATTCAAGTAAATTTACGAGTGTTTTTGGGTACAACTACTGAAACACATACATACAGTTTTTTATATTTCTTGTTTCGAAGATGATCTAATGTATTAGAAAATGCATAAAACAATTCAATTTTCACGCACAGTTCAGGCAATTACACTAACATTCACACACACAAACCCAGCTGGTTCGTTATTATAATAATATAATTTTTCTTGTATTATTAAATATCGTCAGTTACAGAGGGTGCTTTCATTCTGTTGCCTTTAGTAGTATATCTGCAGATACAATTCCAGGTGCTCCTAATAAGTTACTAATTATTCTTTGCATTGATAAACAGAACTGAGTTAAGTTTTGCTTGTATTGCTCAAGGAGAGCGATTGAGCATAAACTTGTGCAAGCCCCTGATAGTTGCACACGTGACGATTTTATCAAATCGAAGCCATGTCTGCTAACTGAATACATTCCAAGTTTATATTGGCCTGTTTGGTGAGACCATGTCAAAATATTTACCTTTCTTTTGCAATACTGACATGCTACTAACTTATTGCTAGTCATTTGTAATCTTATCTACATATCTATAGTTATTACATATGAGATAAACTCAGTTTTTATAAGAAGGTCTATTTCATAAATTTATTTATTCAAGCTGATTAAATATTGCTTACATTTTGATTAATCAGGCCTCTCTCAACATGAGCTCTATAATCATGAACCCTTTTTCTGTACTATTGGAATCAAATAACCCAACAGTCGTCGATAGGGCTTTATATTATTATTATAAATTAAATTGAAATACATTTTAAGACCATCTTTGAGACGTAATATCTTAAAATGAAGATATAATTTCCATTAGAGTTATTTACGGTATATAAATAATTTATAACGTTATATGACTTTAACCATATGCAGTTTACTGAGTCGTAAAATATAATTCCCTAGTATTCACCAGTCACTCGAGCTGGCTATTGTGATGACGTTTGACACGAATATGCACGGTTCAAATACTGGTTCAGGTTTTTAAATTTATATCAATTAGGGACAAAAGGTTGCGCATGCTGTGTATAAGGGAAGATGCAAAGTAGTCATACTTAGCATGCATGCCCTCCACGATTCCTAATCTAAATAAACTAGTCAATGAAAAGTTAACGATTTCTAATACATCATCGAGTTCGTCATATAGCTCCCTCATAACCAGAAATTCATGACAGATATATTTGTTGACAGAAATCCTTCAATATTTCTGTTACGCCCAACCTTGTAGAGCCTCAATAGTCTTCATACTGTCCAAGGGGTTAAAGTGTGGCTCGTTTTTAACTAACCATGGGTGAGCCACAACACAGAGGGTTTAACTTAGCTAAGAGTCAGCTCTCCTAAGTGCAGACTGCACTAATCTTACTTCATTTCGGTGATCTAAAGAAAATCAGTGCATTCATCATAGACATTACCATTGGCCACTTCAGTTAAATACATGGCATCGCAACAACAATAGTCTTAAAACATAAATACAAAACAAGAGAGAAAACAAATCACTAAAATTGAAGTGAATGTTAGAACAAGGCCATCAAATAACTATAGCAGACAACTAATTCAGCTTAATAAAATATAGAGTTTAAATAAGAATTAGCAGCATAATGAGTATCCAATTAACATAATAAATAAACTGTTAAATATTAAAGAAAATAAAAGATATTTAAATTTACTGCTACGTTAGACTTTCATTCGCAGAATGAAGCAGCTTATAAGCATTATTTGAAAGAAATTACCGGAACATAATTTACGAATTCTAATTTTGTTAGAATTTATGAATGATTCTATAATCTAGTTTCCTTTAGTCAAATAAGGGAAACATCACGAATGCTTAAAGTATTTAATATTACTAAGACCAAAAGGATAGTTGATTTTACCTTGCACCCATAGCCTAGTTCGCTACAATCAGCTACAGTGTCCACCGTTAGCCTACATGCATCGACTTTGAAGACAATGAAACCAGCCTGCATCCAGGGCAGGTATACTACGATAACATTGAGATCATAATGACAGGCTTTAACAAAAGGCAAGTCATTAAGCACAAGCAAGTCAACTGTCGTCAATGTCTCCCAACAATTGGGAGCACAAGTAATTTATTATTTTTCTTTAAAGCTAAGGAATGCATGTCATACCATACTGCAGTTACCGAGCCAAGTGACCCTATCTACCAAGCTACCGGTTGCTTAACACACAATACACGCATATTGTTAACTAAACATTTGCCGATAACATTATCAGACTTCCAATAAAGCAAAAGTTACGCACAAATTTGGTATGCGTAATTTTAACACTGTTATTAAGGAGTTTTTCGTTTATTCTACCTTCCTCTTCAATTGTGTTCTAGGATATCTTCAATGGGTTACCAATAATTTCTTACCAAAAATCTCCCAACGTAAAGACCATCTTTTTCTGTGTCCCTCAAAAGCTTCATGATGCTGTTGAATGAAACGATGTGTCCAACTTGTATTATTAAAAACATCCTTAGTATTAGTCCTTCGTTCACATCCCTTTTCAATCATAACTCTTAATCGTTCTATTCAAATATCCAGTACTTCATTAAACTGCGTCTATCGACTGTTTAATCGGATCGTTTAGCCATCATTTCAAATCAGCACGGCCCAAATGTATATATATATATATATATATATATATATATATATATATATAATATATATTTTCTATGGGTTGTCCGGGGAAAGGAATAATTCTCTGGTTATCTTCAGGCAAGGAAATGGCCCAGACGTTGGTCCTTATATACAGTTTTCTATGGGTTGTCCGGGGAAAGGAATATTCTCTGGTTATCTTCAGGCAAGGAAATGGCCCAGACGTTGGTCCTTATATACAGTTTTCTATGGGTTGTCCGGGGAAAGGAATATTCTCTGGTTATCTTCAGGCAAGGAAATGGCCCAGACGTTGGTCCTTATATACAGTTTTCTATGGGTTGTCCGGGGAAAGGAATATTCTCTGGTTATCTTCAGGCAAGGAAATGGCCCAGACGTTGGTCCTTATATACAGTTTTCTATGGGTTGTCCGGGGAAAGGAATATTCTCTGGTTATCTTCAGGCAAGGAAATGGCCCAGACGTTGGTTCTCTGGTTATCTTCAGGCAAGGAAATGGCCCAGACGTTGGTTCTCTGGTTATCTTCAGGCAAGGAAATGGCCCAGACGTTGGGCCAACTTTAACACAGAGGGACTGTGCAACCTCTATACCTATTGGCAGAACGCAAAGGCTTTTTGCTGAGCAGCGGGCAACTGGGACCTTACGCATGGACCTGTAACTCTACTCCCATTGGTCAACATCGCAACAAATCATATATATATATATATATATATATATATATATATATATATATATATACTTTTTCGTTGGAAATACGATCCGAAATTAAAAGCACAAACTTACAGACCCTAATTTTCGGTTTGAACCGCCTTCAGGAGAGATAAGATATGTCTCTGAACCAGTGCGCTTGGTTTCCCTCTCTTATCTCTCCTGAAAACGGTTCAAACCGTAAGCGTGCTCTTTTAATTTCTCTCTGTTTCTTTTTCTACATTGAACCATTGAACTATATATATGAAATCTAAACCACAAGCAAAAAGAAAAACAAAGGAAATAAATGCTGTGAGGCCTTTTACTTCATGACATCAGAGAGCAAACAATGTAAGAAAGAAGAAGGTAACCAACAATAAGTGAGCCAATTTTGTTTCCTCTCTGATGACATAAAGTGAAAGTCCTCAGAGCATTTATTTTTTGGTTTTTCTTTTGAAATGAATAAAAAAGTCTCAGATCTTTCAACCCTAACAAGCGGTCTTCGTCAGAGTCAAAAACCCAAGTTGGGTTTTATTACTCAAGTATATATAAATATGCGTACAGCACATATATATACCTTAATAATGCACATCAATTCTTCTTTTCCTATACTTTCTCTTTTAATGTTGGTTGTTTAGTTTATCTTTTAATGTTTACTCGACGCTAGATTGCCTCCTGAACAAAACCTTTATCATTAAGTTTAGGTTATTACTTTTTTTTTAAATTTAGCGTTAGTTTCATTTCCGCAAAAAAAATTACTATACTTATTATTGATTGTTACTGTTTGATTGGTGGTAAATTAAATAATTAATTGTTAAAATTATAAAACTTTTTGTTTCATTTTTATTATTATTAGTTTATTATTTTTTTTATCAGACTTGATTTGTTTATCGTTCCTTTATTATTCCTTATTTGTTTCCTTCCCTCTCCCTTCTCGCTTCCTGATGGTGGTAGCATCACTAGTGTGTAACGGCCATGAAGATGCAATTCAGTTACCACCCTGCCTCCTTGCGGGACATTTCGCCTCCTGATTACGACATTTGTCGAAATATAGAAGCGAGTTATATCTGTGACTATCTTTGTATTGCTTTCGTTATAATTTTTATCTGAAGTCTTATGAACCGTTTTATTTCATTTTATTATATATATATATATATATGAACCGGTCCAGTAGAATTTTAAATAAAAACGCATTAAAACGAAGGTAGCACACAGACTATATTTCTAAATTTCGACAATCGTTATTCCTTTGTCCACCTGTGTGCCACCTTCGTTTAATTCGTTTATACATATATATTTATTTACTTATATATAAGGTCAAAGCTTTCAAATTTCTCTCTTTGACACATTTATGGTACATTCTCTTCGACTAATACATATTAAAACTGATCTGAATAATTTATTCTTTAACCCAATTTCACATTTACCAAGAACTTGAGCAAAAAGAAACCGGTCCAGAACTGAGGATGCTATTAATAAGAGGTCTTCAAAAGTAAGTAGCAGTAATTATGTTGTCTTTCTCGAGGGACAGGTTTTAAGAGTCTTGCAAGTTATTTACATTTACACATGTGCTTTAAACATAAACACAAAATCATACTGGTTTAACTGCATATTCCGCTGTTATTCAAATTATCACACTAAGGAATTAAAATTTCCAGGAATTTAAACAATCGTCAATGGTGTAAAATAAGCAATCTACTCAATTATAAAGGTTAGAAATAGTATCATTTGAACAAACACTGCATGTGTTTTCGTAACGTCAACGTGACATAAACAAGCAGGCAGTTTTAATGAACAAAGAATATGGCCAAAAATATTAAACTAAGATGAGTATGTTCAACATTGTTGTCAACTTCAGAGGACTAAAAAAATCACAGCACATCCGGTCATGCTAAATTTACATTTCCCTGTTCTAACCTTCTTATAAGTTTCAATCATAAAAATGATAATTAAAAATGTGTCAGGTATTTGAAATGATATTTACGTTGTATTTATTGCCAAAATAAGATATTTTACTAAAAAAACACACCTCTAATTGCTATAAATAACACAGCAATAATTAACAGAACAGTATATGTACATTAATAATCCTCTACCAATTGTGGTCTTCATCAAGTTTGTTTACCTTTATAAGGTAAACCAGTTTATCTAGGTTGAAATGAAAATTCGGTTGAAGACAGGACCTTTGCGCTTATACAGCCAAGTGGAAAGGAAAACTAAGGTAAATGGAAGGATTTTTTGGAATGACTGGGTTCCAGAATAGCCGCTTGATTGCCTGACCATTGAAGTGATTTTCAAGCGGAGGTTATGGTTGTTATTATCTCATAGTGGTACAGTTATTCTTTCAGATAGCAGAGTGGATATCAAATCAAGCAATTCTAGAGTGCTCTTAAGTTTTACAAGCCCTTGAACAAGAAGCACAACTGTTAAAAATACATTTTTTAAAGGTTTTTAACAAAAAATCATCAGACAGTATATTATCTTGTTCACCACTTTACCTTATATTTTTCATTGTTATTATTTATTGCTGTAATAATTTGTATATATTTTTTTCATTTATAAAGTTTTGTATATTGTATTATACAGTATACAATATTCAATACATATAATAATGTATATTACAGTTGATTGTTGTAACTAGTGTTTAGCATGTCCTTCGATATTTCAATTTATAATTCACCTTTAACCCATCAAAAGGGTGTGCGATGGAAAGAAAATACTTTCGAAAAAAGATGTAGCATGCAAAGTCGCTGTGCCATTTGACAATTCATTGCTTGAAAAACATTGCTGCAAATTTAAATATATTTGTATATATATACAAAACAAAAGTTTATTGAGACTCAGTCAGTTCTTCAGGTTCAAATTAAACTCTCAATGCCAACATTTCGGTTTTTATTTAAAACCCTTTTTCTTGGCAGAAGTATAAATTTTGAAACAGAAAATCTAAGTATTACATTAAAAATTATTTAGAGCACTAGTGTGACGGACTACAAGACAGCTACCCCACGCTTCATCAGCTTTTGAATTACCTGAATACCCAATTGACCAGAAACCTTTTGAGCTACCTACTCCAAGCACTTAATACAACTTTGACATTTTGGCTCAACATGCATACAAAATAATTAACTAGGTGATTAAAAGTTTTATTAAAAATGTAATGTAAAATTATTTATATAAACTTAGTTAAAGAACGACTAGTTATGTCAAATTATGTTAAGAATGTTTATTTAATATTGGAAAGAAAAAGGAAAATGCATCAAACATAGATTTAATAATTTAACAGCCAGCAAAACTCCTTATAAAGATTATGGCTAAATAAAGTTTGTTTACAATTATAAAGGGAAACTGAGAAATTTAAGTCTCTTCTCTTTAGAATTAGTCTTCTTCAGTAGAACAATGAAATATTGTTTTACATATGAGAGGAAAGTTGGAAGATTATGTTAACTAATTAGGGTTTTAATGAGAAAGACGAGGTGAAGAGGAGAATGGGGGGGACATTAGGGTAAAGCAAGTCGACAAAGGCGATAGAAATCCTAAAGAGGCTTTAATTATGATTTCGATGGTGCTGCAAGTAGCTTCGATTAAGAGTAACCTCATACCGAGTCGGTCTTGCCGTATAAATACTTCCTCTCTTCCCTCCGTCCGCAATCCTTTCTTGTCAGATAATGTTGCTCGAAATTGCAGAAATAACCTGGAGACATCCTAATGGATGCTCTAAAGCACTTGACTCCACAATCCAATTCACCTCGTAATATCTAAACTGGTCACTGTTCCTAGTTTTGAGATGATTTTAACGTTAAAATTATTTCTAATTGAATACAAACACCTGACACAAAGTATAAGCAGTTAGACATTTAAAGAGATAAAAGTAAAAATTTTCCTTTAAGCATCAAATGTTAATTAAATCAGTTTTACGGTATCTTTGTAAAATATTAATTAAATTGTAATTATAATACGCACCGAAAACTTTTCTTTTATTGTACATAATGAAAGTGCTTTAATTTCGAACTCCTGTTGCAACCACATCTTTACATTGTTAAACAAAATTAGTATATATCATATAATATCTCTTTAAAACAATCGTACAGGAATGCAGCAATGCATGCTCGAAAGGTTAAGGGCCTTGTGATCTTCACACTCCTTCTTGAAGGCGACAGAGGCAAAAACCCATCCATTACTTAAGAAATATTCGAGGTCAAACAGTTTTATATATGTAATTTAATCTATTCATGTTCACATAGTAAACAAGCATTGTCATAGTAAGAAGATTCTATACGAAAGATCTTAGGACACGAGACTCATGAGTCGAGTACATTGGGTCTGCTCAACATTTCACTTGTCCCTAAATAAGACTTAAAAAAACTGTGGACAGAAATGAAATATAAGAATTAATATGTGCGACTGGATATCATGTATTTTAGTTATTAGAGATATAAAAAAGAAGGGCTTTTAAAAGTAGAGTGAATGCGACATTGACGGTGGATATCATTCGACAGTACACTATCTGAATGCATATGCTAAAGAAAAGGTAAACACTATCTACAAAAGCATTAGATGCCACTTGATCCGAGCAGACAATTGAAGCTGCATTATTACCACTCAGACCCTGCGTTTAACCTACTCATGGTCTGAATGCACTCCACTTGCTGCAATTGAAGCGGGTCAGAAACGCAATCTTGAATGACTGCTCAGGGCTAATCCTGTTAACGGTAACGCTCAAGTCCATATCGACCCAACATGGGTCAGACCAAACAATGCACGCAATGTAACCTGCAAGTCTACAACTACATCAATCACTTGACCATTTGTCTCTGTAGTGTGCTCTGCTTCACATTTATGTCAACTGAATACCTTTCCTATCATCTTTAAACAGTTAATAATTACCCTTCCACACTTCATTTTCAAATTTGTTTATTATCTATTACATCATAAACTTCAAAATGTAATCTACTAAAGAATGACTAAATGACCCTTGAAATAAAACTAGTTCTTCCAGAAAAACTAAATTCAAAATAGAAGCTATTTCAATCCATTAATCATTATGTATTAACATTAAATAATGAGTCCACGCTAATAATCATTAAATAATCAGGAGGAGTACAGTCGAGTATGGAGACAGGGCGGCGACTTACAGTCTCTAATTTAACCAAGCGCACTGGTCTCCAACCGTCTCTGAACCAATGCGCTTCGTTTCCCTCTCTATCTCTCCTGAAGACGGTTCAAACAGAAAAGTAGAGACTGTAAGTGTGTGCTTTTAATTTATCTATGTCTTTATGTACATTGAACTATAATTGTCCGTTTCGGATCGTCTTTTTATCGAAAAAGTATATATATATATTATTGATAATTACACCAAAATTAGCTGATACCTGTTTGTTGACATGTTTCTCAATTTTTCTAAATACTCTCGTTAATTCATCTACACAATAAAGTACATCTATTATAGTCGTCATGTTTCGATGATCAACATTCATCATAGGGACGTGAATAACTTCTTGGATGAGTTTTCTGGTTTATTATATATGCAAAGTGAAGACAGAAGGGGTTGTTTTTCTTCAAGTTTAAGATAATCTGGTCGTTAAACCTGTTGGGTGAGTGACCTCTCGGCCTGAGTTACTACCTACAAGGATTTCTGGATACCCTTGATGTGAATTAAAAAACTTTAAAATTTGGCTACTGTTTTCAACTTGAATATTTAGGAGTGGCTTCAGTTTTTGAACTAATATAGCCTCTGAAATTCTCAGTTTATGGTGGTTACTTTCTTTTTTTATTATTTTAGAATTTGTAACCAGCATCTCTCGGGTCAAGTTAACGTTGAGTTTGTCTTGCATATGTTTTTTTGGGTGCCCCAGCCATTAAGTGCATGGTGAGCCTTCTTGATAGGGAGGTTACTCATACCAATGTAGGAGTGTTTTTGGGTTTCACAGTCCCCATCAGTACATATATACTCGTACACTAGATTTGCTTCCTTTAAAGGTGAGCTTTTGGCTTGGTTTTTATTTTTTATAAACAGGCTTTTATGTACGTAATAGCCTGTTTATAAAAAAGCTGTGGGCATTTAAAGTAAGTGACCAGTGTTACTTTTTCATTCAAGTTTTTGTAGCTGACATT
The DNA here is from genome assembly GCA_026182355.1 of Hermatobates lingyangjiaoensis. Classification (NCBI taxonomy): domain Eukaryota; kingdom Metazoa; phylum Arthropoda; class Insecta; order Hemiptera; family Hermatobatidae; genus Hermatobates; species Hermatobates lingyangjiaoensis. Next base: position 437,876 of record JAPFBL010000019.1, read on the forward strand.
ATTTCTTACAATGTCTTTTAATACACTTTCATCATGCCTGTGTTATTACTGATACTGGTTTTTAATAACTTCATGCACTATTGCTTGTCTATCTTCATTAATTTGCTTCTCTCTTCTTACATGTAAGATATATGCTTTGTTGATTAATGCAGTATCAACCAGACAGAACTAACATTGCAAGACAAATTAACTGCTTGATCTCATTTATTTACCAAACCTCATTACGTTTTGAGTTACTTCCTGTGGTCTTGTTGAAGGGAAAATCCTTTATACCAACAATTATTTACCATTGAGTTTGTTATTTAAATCCTATGTAAAAAGTCTTACATGTAACAAAACTAATAAGGCAAAGGTAGTCTGTCATTTAACTCTTATCTATCAAGAAATGCTGTTTATTATGAAAGTGGATTAGGCACACTAACAAGTTAGATATTCCGATACCTCTCTTTCTGTTAACAGAATTCGAAAAGGTTTGGCTAGCATTCATTATGAGCCGCTATAACAAAGCTGAAGGTGGACACTACTACACTGTGTCTCTACACTCACTCAAGTCGCTGCAGACACTACTACTGTCACTACTTCAGTTCTTTCGGGAATCCTATTAACCCTATTAGTACTCTAATTTAATAAAGTAGGCTAATTAAATTGAAAACACTTGTGTTAAGTATTTTTTGTTGAAAAAAAGGGCATAAGATCAATAACATTTTAAAAATTACAATTTGTATTGAAATCGAACACAAATATACCTCATCTAAATCATTAAACTTAGATGCATTAGAACACTGATAGAAATAAAAATTTAAGTAATAATCAGTGAAAATTTTAAATGAGTTTTATGAATACAAAAAATCTCAATATCATTAAAATTATGCTATAAATGCTGTTTTCTACCGAATAAAAACTCTCCATCATGCAGTACTCACAATTTGTTTCATTATTTTGTTGTAATCAATAATTTAGTAAAATTGAATGAATTAACATATAGTCAGTCATCTGGCAAGATGAAAGATCAATTATTAAGTAATTGCAAAATAATATTTACTCGTATCTACAATTTCAATTATGGCACAAGCCACAAAGGACTGGTTAGGTATACTAAATGAACAAATACCCAAATTATTATAATATATGTGATCATAAAAAAGGAAAAAATTGTTGTAAGTGGCAGTAATAACTTCAAAACAACCACAAAACGGTAAACTAAATACGGTATGGCAAATTTCCTACATGAAGTGTATTGAGTGAAACAGAATAGAATAAAGGGAAACAATGCAATCCCCTAGAGTCAATTTCACTCGAAAAGGGTTTGGAGCAAAGAGCTTCAGTAATACGTTGGACAGATATTATGTTCGGAATGCAGTGGAAAAGGGAATCACAAAGGCGCAAATCTACCTCAATGCAGTTATCATGCTATGCTTCCCTGCAAAATCTAACATATCTTACATTTTTATGTCAATTGTGAATAGGAAGCCACATAAAGTATACTTATTTTTTTTTCTAAAGACAACTATATTTATAAAAAGGACAGATCCAAAAAATATAAAAGAAATTCTTACTTTGATTTCAAACGAATATGCTATAATTTTAAGTTTTTTTTTAATACCCTTTGTAGAATAAATAGCCTGTATCAGTAAACTTTTTTGTAAGTTGTTACACTTGACACCTGATGAATGGAAGACAGAAATAATAGTAAGAAGAGAAATAAGTAACCAAATTAATTATATATACATATATATTTCTTATATACATAGTTATATAACAACATTTCACAAAAAAACACGTGAAATAACAATCAACGATCAAACCACAATATGAAATTAAAAAAAAAAAAGACTACGATCCCTCAACCACTAAGACTAAGACCTAAAACCCTCAGCTGGGTTTTTGACTCTGACGAGGACCGCTTGTTGCGGTTGAGGGATCTTAAGCCTTTTTTTCCCATTTCATATTCTGGTTTCATCATTGATTGATATAGTTATATATAACAAGTTCAAACACAGAAACACAGAAATGGGATATAGATGTATCCTAAAAGCCGTTTTTAATATTCAACATAATTTATTTAAACACTTCGTTAAACAGGTCAGGTCAAAATATCTATAGGCGTAAGTTATTCTTAGTAGACCCGATTTAGTGAATCTTTTCCGAATTGGAAATTTTGTATACATATTATGCTATCTACGAAGGAGAATCATTGAAAAAAGTTAAACGAAGAGCAGGGATATTAGGTATGAAAGTGGTAATTATATTGGAGTAATTAAAGTGGAGATAGTTTTAGAAAGTAAGAAGCAAGAGTCACAATACTCTACATTAATAACCATTAATGGCTTTAATGAACCCAGGCCAAGACCTAGATGCATGTAGACATCTGTTTGAATTTACATACTAACTTCTTACCAAAATTACAGGAATCCATTCAATATCATTGTCAACGAGATGTTCTAACTTTCTAACAACATTAAATTATAACTTCGGTGGGATTTATATTACATATAATTTTTGGCAAAACCACCACTTTCTCTTAGGTGAAGTTAGAGATCTTCTCTAAGATCGACCATGGCATATTAAGAAGACAGATCATTCATTATCCCTGCCAGTAGTTGTAAACACCAATTGCAGCGTCATTTTGCAATGATGCGGGTTTTATTAGGGTCAAGGCACTTTTCGAGAGGCCTCACCTAGCCGCCAAACCGTCATTATTTGTTCAATGTATAAAAAGCATACTCGGTACAACACTAATTAAATAATATTAGCATAGGACTACAGCCACACTTCTAGTGGCGTACCAGCTTCATCACTAGACAGTATGTTTTGATGGCGAGTTGCTTTATTATATATATATATATATACATATGTATACATATTAAATACATACATATGTATTTTATATATATATATATATATATATCAACATCCAAACCACAGTTTCATGTTTTACTAAGGTCTTTGAACTGTAACAAGCTGTCTTCGTCAGAGTCAAAGTGAATACATATATATTGTTAAATAACGCCCCATATTTGGCTTCTTTCTGTTTCTTACGCAATTTCTTCAGTTTCCGGAATTCCTTCCTCGACTCTTCATTAAAACTATAAAGCTTATCACCAATATTGCTAGTCGACATGTTTCGAATGTACCACATTCATCATCAGGACAATAATGAGAATAATAGTAGGATTGTTAGTTATATATATATATATATATATATATTATATATATATATATATATATATAGGTGGATTAGTATTGGAATGTTCACAGGACATCGCCTTAGATAAGGGAGCATTATGGGGTATTAAGGTAGGGTGGTTGGACTCACCTACTCCCTGGCTAATCTGGGTTGGCCTGTTGGAAAATAGTTTTAAAATTCGACAAGAATTATTAAGTTGGATATTTATGGCTGGCTGCTTTTCTTGTATTATTATTGCTTCTAATAGTTGTAATTTAAAATGGTTTCTTTCTCTAGTGATAATTTTCGTGGAACTGAAAATTATTTCTCTTGTGAGTTTTGCCTTATGGAATACTGTTGTATGACATTCTGGCTCGCCGGCAGAAAGGTGCATCGTAATTCTTCTTGACAATGAAGTCGTGGTCATTCCTATATATGAGCTTTTACGGGCCTCGCAGCTCCCGATATTACATGAGTACTCATATACAAGATTTGTTTCTTTTGATTCTGTTATGCTAGGACTATTTCTTATTATTAAACTGCCTATTGAAGGGCTTAGGTAGTAGGTTATCAAGGCCAAACTATCCTCAGGCTTAATACATTTAACATGGCTTTTTATAATACTTTTCAAGACACGTTCATCAGTTTTATATTCATCTGTATACTGCTTCTTGCAGAATATTTTGTGGTTTGTGCCTGTCTTTAGGCTCTTATTGTCTGAGGTGAATCTGTTCTCCAGGTAGCGTCTTAGAATGTTGTCGAAAAAAACTCCTGTCTCAAATTTACAATAGAAACAGCAATAGAAAAGAGAATGAACTTCCTTGACGTAAATATCAACCTACAAAATAACATACTACAGACTTTTATTCACAGAAAACCTACCAACACAGCATCATACCTAAATGCGAAGAGTGAATGCCCTCAACGGTATAAAGACGCCACTATCAGATCCCTCATCCACAGAACGTACAAGACCACCTCATCCTGAGACCTTTTTAACAGTAATAGTTAAATGTTAAACCAAGAAAGCGCTAATGAACAATGCTTACTCAAACAAATATTTCGACAACATTCTAAGACGTAATTTTATTAACCCTTAAGATTATCTATAAATATTACATACATCCTTCCGATCAAATTTCAGTGAGCATTCACCATCATCAGGCAGTAATTTTGTTGAACTAAGCTACCATCTATACACAGAAATTAAGGATTACACTTTACAAAAAAAATTGTTTTAACATTCCGTGATAACTGATACAGTAGATTGCTGGTTGAGCAGGTTAATGTAGTTTAAGTTGGAGTTTCAATTTTAGTCACTACTAAATAGTGAAACCACAGCTTCTAATAAAGTATTAAACTTGCACTCTGAAACCATACACCGTAGGATAAATTTAAACAAAGTTGAACTTCAGCAAATACTGGATACCAACCTACCAAACCAGCAATCTAGTTTATTCGTCTCCAATAGAACTAATAATTACCCCACCACGATAAAAACAATAACTGAATTAATAAATGAACTCAGGAATTCACTAAAAGGTAAAGCTTATGTTTATTACCAATATCTTATTTTAAAAAGTGACTGTGAAAACTGAATATCCAATGGCAAGACAACAGACTTTTCGCAGCGCAGCGGGTAACAGTCTCCTTTTCAACAGTCGCATCACTCCAATTCAACTTGACGTACAACACAAAAAAATGCTATTCCTATTGGTCACTACCTAACTAATCACACATCTGCCTCTGAACAGCTGATAGAAACTAATCTCGATCACATATATTCAACACATTTCTTTCAACCAAATGTCGATGAATATATCTTATACACACTAATATTATAGAAATTGGTGTAATTTGGGGCAGCTCTTCCTGTATGAACCTTTTGTGATGAATCTAAAATATGGCAGCCAGTCAACAATATACATGTATTTCAACTTTTGTCTAAACAACAATAAGAGATTTAGAAAAAGGTCTATGACCATTGATCAAGAAGAACTGGACGTCTTTTTTTGAGAGTCTCTTGGTGATTTAATTGACTCTGATGGGAACCAGTTGCTTTGTTAGAAATATCTTTTACAAATATCTTTTACAAATTCTGTTTGTGGTAAAGACGGAATTTTATTCCACGTATTTTTTTGAAATCTTGTTTTAATGTATAATATAAATCTTTTACATAGGGAAAACGTTTAGAATAACACAACAAGAACTCACTTCAATAATGAATAGTCCTTGTGAAAAGAGGAAATGTTACCCACTAGAGAAACGAAAAAACACTGGCTTCCTCAGACTAAGAGTGTACCTATCTCACAGACAATTTTTGTTAACTGGAAACATAAAATAATAGACACAAAGTAGCATCATCGAAAAAAATACTCCTTTTTCAATATATCTTAGTGGTTGGTCAGAAAGTGACTTATCCAAGACACAACAGAGAATAAAAGTACTTTGTGTTCCAGTATGTTTTTAAAACATTTAAAAGTCCTAGTTATAATGGGTATACTTATTCAAGATTTTCTGAAGAAAAACTAATCTGGCTTAAGGAGCATGCCTGTCAACCGTCTCAAAACTATTAATCTTTATTCATTTTAATTGATTTTATATCTTTCGCTTACTTTTTCTATTATTAGTATTATTGGACATCATTCTTTTCAGTCTAGATTCTTTCCACATTCTGTTCCAATTTCCCGTTTGTTAACAGTACTGTTGTTTTGACAATCAGGAACAACTTTAGTCTTCATCGTCCCTTCCACAAACCACTCTTCAAAGACAACCACTAAGGAGGTCTCAGTATTGACCAGTGAGATTTCTTGTTTAATTTTCTAATTCAGTTAATTTTTGTTCACTGTAGGAATAATTTTTCCGATGTCCCATTATGCCACACATAATCAGATGAATAGAAATCGCAAGAGTCAAAGAAAAAATGATTACTTGGCCTGTATTTTACTATTTTATATCATTATTGTATTGTTTCTTCTGTTACTATTAGGTTTAAGTTCATTTTTTTTAAGTTTCTTAAATTAAATTATTTTTTGTTGTTTTCTTGAAACTGTTGCTTCATTAGTTTTCCTTTTCTTTTACCTAACCTTTTTGTTATCTTCTTTTATTTAACTATAGTTGCGCCCTGACAGTTTAAAGTCAAGGACCTTGGTCAAAGAATTTTTTCTTTGAACCTTGATGTTTATTCCCCATTAATTTCACCACGTCAGATTGTAACGATTATATAATTATATATGAATTAAATAACCATAGCAAAAAGGAAAAAATATATTGGATACAGTGTTCTAAGGCCTTTCGTTATAACATCATGAGAGAGCCAAATGAACTAGAATAAAAATACAAGTTAAGCTGGTTCAGTGAAGTCTCTAGAATTGCTGGTAATCCTGACTGTGTTTAATGTTCCTATAATCGAAGCAGTCTTGATCTGCTTAATTATTCCCTTTATCAATATTTCACCTAATTTATAAAGACCTGGGCTATTATTCATTAATTTTTCATAAACATTCTTTATTTCAATATATTATTGAATATTTCAATAATATTCCTTCTTCTTTCTGAAGGCTCAAATATTAATTCATTAGCTTCGTCCCATTAATGACATGATTTTTGTTTCATATAATGCATGAACAACGCACTCTTTTTGGCTGCCATTCTGATTAAATACTTGTGTTGTTTTTTTTTTTTTTTAAGAATACCATTACACGTCTGTCCAATATAAGCCATTTCGCAATCAGTACAAGGTATTCTGTATACAGAACAATATTTTTTTCTTCCCCCTTATTATTGACAAGTCTGTTAAACAAGTCACCATCATTGCTAAACAAACAGAAACATCCAACCTTTTCATAAATGAGGGCAGACTTTCAAACAGGGACTACATGGAATGACTAACAAATTCCTTCTTGTGAACTGTTCTTCATTATTTGATATCATGGTTTGTTTCACTTTCTTCATGATACTGTCATTTATCTTTTTGGATACATTAAAGAAACTGATATTTTCTAAATATTTTTTACTTTTTCATCTAAAAACTGTACAGTGTAAATGTTGAATGCTTTCAAAAACATACCACTGAAAACTGCTTTTTTAACTTTAAGTGGATGAGCAGTGAAAAAATGAACATAAAATGATACATTTGTTGATTTTCATTATTTTCATTTGTTGATACTGTACTCTAATTCATCACTACAGTGTAAAAAAAGTACATCCAAGAAAGGAAGTTTACTATTATTTTCAGGTTCTATACATGTAAATTGTATGGATGGTACAAATGTGTTGAGGGTATCCAAAAGGAGTTACCATTTTCATTATCAGGCCAAATGCATGAAAACTTCATAAATATATCTGTGTCATTTAGCATTAGTAGGCAGTATTGTAGGCAAACAGGTGATCTCAAGAAAAATCCAAGTAGTTGTTACACAATTATATATGCATGTACCATATATAAGTAGGAAATCAAAATGATCCATAGGAAAATGAATAACACAAAACATAAAGAACGTAGAAGCCAACAACAGAATCCTAGTCGACAATTCAAAACCCATCGGAAATACTGTTCAGTAGGACAGTATTACCTTAGAAGTTACACACACCAGAGTTGTCATATGCGATTCGACAAATACTTATTTTTCTTTTGACTAGGGAAGTAAGTTTTATTTGTTATTCTTTAATTATTCAACTTGTGTCTCTCATCATTACTCGTGACGAAGACCCTTACAAAATACATTATATTGTGATGGAAAGGTCTTAATCTTATTTCAAAAAGAATTATTATAGTTATGGTGTTGATTTTTATTTATCGACTTTGTTACAAAATTTCTAAATATAAAAATAAGAAAGAAAGCAAAAATAATCAGATCTGCCTTAATGTCTACATGGATAAAACTTTAACGAATACATTAAACTTAAATTTGCTAAGGGCTTAAGCATGATTATAAGGCAAGTGATAATGTTAAACCAATCTAAATATTTTAGTAAGTAAATTAGTATACCATTATAAAAGAAAGTAAATAAATTACAAGTTAGGAGAGTGTCTTTACAAGAGATCTGGATAGAGAGTTTAATTGCAAATATTTTTTCTGGCAGCTTGCGCACGTTTTGCTGCGATTTGGTCCCGACCCACAGCAGGATCACGTTCCTGCGAAGACATTAATTGTGTCCCCTCTTGCGATCAAACAAGCAGCTACCTCCCTCAGATTAAATTAAACCCCTTCCACCTTATAAACTGTCAAATAAATATTTCTTTTTATTTCTTTGCTCTTTATACACTAGTCCTCAGTCTGAATCTAAGCTGAAATTACTTGAGTTTTTCTATAAGCTGCGTTTGTAGAAAAAGTTAAAGTAATATTATTATTACTTTATTATTATTAATAAAGTAATATTGCAGGTAAGATGTTATAGAATTAACTCAACCCAGTGTTAAATAATATACTAAATTAATAGTAACATAACAGTCTAAAAAGCAATGTTTTAACTTGAATACGTCGTACCCATAGCAGATATGGAGTTAAATGCAAACAGATCTCAGTGAAATTTTTACAGCAGACAGCAAGTCAAATATTTCTGAATTAGCTTTTATTGACCTTTTGAACCTTATATTATAGAAAACAAAATTTGATTCCCTTCCAGATAGTGTGTGATTTTGCATCCCATGATTATTCCTATGAACAGGAAAGTACCAAATTATATCCTGCGACAAAATACGAAAGCAATCAATCCTGATAAACCTACACGATTTTAATGGTAGAATTATTAGAAACATATGGTGAACTTCATTGTACTAAACGTACACCTTATAACTATTCAAAGAAGTAATCATATTGTTACATGAAGCAAACTTACTTCGCAACCAGTTACAGTAGTAGGACTAAGTTCTCTAAAAAGTAGTAGAGCTAAAAAGAGTCCAACCTGAAGATCACTACGTGTGAAACACGTCTGACGACTGCACGTACATTTACGAGATATGGGAGTTTTATATAACAATATGACGTTTACTGACCCCCTGCTAAATACTAACAATCAACATTTCATGAACTAATGTTCCCCGAGAAAAAGTAACTCACATGCATTCTTTTTTCTGCTAGAAAAGTTAAGATTTCTTCATAGAAAAGTTAGTGTTCTTACTGCGAGTTTTATTAATATATATGAAAAAAAAAAGTTCACCATTCTTATAAAATTTATATAAAATGATTTGTTCTAACAGCTACACAAATAGGCTTTTAACTTTGATGTAATTTCATGGGTGGAAACCCTGTTCATTTATTATTTATTATACTCATTTAAATAATGGGTGAGCCACATTACCGGGTTAATTCTACATCAGGAGCTTTAACTTGTGTCCCATTCAAGTTTATTAGATTAGGGATCTTTAGAGTACCTGGCACGGTAGAGACTGAGGACCGTCAGCCCCATGCCCTATCCCATGACTCCCCCTCCACCCACAAGACAAGTCTGGGGTCATCATCAAGATCGACACATCCAATCTTTATTACTACCGGCAAGCGTGCTGCCACCGTACACCTAACTCCAGTTCACACTGACTACATATAATCCAATATGTAATATATAAACTTTTGATTTTTCTGACTAGTTCAATCTTTTAACAATGGTTACAATTGAATCCAGTGCCCCAAGATATCTTACTCATATTGAAATATCAATAGACAAAACAATTAATTACATTTACCTCCATCATATATTTCGTGCGAAACAGAGAAAAATATATCCTCTTTGAAAACGGATCAAAACAAATTATTCCGATAGCCATTAAGAATCTTTGAAATATAAAAGTTTGTTAAAACTATAGTATACTATCATGACATTTCCCAGTGATGAGCACAATATTATTAGCTGCACTGCTAACTAATAGTTATTAGTTATCTATCTTTGTGATTGATAGATCAATTGAAAATAATTGTAGGATATACTCAAGTAAAAATCTGCAGTAGGTTACACTTAATTTTACTGTGAGTTTATTACCAAAGAGTTTGACAACAAGTTTAATTTGGATTTATTTTAATGTTACTATTGTGTATATGCAGGGCCGTCCCTGGAAGGTGTGGGGTCTCCCCCCATCCACAAATTATTATAAATTTAAAAAATTGTTATATAGGTTACATTGTGCAGGTGTTGAAGATAAAAATAGCTTAGAGGGTTAAATTTTATTTTCATATTTACGCCAGCATAACAGATTAACCAGTGAACAGGTCATTTATACGAGGTCACTAAGGTAGGTTAGCCAGGGCGGTTGCCCCGGTTCGCCCTAGCTAGGGGCAGGTATTATGCAACTCAAAGGTAAACTGACTACCACACTCATAGAAAGTAAATTTTGTTACTTCATTTATATTAAGGTGACAATAAACATTATCTCAGTTACAAAAATACCGCATGAAAAATGTATTCAGATGTACTAAAAAATGAGCACTTTCTTATGATAACTATATTTTAAATTAATTAATGCAAAAACTGAGCGGGTGTATGTTAAGAATGGAAGAATCATTGTTTTAAATATATTGATGCATAAAAGGCTGATTGGTTACATGTGAGGCACGCTTTGATATGCGATCTGAGCCTCATAAAGTACTGTGATCTCCGATCTCCCTTGACTGCGCACTGACTAAGCGTCATCTGATTTCATATGAATCTTAATCCCAATAGACTTTTCACTCCTGATAACCGCCTTCAACTCTACCATCTATCCAAACAAGAAAGTCTATTTCAATAAATTAGTTTTATTCTATGATATTTGTAAGAAACATAACTCTTCACCACATTTTGCCAAGAAATTACAGGTACAATAAATGCAATATCCTTTTTAACAAACTATGGTTCACTAGATTTTGTCATCGTTGTGCTCAGAAAATCAAAGGCATCAGAATAATAAATATAACACAAAAATTCGGACTATAACTTCGTTCGAAGAATAGAAGATGCCACACTTCTCATACTATTCCCCTCGAAAACACATTTCTCCGTTTCATTGATTTAAATGGTAGAGTACATTGCAAATTAACACTTTGTGAAAATCTAAAGCTAATATTTTAATTTTATTTCATTTTCAGTTTTCCATATGATAATGTACACATACTGAATTCCAGAGAATAATTTGTTATGGGAAGTTAATGACATAACAAATGAAGGATATAGCATTCCTGTTCGAGGAACTCAGGGAATCACCTAAAATATCAATAATTTATAGGTTCTTTAAATTTTCATTCAATTAATATTCCAAAATTATTTTCTATAATTTATATTCTTTAATAGGTAATATACGTTTCATTAAGTTGAGTGTTTTAAGGCTGTTCAGACTCTTCTTAAAGCTTGAAATTATAAAAAACTTATTACTTTAGACAAAATTTCAATGTTTTTATGAAGTAGGTTAGTAAAAGAATTGTATTTTACAAAGTGTACTATAATGCAATTTTACCAACACAGCTCCAAAACAATGCAGCTCGCGGTTCTGCAAAGAGCTTTTTTGTGTTCTATTTCATCTTGAATCGTGTTCACTAGATTTCTGATTAATCATGAATCAACTTTTTTAAAGTTTTAAATTGACGTTTTCTTTTACTAGAAAATTTTGAATCTTTTTTAGTTCAGACCATTATCTTTTCCATAATAACTGCAAAATTTCAACCTCTTGGTTTAAAGTAATAAAGTAATTTTTCCGAGAAGCAATAATGCCAAAACATACAGTTGATCCAAATTATAAGGGATACTTTAAGGTCTAATATTAAAATCATCCATCAAGCGGTGTGACGGTGTTAACAAACTATTGGATGTATAACTTATACTAGACCTATCGGAAATCAAAACATGTAAATCCATCAAAAACTTCAACTCTATATTTCTACTTTACTCACATTAAAGTAATTAATGTGAATGCTTTGACCTCCTGTTTTATAAAGAAATAGATCTGTATTGAACAAAGTTGTTGTTTTTTTCTGTGGATGTGATGACTGAACAACTTGACTCTGTTGTCACAATGGTCTTACAGGATGACATTCTTTAAACATCATGAGAATGCTATCACTATAACAACTGATATCAGATTAAATTTGTGATTATTTTTTTTTTTTTTAAAAATGGTACAGTTCAATAGCCGTGTAAGAGACTCATTTTACGCATTTAGGAATTTCCAGTTAACTGTGACTTACCAGGTTTTAAAGGTAGAGAGAAAAAGGCAAATATACAATAATCTGCCTTGTCCGTCATGAGTTATTCATTCAGTCAAGAGCAACTGACTTATAAAGGCAAAACACCTGCTTAGAAGGCTGAACATACTTTCTGTTACCCTTTACTGTAAGATATTTCATTGAATTGCATTTAGCTCTTTCAGTTTGACAAATGCAACTGTTTAAATATAAAATCTCATTCAATGATAAGAACTAGCTTAGTATAGATGAAATTTATAAAAATTACTAAACTTTTTTTAACGTTAGGTATTCACAAATATGTTTTGACGATAAAGATGAAATTTAATTCACTGCCTAAAAAATTGTCGCGAGTTTGTAATTATTCCAAACTTTGGTGCAAAGAATACTATATCCCTTCGAGAAGTTCTAGAATAAAGGTAGTAGTTATCTTAGACCCAATCTAATCCAAGGACTAAGCTCTAAATACGAGCTTCACTCCGGGATTGTTACCTGATAACGAAGGTTCTATTAAACTCAGTCAAACCATTTACTATCAAACTATTTCTTTTCTTCCGTAATTTCTACAAACCAATCCTCTCAGTAAAAATAATACTGTTTAATCTCATGAAATAACTACCAAGCACAGAACATGCTTATTATCTACCAGTGAAATAGATTATTGAATTTATTTCAACAAATAAGTGTAGTTTAGTAAGATTTGATTGTGTTTTAAAATCAGTGACAGAAGTTCACTATTACTTGCTAGTAACGATAATAACTTAAGTGGTATATCGGCACGACAATTCATTCAATATGTTTAAATGTTAGAGGCACATCAAAGATTGCATCAAAAGCAATATACCAAAATGTGATACCAAAAAGCAAAATACCAAATGTGATCCCTATTTGACCAAACACTGCAATAACTATCACCACTTTGACTCACTTCAGTTTATTGAAATTTTCGAAACGATTTTAATTGTCTTTAGATAACAAGTTTGAGGCTCATAAGATAACAAAAAAACATAATGAATAATATAATAGAATAATGAATATATTCCTTTCTAATTTTTTTTTAATTTGTTCATTTGTTGATGGTAAACCTATTGGTTATGAAGGTCAATATTTCTTTGTTAGTTTTTAATTATTACCAAAATCTACTTTCAACAGCCTGATTTTGTGTAACTGTAAATACGTACGACTGCTCATCCCAGTCCACTTGTCACTGCAGCCAATCCTGCCTACTTTATCAATAAAGCAAGCGTGCCTCCTTCACATTACTTATTTCAATATAATTCCTTATTTCATAAGCTGTTGTCACGATATCATTCGTATTGTAAATAAATTTGAAAAATATGACTATGTATGCAAAACGCTTTGTTTGTTAGCAAAACCTTTTCGAAGTGAAGACGTTTATAATAATTTCAAATAATGAATAAACACAATATAGTGATGACGTACTGCACAAATATGGGTTTTAAATTCATTAAAATGGTCATTCATAAACATCCTTAAATATGAAATACACACTCTTCGGATATTGAATGAACTAATTGTAAACATGACTGAAAACGCACACCGACTAAAGGTAAAAAAAGTATAATTTTTCACATGATTAAATATTAAAAAAATGTCGTGGCTAAAGTTATATATAAAAACAGGAATAACAAATGAATAGGAAAATGTAGCATTCTTGCGAATGGATAGACAAGTGAAATTCAAGGACTTGTTAATTTGCAAGTAAAGGTAAACAGAGCGTAAAAATAGCCGTAGTTGCAAGCCGGTGTAAATAAACAGTAATCTGGAAGGGAAGCATACCTCGCCGACACCATTCGTTCTCCACTGAGGGTAAGCATAGCGAATTGCTTGAATCAAGACAGAGCCGTGTCAGCCCAACACTACAGTCAGATAACTTGGGTTTTTGAAATTATACACAAAATAAAGGAATGTTTAATAAAATTGAATATTTTTTTTCATTAATGAAAACATATATATAAATCATTGTAAGTGATTAAGTAAAGTGTGAGTTTTTGTCATGTTTGTTACTACATCAGAATAAAAGCAGTAATATCAGCATTACTTTATTTTCTGTAATTTTAGTTCAAATGAAGAAATGAAAGAGGCTGAACCAACGATAATATTAAGGTAACTTTAATATCAAGATTATAGCTGTTGCGGCCAAGGTCAGTACTTACGAGGGGTAAAAAAAGAACTTAAGCTCTGTTAAAAGTCAGCCATAAATTGCTCTAAAATCTAAAATAAAGTTCAAATGCTTTCGAGGATAAGAGATGAATTAATTATTCGATGAAATGCATATATATCATATAAGAAATTCTTTACTGCAAGATACAACGCAATTGCGTTTTGATTCTGACATTAAATTCCTAACAGAGGATATAATGATCTTTTGTTATAGATCTGCACTCAGTATCTTCAGACTGAGAGACACGACCCTACGAATCAACTTCCTGTAATCAGGGAGCAACTGGAAAGAGCTGGCTAAGTGATATATTAGAAAAATCAATAACTAGATAAGGGATATTAAATACTAAATAGATAAGAGGATATAAATATGACCATAAATTGTTATAACTATATATAAAAACACTCAATAAAGCTAGATATCAAAAACAATAAGAAAAAAGAGGTGAAGTAATTTGGAAATAAAAATATTTTATAGGACAATCTAAGATTGAAATATTTAAAGAAAACAATAATAGGAAAGGTACAAATAGTTATAAGAAAACTAAATTAAGTGTAAAAGATAGAATAAACAATGAAAGCTTATATAATAAGGTAAAGTTAAGTTCATGGAGTTACATAAATATATATAAGTTTATTTTGAAAACGAGTTACACCAGAAAGCATTTTTTACTATATTTTGTGATAATTTACTTGTTATCACAAAACATAGTGATAACATAGTCATAACGTGAAATAACATGTGTGTTAATTGCCACACTTCTGCTTGAAAATAAATGTTAATGTACAAAAGTGTGCTTGTTTGGTTAGTTTCTTAGTTTTATTAACCATTATTGTTTGGTCCTATAGATTATTAAATGCCTCTATTTTTTACGGTAATTCCCATATATATATAAAACAATATTTCACTATATACACGTAAAACAACAATCCCCATGTTCAAACCAATATGAGAAATGGGGAAAGAAAAGACTAAGATCTTTCAATCGTAACAGGCAGTCTTTTTTTTCCTATTTCTTATGGTGGTTTCAACATTGATATATATATAATCAATGATCAAACCATAAGTCAGTTCGGCTTTGACTTTGATGAAGACTGCTTGTTACGGTTGAAAGATCATAGTCTTTTTTTTTCATTTCATATTGTGGTTTGATCATTGATTGTCATTTCACGTGTTTATGTGAAATCTTGTTTTATATATAAAACTAACTAACGGAGTTGACTGAATCCAACTTCACTGTAGTCAATTCACTTCTTATCCTGAGGACGACCGCCATTACGGTCGAAATATTGAAAATTGAGTCTTTGTTATGTTTCTGTCTATGTGTCACAGTTTATTTTGAGTGTAATCTGTCCTGCCGGACCGTTTCCGTTTATCATGGTATATATATATATATATTAGTTTTATTCCTAAAATGTTGATGGTAACCTGTGGTATATTTAACTTTGATAACTGAATAACAAGAAAAAAAATGACTAAGCTCATTTTAAAGAAAGGTTGATGGTTTTTGGTTAATGAGAAATAAAATACAGGAGGAAGCGAACAGCAAGATTTACAAGTAAACTCCTTCATGTATTTTGCAGAAACATTGTATTATACGAGTATTCAAACTCTGCAGGTGCAGTGCCTATAGGCAACAGGCAAACTTTAGACATTATGAGTTATCCTGTAAAAGAGAAATGTAGCTAAAATAAGAAGAACCTTGCGAAATTAGCAAGGAGAAAATACATTCACAAGTGAACGTAACATCGTCTCGTTAAGAACATTTATAAGTTTTCTAAAGAAGACACCATAATTACTAATACAGACTAAGATGTTAAGACTACTCATTCCTCCTCAGTTCGTAAGTTAAATTAAATTGAAGAACAAAGTTCATTTTTATTGACTAAAGAAATAATAATGATTCTACTGTTCATATATCATTAGTATTTCTCATTTACTAAAAGCGAAAAACTATATCTTTATGCAATCCAACATATAAATTAAATAACAACGATAAACTTGAAGCGAAGGAATATTTCATGTTATGAATTTCTTCATAATAATTAAGGATGTATTTTGTTGAGTAATATATTTTTTATTTAAATTTGTTTCAAGTTTTTCTATTAAAATGAAAGTAAAACGCGTTGGTGGCTGTGATTTCAACAAAAGGAACCGGCTCACAATTAAAAGGGTTTTCAATACACCTCAGACTTAAATTTTTATTCTACTGCCCCTTCTAAACACCTATTATATTACAAAAAGGGGTAAATGGATAGAAAATATTTTACGAATTATGTATTTGGTGCTAATTAATTATGTTTTAATATTAATATTCCCAGAAATTAAATGGAAGAAATCCATCTGAGTTGAAATATTTGCAAATCCCTTGTAAGCTTATTTATCGACTACTAAAAACATAAAGTTTGAGAAATATGACAGAGCTTATTGAGGGGAGGGACGTACTGAATGTGTTGCGTGTTGTAAGCCCTGAGAAAATTGTAAAAGTCATATGCAAGCTTAAATTATGTAATTTAAAATAAGATTAAATTTCTGTTTTGTTTCCAGAAAACTACTTGCTTAGCTGTTCTAAGTAATTCTTAGGACTACAGGCCTGTTTTTCTTACTGTACTAGTAACTAAGATAGGTGAGCAATTGCACAGATTACATAATTTGATCTGAGGACATGCACAAAATGAAGCATTGGAACCAAAATACATTACCCAAAATGAAAGGGAGAATCCATGTATAGTTGTACAAAGACTACTTCTTAAGATATATTAAAGAAATATTAACTTCTCAGAACAAATAGAGACATAAAGTCATATATGAGTAAATATGGAAAACATATTTGAATTGGCTTTTCAACTTGCCCTCCAGCCACTTGGAAGCTACTCCGCAGTTCCTTTATTAAGAACCATTTTCATCCGTAAGCTGAGAGTAAATTAGAGTGCTTTCCAATGGAATAGGCCAAACAATAACTCTCATTTGTTGAAGAAGATAATGAATAACTAAAATGAAATTACTTCTTTTGTATTTTTATTGGGATGGAATAAATATTATTTATTTATTTTATTTATTCCACTATTGCTGAAGAGTGTTTTGGGCTATGTAAATAACAAAACTCAAGAGGATGTTCCTTGTTGAATTTAGTTGTTTTCTAACATTTTCAATAAACACACCGTCTGTATGCACTTGTCACATCTGTTTGCATGTTTATGTTTTTATCAGAGGGTCGGCACACTGCAGCAGATACCACAAGGGTTCTTCCCTGCGCTGGATTCCTAATGGCAACAGCTGCTACAGTCCTGTAGGAGAGACTGCTGATTGGCACTTAAACACCGCTGCGTTTACAGTTTCAAATGAGTGACCTGGTGAGGCAAGCACGTGCTTCATAAAAACGTGATTCTCGCTGCAAGTCGACTCAACACCCCTTCTGATCGATATTCCCATTTGAAAATCAATGTCAGACCAGCTCCAGCGTCCAACTAATTGTCCTGCCTCAGATTACTCTGTGAGTAATTGCACAGAGCACCGTGTGCCTCGACTTCCTTATCCTTCAGTCTAATTAATGCAGCCCATTAGTCCCACCCCTGTAAACAGCCCTTCTGTATAATAAAACTCTACCTTGCCTGATAACCTCTGCTGATAAACCCAACATGGTAATTTCTTAAAAAGTTCTTATTAGTTCAATTTATATTCTCGGGATACGATTTTCTACTTCTCTCAACCTACTATAATTACATCATACATGCAAACAAGGTTAATTCAACAACTACAAAAAACTTCATTATTAATTAATTAATTATTAATTAAACTTATTTAATTTAAATTCAAAAAACGTTTTCAATTACAAGTTAATTGTGGTGTGCGCCACGCCGAGGACGGCGTAGCGCACACATCCGACTTGAAAGTATCTGCCAACAATTAAAAAAATAATTTAATCTCTCAAAATTAACTAATGTACCAATATGAAGGCTAGTTTTTAATTCAGATGAAGGTTAATATTTATAAGCTGTAAAAAAATTGAATCAACACTGCTTAAGCAATTAGGACCGTAAATTAATGCTTATTAAAACTGCCTAGTTTAAATTTTCTACCCAGTTAAAAAAATTAAAAAATTAAACAGTAAAAATAAAAGTTTGAGACGGAATTATAATGTCTTTTTACAAAACAATTAAATGCCGAGGACGCACTATGCACATTTGTAAGGAGTGCTCTTTCAACGAAAACGAGTATTTTCGTGTAATAACGTTCTGCTTGTAATTAATAGTTTGAGACTTTTTACAAAACAATTAAATGCCGAGGACGCACTATGCACATTTGTAAGGAGTGCTCTTTCAACGAAAACGAGTATTTTCGTGTAATAACGTTCTGCTTGTAATTAATAGTTTGAGACTTTTTACAAAACAATCAAATGCTGAGGACGCACTAAGCACATTTGTAAGGAGTGCTCTTTCAACGAAAACGAGTATTTTCGTGTAATAACGTTCTGCTTGTAATTAATAGTTTGAGACTTTTTACAAGACAATCAAATGCTGAGGACGCACTATGCACATTTGTAAGGAGTGCTCTTTCAACGAAAACAAGTATTTTCGTGTAATAACGTTCTGCTTGTAATTAATATTTTGAGACTTTTTACAATACAATGAAATGCCGAGGACGCACTATGCATATTTGTAAGGAGTGCTCTTTCAACAAAAACGAGTATTTTCGTGTAATACCGTGCTGCTTGTAATTAATCGTTAGAGACCAGAATCCCATTACTGCTGTATTATTGTGCACAGTTGATGGGAAGCTCCGTCAGTTAGTACTGATAGTACTTAATATATTACTTAAATTAAGTACTGTCAGTTAGTGCATTAGTGAGTCATATGAAAGGGTGGTTTTCGATATCATATGAGCCAAGAGTCATAAAGTGGTCCGTGATACTAGAATCAGATGTCTTGAAAGGAGGTCAAGAGATAAGCTTCTATAGGGGTTTAAGAGGGCTGGAGAAGGTTGGCGCTTGGATTAAGTGGAGCGACAAGGAGATCTGGAGGAGGAGGAGCTTTTATCTTCCGTCGTGATAAGTCAAATGTGCTCTTACCTTAACAACACCTGAATCAAAACTAATGCCACAAATCAATCTAATTTCCTACCACTGAATAAGTTTGTAATGATTTATTTAAGGAAGAGACTAAAAAACTTAACAGAATAAAATTCCCAAATGGTCTAGTAGTGCAGAGGTAATACGAGGCAAACATAGTTGATGTAAAAGTTTATTTAAAGGCAACTCTAAAACTTTGATACAAGGACATAATTCCCTAATAAATTCAGTTACTTAAAAAGCATAGTATTTACAAAATCTTTTCTGGACTATATGGACAAAACTTTTGACAAATGGACAAATTTCTGGACTAATGGATAAAACACTATATAGACATAACATAAAATATTTCAATCTTTCAGTGAATGCATAAATCCGATCTACTAAGTAATTTAATGTCTGTTTATTCTACTTTACGCAAATAATTCATTATTTATTCATTTAAAAAAAAGGGAAAATCGAGATTTTTTTCATCATAAACGTGTTGCTGATAACTTGTTGTTGATCCCAGCTTTGCTTAGATAATTAAGCTATATAATCAAGTATACAATTCATAACGTCAGTGTTAAATCAATCACTCCTTATTCACTGAATGTTTCAATGAAGAGTTTAAAGTATTATAATTAGATATTTCAGTAATTGAAATCGGCTTGTAGTTCCCTTTCAGTTGTTATATTCTAGTTCAATGGAACTAGGGTTCCGCCAAAAGTTATTTAAATTTATACTATAGAATCCAGTTGCTATGAAAAAAAATATTATTTTTACGAGATAGTTTTTTCCTAAATTAATAGCTTTTCATTTTGTAAATTTTTTCGGTTTCATACGATTTTCTTATTTATTTTTCTATAATTCCTGTCGTTTTTTTTACCTTTACCTAACCTGAACTATTTATCTTTATTTAATTTTTAATTCTCCTGTTTTTCTCTACCTCATTACTTCAGAACCGGGTGCATGTTTTTTTCTCTGAATATTTCTCTTTTTTCCTGAAGATTGATAATCCAAAAATTTGAGTTAGTAAGTGTATCTCTTTCTCTATGTGTTACTATTCTTCGAATTTGAACTTATATAAATATATATATATATATATATATATATATATATATATATATATATTATATATATATAATTGGCTTGAATTTAAACCATTAGTTTTTTTCATTTATTTAATTTTTTTTTAAATTTTTATTTTATTTTATTTTTTTATTTATTTTTATTTTTGTATTTATTTCCTTTACTTTTTTTTCTTCACTTTTATTCTCCTATTTAAATAACACTTTTTTTTCTTTACTCTCGACTGCTCAGTTCCTTTTTTATTTTTCTCCTTTGCGGCATCACTGCTTTAGCCCTCACCCAGTGAGTTCTTTAGTTGACTGTCGTCCCTCCGGCAATTCACTTCTTCTCCTGAGAACGACCGCCATTACGGTCGAAATATTGAAAAGTTAGTCTTTGTTATGTTTCAGTCTATGCGTCAGTTTATTTTAAGTATATATATATAATATATAATATATATATATATATATATATATATATATATGAATAATAATCAAAATAACACTTGATATAATAGATGGATTAATTTACCACAATGAAAACAATTTTTTAAAACAATGCTCTAAGGCCTTTCGTTAATACATCTTCGGAGAGCAAGTGAACTAAAAAAACAATAAATACTTGCTAACTTGGCTGATTGAAATTTCCAGAATTGATGGCAACCCTGAATGTGTTTAATGATGAAGTCTTCATCTGTCTAATTATCCCGTTAATCAAAACTTCATCTAATTTGTAGAGTCCTAGGCTATTGTTCATTAATTTCTCATAAAAGTTCTTTATGAGTGCACTTTCTACGATATTTCTTCTTCTTTCTGAAGACACATATATTAATTCATTTGCTTCATCCCAGTTAATCACATGATTACTGTCTCTTATGTGAATGAACAAGGCACTCTTTTCGTCCTCTCTTCTGATGGAGTATTTGTGCTGTTTTATCCTTGTAAGAAGACCTTTGCTCGTCTGTCCAATGTAAGACATTTCACAGTCAGTACATGGTATCCTGTATACACAACAGTCCTTTCTTTTTGGCTTATTGTTAACAAGTCTGTTAAACAAGTTACCATCATTACTGAACACAACAGAAACGTCCAATCTTTTCATAAATGAAGGCATATCTTTCAAACAAGGACTGTATGGAATGACTAACAAATTCCTTCTTGTGAACTGTTCTTCATTTTTTAATATCATGGATTGTTTCACCTTTTTTATGATATTGTCGATTAACCTTTTTGGATACATTAAAGAATCTGCAATTTTGTAAATATTTTTAATTTCTTCATCTAAAAATTCCTCACTGCAAATTTTGAAAGCTCTTAAGAACATGCTACTAAAAACTGACTTTTTAGTTTTAAGTGGATGAGCCGAGAAGAAATGAACATAAGATGAAACATTGGTTGACTTCCTATGAATACTGTACTTTAATTTATCACCATTCCTATGTAAAAGTACATCCAAGAAAGGAAGTTTATTATTGTTTTCATGTTCTATTGTAAATTTTATGGATGGTACAACCGTATTGAGGGTATCCAAAAAGGTGTTAACATGTATTTGGCCTGAAAATGAAAATGTTAACACCTTTTTGGATACCCTCAATACGGTTGTACCATCCATAAAATTTACAATAGAACATGAAAACAATAATAAACTTCCTTTCTTGGATGTACTTTTACATAGGAATGGTGATAAATTAAAGTACAGTATTCATAGGAAGTCAACCAATGTTTCATCTTATGTTCATTTCTTCTCGGCTCATCCACTTAAAACTAAAAAGTCAGTTTTTAGTAGCATGTTCTTAAGAGCTTTCAAAATTTGCAGTAAGGAATTTTTAGATGAAGAAATTAAAAATATTTACAAAATTGCAGATCTTTAATGTATCCAAAAAGGTTAATCGACAATATCATAAAAAAGGTGAAACAATCCATGATATTAAAAAATGAAGAACAGTTCACAAGAAGGAATTTGTTAGTCATTCCATACAGTCCTTGTTTGAAAGATATGCCTTCATTTATGAAAAGATTGGACGTTTCTGTTGTGTTCAGTAATGATGGTAACTTGTTTAACAGACTTGTTAACAATAAGCCAAAAAGAAAGGACTGTTGTGTATACAGGATACCATGTACTGACTGTGAAATGTCTTACATTGGACAGACGAGCAAAGGTCTTCTTACAAGGATAAAACAGCACAAATACTCCATCAGAAGAGAGGACGAAAAGAGTGCCTTGTTCATTCACATAAGAGACAGTAATCATGTGATTAACTGGGATGAAGCAAATGAATTAATATATGTGTCTTCAGAAAGAAGAAGAAATATCGTAGAAAGTGCACTCATAAAGAACTTTTATGAGAAATTAATGAACAATAGCCTAGGACTCTACAAATTAGATGAAGTTTTGATTAACGGGATAATTAGACAGATGAAGACTTCATCATTAAACACATTCAGGGTTGCCATCAATTCTGGAAATTTCAATCAGCCAAGTTAGCAAGTATTTATTGTTTTTTTAGTTCACTTGCTCTCCGAAGATGTATTAACGAAAGGCCTTAGAGCATTGTTTTAAAAAATTGTTTTCATTGTGGTAAATTAATCCATATATATATATATATAAATATATATATATATATATATACTTTAAGACCGAGTACGGTTGACAGCGCTGGCGGTTGCCGGGTTGGTTACTTGCCGTTGCGGCTACAACGTGCTTGGTCTCCCATTCTCTTTTCTCCTGAAGACGGATTACCCGAAAATTTGAGTCTGTAAGTGTGTTTCCCTACTTTGTGTGTTGCTCTTTGTTAATCTCGAACTCGTGTATATATATATATATATATATATATATATACTCGTATATATAATACGTCAAAATCGATGTTCGACATCATTCTCAAATATTATATTATATAAAAAGAAATAAAAAGTTCACCATACCATATACCATTATAAAATAATAAAGCCAGCTTTATTAATATTTCTAAAAAAGTTTACTATCTAAAAGGCCACTAATTATAGTCCTGACAACATCAACACAACAAGAAACTTCATTTTTTTAATATGCGTAAATCAAAGAAATTAATGACTAAATAAATTAAATAAAGATGTCTATCAGTATATGACGGGAATTAACCTGTATTAGTGTTTCGTGTTTAAGAAACACATGCTAATGGGTGCTTTCTTTTACACAAACGCAATCTTATATACAACGCCAAAACAAATCACAGACTTTGGAGTCTGCTCACTGGGACTCTTCTTCAGTTAAAAAAGCCTATACCACCAGGAGGGAGTGGGGAGTGGAGGTAGAGTTGTTTTTATTATTACTTAAATAAGTTTTCTTTTGGTTTTTCTAATGAATATATTAAACAAAAGAATGGGTTAATTTTTTTTGAATAAGTCGAATTATTTGTTAAATATGAAACTAATCATCATTACTTCATGGCACCTTATGCTCAGTCACGTCCAAGAATTCGGATAATAGAAGCTGTTCAATGTACGGTCCTTTAAATGTAATATACAATAAAATTAATTTAAATTCAAATTAATAAACATCATATAAATAAAAACACATTGGTTAAGATAAAATCCAGGAATCTCTCTAATACAGAACCCTTTAATTCAATCAAGGTTTCCTTTGCGCGCCAGAAATTAGTTCTTCTCCTGTTTGTCGTCTGATTTCAAAATATTTACTCTGAATCTAGCATTAACTTATCAAACAATTACAAAACTGACAACGGAATCAACTCTAAAATATAGCAATGTTAAGCAGCAGAAATATCCATATGCTTGGAGTCAATGATTGTACACTTTAATAACAGTAATTAGTAATAATAAGTACATTTTGACAAACACCTGGAAACTCAACCATTGTTGGAGAAGTACACACGTCCACGTAAATTTAGTATGAGGCATCTATATATCTATAGATCTCTAACAACTTTAAGAAACGTCTTTAATGTAGCTAAATATTTTCCACCTGTTCTTATAGAAATATAAAATTAGTCCCTGATGAGAAATGAGATTAATGGTCCAGGTAGGGGTTAAGTATTTCAGTGGTAACATGCTTCCTCTTAGTACAGAAAATTTGGGTTGGCCGTGATCCAATATTTTACACAGGGGAGATAGATATATCTTGTGCACATGTCTCTCAAAGCAAAACAGTCGGTGTAAAACCTGTGCAATGTCAAGGGCTTGTTAAAGACTCCTACTCTAATAAATTTAATCGAGGTAACATGTACGCAGATACAGAACAACCCGTAATGTGACTCTGCCAGAACTACAATGGATGCCAAAAAACAAATGAGCCATTCTTTATGTCCTAGACAGCAATGCAAGTGTAGGAAGTGGATACAAATAAACGATCTAAGAAGAACTGAAATGCCATAATTTAGTTGAGCAATAAATTTCTTTTCTTATCACATATACTCCTACCATTATTCTAACATCAATATTTTTTCATTTATATGTCTAATTTGAAAACTATTTATGTTTCAATGATTTTTGTTATAGGTTACTCTATGAAAATGAATTTCTTGTAGTAGTTAATTGATGTTGTCACATAATAGATGTTTTTAACTAAATCTTACCTCTACGTATTGTTTAAATAAAAACAATTTTAGCAATTATCACTATTATGCTAAAAATACTTATATTTCTGTTAGTTTAATAGTTCTTTCTTTGTAATTACATTGTAATTTGAAGAGAAAATGAGAACTTACCACAGACTTAATCAATCGAATTTAAAGACACCACCTGAAACAAAAAGAGACAAAAATTAAAATGAGTTAGTCAAGATAAAAATGTGTTGTATCGTCAATACATACTGTAAATATAATGTACAGTGAACTTTGTATTGTATTAACAACCGGAGTGTTTATAACAACTTTGCGAGATGCAAATCATGGATTTTGAGAAATACAAGGAAAGAAGAAAGCTCAAAGTAACTAAATAAGCTACAGGTCCTTTATTATTTTAATAGATATCTTATCTTTATAAATAAAATAATGATTTTGTCTGTACATTGCTTAGAACTGACTCATTTCAAGTTTTCTTTACGTTTCATACATTGGAGAAACCAAATCCACCCTTAGAAAAATTTCTGTCGGTTTGTCGGTTTGTCCGCAAAACTTTGTCACAAGTAAACTCAGCTACCATAAGACATATAAAGCTGAAACTTTTACAGTAGATTTGTGTAGGTCTAACTTAAAATATAGGCTATGAATTGATTGGAAATTCAACGTAAAAGTGAAGTTATGGACGTTTAACGCAAAAATGTTTGTCACAAGTAAACTCAGCCACCATAAGACATAGCGAGCTGAAACATTGACACTGGATTTGTGTGTGCCTAACTTAAAATATGGGCTCTAAATAGATTATTAATTCAGTACAGAAGCGAAGTTATGGGGCTTTTAGCTGTATTTTCCTAACTTCACAGACAAGTTTGTTTTGAAAATACACAGGTGTGGCAAGTAGGTATTGTTAGTTGATTTTAATTTCAATTGAGCATATGAATATATTGCGTATTTGACATCATTGAAATGGTGTTTCACAGAGTTAAGGATGTACTATCTATTGAGAATAAATGTTTTGTAAACGAGCAATTCTCAACTCTTAATATGAACAGGGAGGAAAAATCAACAAACAAGTTCTTACGCTATATGAAGCCGAGGAAAGAACTTACAAGTCAGTAAAGAGATTGGATTAGTGACGAAGAAGCAGTTCATTATCTAATTGAATTTCTTGACTCTGAATTTATTTCTCCTGGACTGCCTGCTCATGAGTAAAAACTTAAAGTAGAGCACCAATCGTGCTACAATTTAGTAGCAGTAACAAATTTCATGTTACGAAACATGAGTGCCCCAAAACTGTGCAACGGGACACGACTCTGAGTTCGTGCTCTACACAGATATGCCATAGAGGCGGACATAATGACTGCATGTGGTATTGGGGAGTCTGTGTGTATACTACACATACCATTGATTCCGAGCCACTGTCTGTTTACGTTGAAATGATTGTAAAGTCCGGTCAGAGTCTATTTCGCAATGACGTTAACTAAGTCGCAAAGGGAGACTTCATCTAACGCAGGAATACAAGGTAGCAAAACCAAGTTTTTCTCACATGGTCAAATGTAGTTTACATGCTCAACGGTCAGAGGTTTCAACTCTTTCTTCTACCATGAACCTGAAGGACAGACAGCTAATGTAGTGTATAAGCTGGAGGCATTTGTTTAACACTGTAGTAATAATGGTATTTTCTACTATTCTATAATTTCTAATGACATTTTGAAATACCAAAAATGACGGAACTTCTGATTCCTCCGTGGTATAGCCGAAAGGCAATAGGCACACGGCAATAAACCAAAACAGGAACTTCTGATTCCGTC
Source organism: Hermatobates lingyangjiaoensis (assembly GCA_026182355.1). NCBI lineage: Eukaryota > Metazoa > Arthropoda > Insecta > Hemiptera > Hermatobatidae > Hermatobates > Hermatobates lingyangjiaoensis. The sequence goes on from JAPFBL010000019.1 coordinate 464,863, forward strand.
AAAGACGGGTACGTTTGCTATGTATTATATATAACTGTCCAACTTTTTTTTAATTTAATATTTGCTTAATAAATACACTGGTAATAATGTAAGGTATGGGACCAGAGTAGCCCAATGGCTTGCGTGATCGCCGATGACAGTAGTGCAAATGTATTATAAATAAATGTAACAAACAAATATTTTTTTGAATTTAAAATGTGGATAATATAAAAGATGGTAATAAAGTAAAGGGATCTAGCCAGGGTTGCCAGTAGCTTGCTTGCTCGCCGATGACAGTAGTGCAAATGTATTATAAATAAACACAACAAAAATATTTTTTTTTAATTTAATATTTGCGTAATATAAACACTGGTAATAAAGTAAGGTATGGAACCAGAGTAGCCCAGTGGCTTGCGTGCTAGCTTTTGACTGGGAGCACGTTAATTAGAACTAACTCATTTCAAGTTTTCTTTACGTTTCATACTTCAGAGTAGCCACATGTACCCTTAGAATAATTTCTGTCTGTCGGTTTGTCCACAAAATATTGCTACCATAAGACATATAAAGCTGAAACATTGATTGTAGATTTGTGTATGTCTAACTTAAAATCTAATCTTTGTATACAGAGGCTTTTTTTTAGCACTGTACTAATAATGGTATTTTCTACTACTCTATAACTTCTAATTGTAGTATTAGTATAATACTATAATTGATATTTTGGAATACCAAGTATAATAGAATTTTTGATTCCGTCAAAGACGGGTACGTTTGCTAGTTCATAATAAAAAGAGACATTTTTTATTTTTTTTTTATAACCATTCCTTACTATTTATTTCTGTTTAAAAACCAAACAAGTCGAGAAGTTTTAATCAAAATTCGTCTTTTTCTTTCTTTGCGTCAAATAAATGTAATCCTCTCTGAGAGAAATTAGCCAAACTGGCTAGGCAGAGTGGTATTGTGCTGGGAGAGGAGTTACCTAGCTAAAGTAAAGTAGAGGCAGGCGCACAACTATTGTAAACCTCTACACTGCAGCACTCAGTCCAGGGAAGCTGCACCTTAGAGGAAAGAAATGTAACCCAGTCTCAATTTGTGTCTTTCAGATAAAAAAAGCACGATGCTAATTAGAAAACTTTCTATAGAAAATATTTTTTAATTAAATTTTTAATGATTACAGATTACACGGTTAACAAGCAAGTTATGAAATCACCTTTTAAAAGAGTAAATCTTGATGGTTCTTATAACAGTTTACTAATATTAACAACACATTAAACATGGCAAAGTAATCACGTTAATGACGTATTTGTGGTATAAAGCCACTTGTAGTGATACTCGATTGAGAAAACAAAATACAATCAGGAAAACAAACATAATCACCGCTACATGGCAACAAAACTCCTTTTAAGCACTGGGTAATAATAATAACTATTGAAACACTGCATCTATTCAACAAACAATATAGAAAAAAGATCAAATGCACTTCATCTCTGCGTCAAACTTTCAATACCTAGAACAGAACTAAAGTAAAACGCTTATAAGTGTGTATCTTGAAAAAGAGTACATAATAGAAGAAACGTCAATAATGATTCGAATATATTTTCAACAAATGGAATAAAAGAAGTGGATTTGTTTCTTCAATTGTACTGGTGATTAGCAGATATTGTTGTAGATTGCAACAATTAATGCAATGGTTCCATTATTATTAAATAATTCTAATGGTATATTTATTTGCAGTAGTCGGACTACCACTACTCTAGTAGTAAAAACTTCCTTGATATCAATTTCCTGTGGTTTACAGTGTGGAAATTAGCGATGAACACAGAGTAGCGATTACATACTTGTTTTTGTAAGCGCTTCAGTTCTCATACACCTACTGTTTTAACTCGTATCCATTCCCTAACAATGTTATATATTTTAATTTCATTTTAGATTCCAGATTAACATTCCGGCCAGCCCTACACAGCAAATTCTTGTATATTACCTCATTTTCAATCCGTATTCCATTTCTCAATCCAAGGGAATAGCAATGCGTCTCTTGCGACGCTAGTGTACTATTGGTGTGATATTTGTTCAACTACGATTTAGTGCTTGTTTTACCAAGTGCGACTTCAAACGAGACATGAATTCAAACTGTCAAGAACAAATCCATCCTCTTTATAACTTCGGCTATAAAATCTGGATACCCAATATGAGTTAAGATCCAACTGTGAGGCATAAACCTACCTACCATCCTAATCTCCTTCCTAGGCTCTTAGATAATCTTCTGGCGTCCAAGAAGTGACTCAGAGCACTGGATACAAGAGAGTTAACGTATAGCGTATTAAACAATAAGCCTCATTCATAGCACTGACAGAACCCTCAGAATTTGTTAACTAACGAAATTCACATCAAAAACGACTCGTTTCGATACCCGCTAGGGACGGGTAAGCTACAAGTTATTCACGTGTGATACCATCCTATATTGTTGGTCAGTGTTGTTTCTGAGGTTTCAAACCTAGGTTTATGTAGTATTGGTAAGTACTTTTTTCACCAATAATTCCTTCATCACTATATGGGAAACCGGTAGAAATTCTTTCACCACAAGAAATAGTAACCTAGACTATTGCCACTGCAACCATAAGTGTCAGTTTGTAAGCACTGTGTTAAACACCTCTAACCGCTTGTGGTAACAGGGACTTGGATAAGTAAATCATTCCATCTTATAGGGCGGTCAAAAACTACAGACTTTGTAAGTCAGTCATTAACAATTACTCTTGAACCAGACGTATAGCTGTACTGGCTTCTTCAACTTCATACACAGAAATGACACTAATGTTGATTCATACAAGTTTAATATTACTAAATGGTTCAGGTAGTGACCTCCTCCCACCCCCGATGTGCTTTCTGCTTGTCGTGGTGAGAGGTGGCTTAACTTGTCCTTCCTCGTAAGCCTTATATGGTTAATACCTTTCCAAGACTCTTTTGCGGGGCGCGGTGGGGTTGGCTCTGTCCATGCGTCCAGGTCTCCTGGCGTATGGTCTGCTCGACCGTACTCTAGCCTGGGGGTACGGTCTTGGAAAGATTTGTTTAATCCGCTTCTTTGGGATGCTTTGTTCTTGGGCAGGCACTCATGCTTAACATTTTAAAACATAGCGAGCAATACAATAAACTGACTAGAATATTTGGTTTATATTTTAATCGTTCGTTTGAATATTCAAACGGTCAACTTACCACGCTTTGATATATTTTTGTTACACTATGCAGATATACATACGCATATAGATTCACTTGCAGCCCTAACCATGTAGACCCCCTAAAATACTATTTTCCTCGTAGACTCCTAGTAACCCTCTGTGGACTCTGAGAGTCCATGTGGACCACGTTGAGAACCACTGAATTGGTCGCTGAATCTCTCCTCCGTGACGTTCACCATGGACACATCACGAGTACTGTGTAGTTTCTATCCTCTTGTGAATGTGCAGTTTGCCTGTCGTGACGTGGCAAAAGAACTTCACATTAAAAAACATCCACCTATTCTGCTTTATTATGGTCTGGACAAATGACTGAGGAACATCTATTAATCAAAACAGGTTGAGGTAGTGCTGGTTAATTGCAATATTGCAATCATTATGTTATTGGATTTATATTTTTAACTTTAACCACCATTGGGTTTATCTCGGTGATAGATGACTAGATAAAGCATAATTAATTGCATAGTTAACTTTCTGGTAATGAGTTTGGTAATGAAGGATGTCGCTGATATAGTCCAAGAGGCTCAGAATTGAAAGGGAAGCGAGACAAACCACAGTTCATTGATCCGCATAATACCAGTCATAATCCCCAACCTCAGACCTCTCAGCTTCCTTTTATGAGCAAGCAATTATCTCTCTAAGACTTGTAATCTAGCTTTACGACAGGCAATATTAATTTTATGTTAAAGGCAAATATTTTATACAAGTTACTAACAAAGCACATCGATGAAGCGTAATAAATAGAACTTCTTTCTGTGAAGAGCGCTTAATGTTCGACAAAATTCAACATTACTACCAATACCACGAAAAGAAAAACAACTTTCATTTTTTAATATACCTTTTTATTTTGTGTATTTATATTTTTTACTTCTTTTCTTATATATTACACCAGCAACTCACCTCAGCTTTGCATAGGTAAACAAAAGACCATTTTGATAAAAGTTATAATAATCATAAAAGGCTTTATTACCAATGTAGAAACAAAATGTTACTACAACTTTCTTTTAATATAAACATTCTAACCGTTCTATCATTTATTTATGCTTTATTTTCTATGTACATTATTGGCTTAAAAAAGAAACAAACAAAAAACATGACTTAATTTGGGAAGTGGGCTTTCCTTTAGTCAACAGCCCCTCCTCTCTTATCACTGTAATGAGCTTATTTTGTTATAAACAGATCTATGCCACAGTACTCTACACAATGTTTCCAGTTCAAATCTCTCTTCCATTGAAGGTTTTCCTCTTCTAATGCTATTTGTCAGCATCCATTGGGCAATAGCTTTGGCCCACCTGTGACTGCTCAACTGTTCAATATGGTCAGCGCAATTCCACCTCAGTTGCCTTGACTATGCCAGTTCAATGCATTAAATGCCACTGAACCTACAACTTATTGGGTACTTCAGCTCATCAACTTAGATATTTTGACATTTTTATATTGTCGATTAACTTCGAAATGTCTTTTTCCTTTCCTGCTTAAGTCATAACAGGAATCAACTGTCCACATTTAAGGTCCCTGATATCCACAATCTGGGCTTTGCGTTCATCAGTCAGTCAATCAGTCGTTAACGCTCATCATATAAATGAAGATTTAATATACTAGTCTTTATTATAGTTATATATGTTTGTACTATTTTTTTATTTTATTTAATTCTTGACATCCCAATTTTTTATTTTTTTTTCTTTCATATCACTTATTTCATTGAATAATATGCACTATTTAGTTGTTAATTAGTTATTTTGCAACCTCTTGAGTATAGTTTCTGCAGAACATGTTCGGTTGGAGACCTAACATTGATTCGCAAGTGCCCTTGGTGTCTCTCTAACCCTACTGTCCTGATGATGGCTTAACCGAAAAAAAGAGACTGTAAGTGTATTCGTCCCTTCACTCTGTACATAGTTTACTGTGAAACGTTTGTTGCAGTTTGTGGATCGTTTTCCTGTTGATTTTATATATATATAGTGAAGCGATAAGTCATACTGAATGATGTAATTTTTTTTATATTTATTTGTAATATATTTTGTGTTAGCCATACAACCTAGTTTTTTGAACTCAATTTTATAATGAATACATACTAAATAATTTGCGTTATATTTCAGTCAACAATAAGGCCACCTTCAGGCTATAAATGTATATATTTACGTGAGCCTTAACTACCCACTGTCAATGAATCCAATTAAATTAGTGCACATATTCAATATAGATAGTTTATATATATATATATATATATATATATATCCTTTAAAAACGGAAAGTCAATCAAATATGTATTTAGCATTTTAAAATAATAAATATTTAAATTAATATATAATTCTAATTTTCAAAATAAAGTTGTTTTTACCAAATCCTTCACACTTAACTTTGAGATTTTAGTCCCAGATGTAAACCCCACTAGTAGGTAGTGATAAAAATTAATAGCTTCTTTTTAGTTATATATTGCTCTTTATAAAAAACTAAAAGTTACGAAGTTTTTATCATAGGCTACCCTCATAAAACATATTCTAAATGCATTATTTATTTTTTGGTTAAGGCCAAAAATGCTTTTTATTTTTTTTAAACAAATTAAATTTTTTTTAAATTAATCGATTTACTTTTTTTTACCAAAAATGAATTTTGTTTTTAACCAAAAAAGTCCTCTTTGGTCAAGAAACCAAAAAAGAAAAGAAGAGAATTTGTTTTGATATAAAGTACTTTTTCATGGTGCAGTAAAGATTAAATACAGTTGAGAATATTCCATACAAAACACTAAATGTACGAATATATTATAAAAATTTGTCACGCAGTACTGAAAGCATTTTACACATATGCAAAATCCATTCAAAAATATCAAAACTCACTCAAGCGGACCCCTAATGTAGAAATCAGTTCAAATCGTAAAATCAACGATTTTATGAGAAATATAAGCACTATATATATGCATAAAAGTAATGGTTAAACTGCATTTGGACGATTTAGAAAAGTATTTGTTTAACTAAATCATCACTATAATAAATACTTAAGTGCAATACTACAAAGCACACTCAGTGAACTGCCTTTGATGTTTAAGCCAAATTACTGTTTGAACCTTTTGGCCTCAACAACTATAAGTGGACACTGTAACTGCAAAGAAACTTTGCCAACAATTATCTCTAACTTTGAGACGACGATGCCCCATTTTCCCTTGCATTCTAAAGTCGTTATAAGGCTGAAACTGTCCTTGTTGTATGAATTCTGGCCTATGAATACAATGAGACAAACTAACTTAAAATGGTAAAGTGAAATGAGTGTAAAATTCTCTAATTTAAAACAAAATTAAGAATACTCTCATTAAAAGATTAAGTTGGTTGTTTAATATATGATAATTAGAATTTACGCAGGTGAATTCTAATAATAAAAAAAAAACAAATTTAATAAAAAGCAAATAAAAAAAATTGCACAAATTTGTTTGATACGTCCTAAATATTTGTTCCAATAATGAAATAAGCGATCCTACACAAACAAAACTTGTATGCACAGAAAATATGCTAACTTTAAGAAAACAAAACTCAATAACTATCGAGTCCCTTAAAAAAAGGAACACTATTCTTATATGCTATTATTTGAAATATGTCAAATAACCTAAGCTGGATTCATAAAGAATTGTTGATTTAGAAGAAATATGAATATATTGGTGTTTTATTAATATTATAGTACTGAAATGACTGTATAAATAACAGTAAAGTGGATAGAGAGATGGAGGGACATTAGTGTGTGAGTCTTTTACACCAGCGTTACCTTGGCGGCCCAGTAATGGGAAGAGCTCAACAATCAAGTTGCAAAACCACAACCTTGGTTGAATTCAAATGATATTAACCTATCACTGAGAAGGAATGATCGATCTGCATTACTTACGGGCTGCCCATCAAGTAAGAACAATAATGTAATAGATATTGCTCAATAGAATATAACATTTAGAATTCTCTAAATAGAATAAAAGAAAAACAGAAATGTTTGGTAAGCGTGCCTGTTGGTGCAAACTCAGCAAAGGATTAAATAGCAGTAAGAATAAACCCGGTTGAGACACTCCATTACTTTCATCTACTTCGTTATAACTCTTCATTATTACACTTTTCCGGAAATTAAATGACATTCATTAACGGAATGAAAATTTATAACAAAACTCATTAATGAAAACAACTATTAATACCAACAATAATTACTTGAAAAATTATAAACTTTTCTAAAATGATAAAATAATGAGATATTCATGACATATATCCCATTAGTGTTGCTTTTGATGAAAGAAACGGATTACTTTCTTTCTCAAGAGCAGAGCTGGTGAGGGATAGACAGACTTCCAGATACTTTTCTACCTTATGGAAATGAGGCCCATTGATTTCTGTCAAGAAAATGTAATATTTATTATCTAACTTTCAATACTTTTGTATAATATCCGTATTAACTTAATCAGAATCCTTTAAAAGTTTATTTTATTTTTATTTTGGAAGATTTTTCCAAACTTCTGACCGCGAACACAATTTCTTCAATGATTGCAACCGATGCATATTAAATTTCAAATAAAGGTAAAAAAACACAGATGTTTTAATCAAAACTGGGTAATTAAATTTTTATCATATAGCAAAAAAAATGCACTCTAAGAAAGTCCAATATTGGTAGCGAGTTTGCTGTTTCGTTTCACTGCTGACAATAACTTTTTTTTTTTTAAACATCTTTATTTACAAAATATGCGTAATAATAGATATAAAATCCTAAGCTGGATTCATAAGGAATTGTTGATTTAGAAGAAATATGAATATGTTGGTGTTTTATTAATATTATAGTACTGAAATGACCTAAGTATTAAACTTTGTTTTTATAACTCTTTCGAATTTCCAGATCATGAGACACACATGCGAATACAGACACAAAGAGAGAGAGAGAGAGAGAGAGAGAGAGAGAGAGAGAGAGAGAGAGAAGATCAAATACAAAACCGACATTATTGGTCTCAGGGGCTTCAAAATTATTTTGAAGCATTTTGAAGCTTCAAGACTATTTTGACTAAGGAATAACATTACTTCTACTGTAGTAGAAACAATGCTGAATGTTACAATCATTCAGAAACAATATATACCTAATCAATAATATATAACATAAACCCTATATAATAATAACTATTATACCATATCAATTCTTGTAATCAAATATCTGATATTTTGACAATTTGTGTTTGAAGTGCCCTGACAACAGCATCAACGGTTCGTTTATTATTTCTGCTGTCTTCTGACTCGCACCGATGGCAGAACCCTTCGTTAGATATTGACATTTATCAAACACTAATTGACATTTGTAAAAAAAACTCCTGACAGAAGAGGGATGAGCGAGGGGTGTGTCTGAATGGCCGAACACGGCAGTAGAGGTCAGATCAGCACTGTCATATCAAGGCTCAGTGACAACTGAAGCTCTCATCAAACTTGTTAATTGAAACGGTTTTCACAAAAAATGTACAATATCTATAATCCATTAGTATTATGTTTGTCAATCTTAATTAAATGCATAAATCATTACTTATAATTTCAACAATTTTTTACATATACATATATATAATTATAAACTATATTCACAAAAAGAACACACGGAAATGAAACAAAAATGAAACAGAAACTCACTACTATATTACGGTTGGCTCGTCATCAAGTAATGACCTGATGCCTAGGCAATCGAAGTATAGTAGTCAGTTTCTGTTTCTGTTTCATTTCTGTGTGTTCTTTTTCTGGATATAGTTTATTTAGTACGTGGAACCGTTTCACCATTTAATTGGTTATATATATATATATATTTCCATGTACTATGAAGCCTTAAATACTTAGTAAGTCAGTTGTGGTTTTAAACCAAGAATCTCTGGTGGTTATAGCATGTTTCTTTGCATTAGTTATAGCAGATTAAGTTATTTTGTCTCTTTCTTTTTTTTTAATAATATAAAGCATAAGATGTACTTAAATACCTAAAATACTTATGATTTTAAAGGTTTTGCCCCAAAAAAAAAAAGAAGGGACCAGGTGAGCTCAGTGGTTAACGGACAGGAGCGGGTTCGATCCCCACCTGGCCCTCGATTTATTAATGCGGGTGGTGAATAAATCTGAGCACGTCGTCCTTCGGAGAAGGACGTTAAACCGTCGGTCCCAAGCCTGTACGATGTCAGGTACTCATTAAAGATCCCTACTCTAAATACAGTTGAGTTAGGCAAAATTTAGGACTCCCACTGTAGAATCAATCTTCATTGTGTGGTATCACAAAAGGACCAATGCTCGGCCTACGTGTGTCTCTTGTGGAACTACCACTGTAACCTAACCTAACCTTTGCCCACAGCTCACTGGGTTTTACGTATGTGTATAAAATGACTTTCATGTCTCTATGTAATATTCAATTTCACGATTCCGTAACAAAATATGAGTTTTTTGATTTCTTTTATAATTACATATGTGGTTTTAGTATTTCATTTGATTATGACGTACAACTAATCCCTATGTAGTATTAAAATAAATATTAGCGTTTCGTATAATAAGGCTTTGCGAAAATAACGAAATATGACGGGGTGAGTTTAAACTTGCTTTAACAAACCAGAGAGTAGTACTAACCTGGCACGAAGCTTTAGTGTGGTCAGCATGCACTTGGGACTAAGCCATGAATACTTTTACCATGTGATGGGAAGCTCAAATCCATTTCCTCACCCTACTCTAACTACATTAAATAGGTCCTAGGAGAACAGTTAAAATGATAGGCCTCCTCAACGAATCAAAACAGAGGAAGTGAGTACCCCAATGCTGTCCTATCCGGATCTCGGAATTACTATTTAGCAACCATTGTCTGCATTCCTGCTGAGTAATTTGATAGCGGTATACTTACACACCTCTATGTTTCAGGACAGTGACCTCTAGAAATTGGATATTGGTAACTAATCTATAACCATTAAGATCATATGACTTTGCCCGTGAGTCTGTTTGCAATAAAGGAACTCTCAAATAACATTCCATTTGAAAGGGAACAATTTCTTAATTTTTTTAATTTTACAATTCAAATTTTAAGGTAAAACAACAATTAATTTCAAACAATTGTACAGTATATAATTTAAAAGTCATTAATAAATACAAAGTGCGGCTTTGGTACTTTTTCTCCCATTCTTTGACTCTTCCCCTCGTGCGTAGATGACAAAAGAACCAAATCGGTATCGTGACTTTTAAGTTTCTGCTAGTACGACATCTGTAAACTTTATAAGCGGTAAAAGTATGAAAAGTGGATATGTAGATATTCGGTCTAAAATATTTTAAAAATAAAATAGTTTAGGGAGGATCCTAAAACGCTTGTGGATTTACAAACTGAGGTCATCTAAGCTCTCAAAATCTCAAACAACTGTAAAAGTGTAAATTTAGAGTTTGCCATTCTATACGTTATAGTAGTTTCATAGTAATTTTGTTCATTTCATTAGTTGGGCAGACACTTCCTATATGTGCATTTACTCCCTTGGGAATTATCCAACTCATTATTATTCTTACCTTCCCACTGGTAGAAGGTAAACATGGTTAACATGAAATTGTGCGTTCGTAACGCTTTATTTTTAAACTAAACATTGTTTATGCGGAAGTTTAGTTTACCCTTGCATAATATGATCTCACTTAGAGCATTTTTTTTAAATTCTAGTCAACAAGTATATAACCCCTTAAGGATAAGAAAATCGAAGCAATTCCTCGAGTTCCGGTGCCTTGAGGCGACCTTATGTGCATCATACTTTATCGAAATGTAACAATTCAAACGAACTAGTAATGACAATATTTAGGTTGTAATATTTATACAACGTTCAAATGAACTTGACTGAGTCATTACAAGCTGGTGATCAACGCCCACCCAGCACTGACGCATAGCTCAGTGAAGTAAGTGCTGAAGTACCGAAATAACTCCTCATAATTAATCCAAGGTCGACATACTCATTACCACTGGTAATAGACTTTACCAATGCTGGCCAAGTTCCTCCCTAACATATAACTCTATTGACTACAAAACAATGCGAAATAAATCAACATGCCAGACAAGTGACAATAAAACCAATCTCATCTGAAATAAACAAAGTTGCGCCCAAATGAGATAAGTTTTAACATATGCCCAACGTAAAAAAAAATTAAAAAAAAATAGTAATTCAGTTATAACACAGTTTGTAGTTGTATTATTAAACACGAGCTAGGGTATCTTTTGTCCAATGTTTAAGACAATAAGGGAGTCACAGAAAGTGAATTCCGCCTTTAACTGGCTGTGAGGGTTGTTTGGATGCTGTGGCTCTAACAGCACTTTGCTTTTAAGATGGCCACTGCCTCGCTATTTCGCATTTTCTACATTCAACAAAGCTTAATGAAAACCCTGATTTCTATAATTCAATTGAGTATTAATTGAGACTTTCAGTCGTACATTTTTTCTCATAATATTCAAAAAATAACTTCTTATAAAAAATATTTACTTTAGTTTTATTTAAGTTGGCATTTTTAAATTATTAATTTTTACTTACAAGTGTTATAAAGTTTCTGCTAGTAGGACATCTGTAAACTTTAGAAGCGGTAGAAATATGAAAAGTGTATTGTATTACTTAGTAAGCTAATTGCTATTTTAAAATCTGGTAATTGCGTTGAATGTTTGGCTTAGAGGTGTTGTCAAATACGATGTAAGCATGGAGTGTTATGAAGACTGATCTAGTTGGATCGAATGGTCATTATTTACATGAAGATGATATCGTGACGAAATAGATTAGAGGCGTAGGGAAGTGAGAAGCACAGCTTGCAATTTAGCCAGTTTCGATCAGTGTTAATTGGTGCTCACGCTGGAGATGGCAGCTGCAAAATCGTCAGGTGTGAAAGATGGAATCAGATTGGGCGAGGTCTAATTTCACCGCGGGGGGGATAACGAGGCAGTTAGCAGCGCCGACCCGGCATATACACTCTGACTATTCAGATATCCCCATGCAATATCCTTATTATATTACACTCAAGGAAACAATCAATCTAAACCTTTTACCCATTTCAATTAGAGTGGAAATCAGTTTTGCAAAAACAGTTACACATGCCTGCGAACTTTCATATTCTGGTACTCAACCAGCTTGAGGAAACTGGCAGCGATGAGCTCATATGCCAGCAGACTGAAAATGTACAATGAAGATGACAATGAAATGTGGCTTTGGTATTCTATGTAACACTTAAATCATTGTATTATAAAAGTATTAAAGTATTCCAAATTAAAAAATTTTGCTTGCAGACGCCACACTATATTCATTTACCTCATTATCAATATATATTTGAATATTACAATTATTTATTAATTAAAGCATAGCTTAAGTTTTATAAAAATGTAGATAAAATATAAATATATAAAGACATTTTCTATACACATGTCTAAATTTTGATATGCACCTCTGAGTCACTTGAAGTACATGTGTAATAATTATAAAAAGAATAGTATTTGTTAATTTAAAAGAGATCAAATATATCAAAGTTGTACTAGTCATATCAAATATTGAATGTAATACTTATCATCTATATTTCACCGCCTTTTATCAGACATTTATTAAAAGTACCTTTGTTTCCTTTCCAATACAGCTGTCTAAACTTTTGGCCCTGAAGAACATTTCGACGCAGATTAAATACTAACTAAAAAGTCAAAAGCACACTATTTTAATCAAAATCAACAGATTTTTACTGGATCGCAAAAGATAAACTACTTGTCTCCCTTCAAATAAAGGGAGCACCCCGCAAGAGTGTGGAATATTGGTGCTACGCTGATTAATCTACCTCAGAAATATTAACTTAAGCATGAAATTTGTAATTATAGATATTTTTGTTTTCATCCCGCTGATGAACACTTCGATGGTCTCTATCCGCACACAGACATACAATTTCCGAAACTTGTTTTATTGGACTCCGGAGATCTCAAAACGCGTGTTTTCTGTAAAAAAAAAAGCTATTGACCCTAACTTAATAACTGCATATACCAAAGAAATTAAAATAATGTCATTGACAAACACTCAAAGTTTCATCTCTCATGCGAACACTACAGTCACAATTCAAATTATTGAGCGTGTAGTAATGCAAGAATAAATAACAAACATTAACAATGCATTTTACTTTATGAACAGCTTCTTATGAAAACTAAGTGTCAATTAAAATGATATATGAAGGGTAGTTTGTGTTTTAATATACATTTATCCCATAAAAAATCGAATAATAATTACTTGGTAATGTAATTTGTGAGTCGGTAAGATTAATGTTCCTCGACAAGTCGGTTTCCTTGAAGTAGTACGCTGCGATTGAGTTTAACAGCTTCATATGAACCATACATAATTTTTCTCCAGCATTCAAAAAAAAACCATCAATAAAATTATGTTTAAATTAATTAATAAACAAGTATAAATATACAAGAGATGTGAACTTGAAATAATAATGGTAAATTGTTTAATCTCCAGGGAAGAAAGTTTTCAATTACAAGTTAAGAAGGAACAGGAAGTTGATTATGGTCGCTCTGGTATCCCTGCTCTTTACTGAAAGGCATAAGAAGACCCACTTTTGATTGATTTAATTAATGGTTATGTGAATTAACAGCAAGTCCAATATAAACTCTTGTTGTAGCTCACAAATAGAAATCAGTATTTAATTTAATTTATTTGAGTTTTAAAATACAATGAACAATTTGAATGACAAAGAAAAATTGAAATTACAGGGCAACACAAAAGGGGAAGAAAATATGAAATGAAATAATTCCGCTACACTAATAGCGATCTTTTTGATACTGAATTGTGAACGGGGTTTATAGAGCAGTGAAAAGGGGAAGTGATAAATAAAATGCTGAATTTCCAAAATCTCTCATCAATCATAAGAGAATTCTGGCACAAATTAACAATATTTTGATATTTTACTGGTGTTTTATGTTACATGGAGCACAGAATGCGATACAAATGAGGCCTTTTTCAATTACTTTAATAACAACATATTTCCCATTGTATTACAGGGCATAGTTGCGGCAAACTTCTTACAAATTATTCTGAAAACCTCAATTCTACCAAAAAGCTGAATGATGTATAAGCTTATTTAAGAAATTATTTAGAAACTCATATATGGTGATTATATTGTTGCAAAAAAGTCATGTTTTTTGCATGTATATGTAAATAATATAATGTAGATAAGTTATATGACTTGACATTCGAATATGTTATTTCAGAGATTCTAGAACCATAAGTTTTAGATAAGAGCCAATGACTTTAGTTGGCTAACACCTAAATGACTAATCTTCAACTACTATTTATCAGGAATGACTTCGACAAGCGTATCGACAACTAAATACTGTAATTTTCTTTTCTTAGTAATGAATTAAATTATCCTTAAAACATTTGATATTTTCAAAGTATTTAACTTATTTAGTGATTACATAAGTAAATAAAGAAGACATGTCATTTAGGATGATGAAGTGAAATGTTAGTTTAAGCTTAACACGCTCCATTCTCTCTTTTTCTCCTTTTCACTCTATTGATTCTAATAACCTTTCCATCCTCTATCAGCATTTCTTTCTTTCGATGTCTTTCTACCATTCTTCACTATCAATAATTTTATACTAACTTTCTCAATCTTTCTTCAGTCTTCAACTATGCTCTTTCACTTTCTCTTCTTCTATACAATCTTTCCCTCTCTCCCTCTTCCTTTTCATTTTAACGCTATCTTCTCTTTCTGCATCGTCACTTGTCTTTTTTACCACTCTTTATTCCTCACTCTCCATATCTTTCCTTTTTGCTCTACACCTCTCCTCCCTCTATTTATCACTTATACTGTTCATTACTCTTTAACCATTCCTCGTTCTATCACTCTTATCTATCTCTCATTCCGTTTATCAGTCAACATCTCCCTCTCGGTACCATGTTCTTCTCTGGATATCTCTCACTCTCCCTTTATTTTACTCTAATCTCTACTTCCACTCTTATCTCTCACTTCCTCACTTTCGTTCTTTATACCTCTCTCTTCGTCCCTCTGCCTCTCATTCGTTTAATCATTATCTACCTCTCTCTACCTTCTTTTCTCTCCCTCTTTCCTCTCATCCTATCACTGTATTAATTCGTATAAATATTATTCACTTTCATTAAAGAGATTCCTGGGTAATCTTTCAATTAATTGTAAAAAACTTGTTACTTCTCTTATTCAATTACTGAGAAGCGAACCATAAAAACCAAGAAGATACTGGTGCTTTAATGAAAATTTCGTATAAATATTCTTTCATCCTTTTGTCAGGTCACTTAAGTTTAATAAAATACAGATATTTTGTTGTTATAAGATCAGTATTCAGGTGATGCATTCAAGTTTTTGGCACGCTTGTCTAGTTTCTTCATTGAAATGGCAGATCAGTATAAACGATCGTTTATATTCATATTTATGAACATGCTTCACTAGTATGAAGTCAGCCATGGATGGTGCGAGAGAAATCAACGAAATTTGAAATAGCATAAATTTTTGTTAGACACTTAAAATGCACCTAATAACTTGTAATAAATCCATAAAATAAATAAAAAATAAAATAAATTCATATAAAATAGTGTGAACATTTTGGAATATATTACACATGGTATCCTAAGATTATTATAATTTTGAAGATCAAAAAGAACAAAACGAATAAAACCACAAAAACTTCGGTAATGTCCTTTGCATCAATCAAATTGGAAAATTTTCTAAAATATCAACAACCATTCTGAAATCCATCTCAAAAAAATGAGACTACCTCCAATCTCACAGTTTCAACTTTCTGTGTCCAATTCAACAAAGCAATTCACTGTTACCTACTTTCGTTCGTTTCCACATACATTGAAGGATAGGTGGCAGTGGTCATCCTACAGAATGAACACACCTAGGCCAAAGAATGGCCCTTTGTGATACCATACAATGAACATTCTACATTGGGAGTCCTGAATTTTACCTGACTAACTATTTAAGTAGGGAGTTTTAACGAGTACCTGACAACCTAAAGGCTCCATGGCTAAGCGTCCTCTTCAAGGAACGATGTACTCAGTTTTTTTTTACCTCTTGCGTAAATAAATAGAGCACCAGAGTGGGTATTGAACCCCTGATATACTAGTTCAGAGGTGAACACATAATCAGTGGACTGCCCTGGTCCCTTATAAAACATTTTATTATAACTTTACTTATAGTTATGAATGAATTAGGCCCAGAATTAATTAGTTCTGATTAATTTTCAAGAATAATGGAACTACATAATGAAGTGACTATCTAAGCTCCAAAATTGACGCTTATTAATCTATAATAATAAAAAAGGAGGGTTTGTCCACCTCGACTGTGCCCGAAGCGTCAAACGATTTCAATCAACAGAGGACAATCAAACCAAAGACAATTAACAAAGGAGGTCATCAAATAACAGTCAAAGCTAAGTACTAATAATGAATGGCTAATTACAGACGGCGAACTCAGTGTAATTGGAGAGTCATTGGACAAGTCCTCTTATATCATCAACAAAGGAAGTAAACTATTTAAGTTCAAGTGACATGGTTCCCTTTATCATAAAAACATGTAAATGAAATAATAAGACTTTATGTATTATCAAAGGAAACGAGATTCAACACAGACATCCATATTGAATTAGTCAAAGGAAAAAGGAAGCACTAAAGGGGCTAAAGATGCCGAAAGCAAGAGGCATTAATATTTACTATGATCCCAATCTCTCTTGTTGAGTTCTCAGTAATAGTGCCCAAACAGAATGCATTCCAACCTAAAGTCCGTCTTTTTCTACTTATTCAATCTAGTGTTTATTAAACAAGATTTTCCTTTGTAAGATTCCGTTTGATTACAACTATTAAAACCAACTAATTTATCAAACAGACTAAAAATTAAATTGTGAGAATTGATATATTTCTCTGATACTTAGCAAACGCATGATTCATGGTTATTTATGTAATACTCCTACTATAATAACTTTATTAAAATAATGACTAGTAATCACTAAAATATATTACTGGGTGACATACTTGTGAAAAGCTGATATAATAATGCTTTGTTTTATTTAATATACTTTTTCCATACAAATTAAATACACAGAATATTTATTTTTAAGCAAACATGTTATTTGTAGCTTAAAATTCAACAACAAATTGAAATAGAATTATTAAATTATATTATAAATTATAAATTTAAATAATAAATTATAATAAAACGCCTTCACTGAAATCCTAATAAATTGACCACACCCTAACTTAATTATTCTTACTGTATCGTCTGCAACAATGATTCAAGAAGTAATGACGGATATTTATAATAATATAATTATATATAACACTGTGTTGTACCAGTCTCGAGTCTTCTAGTCTTTTCCCTTCTTTCGTAGTTTTTGTCCTCTGAAGAGACATAGATGTCTCAGAGGCTAGCTCAGTGGTTACGTGCTCGCCTCTGAACTGATAGGACCGGGGATCGACCCTCACCTGGCCCTCGATTTATTCACGCGGGAGGTGAATAAATCTGAGCGCGTCGTCCCTCGGAGAAGGACGTCAAACCGTCGGTCCCGAGCCTGTATGATGTCAGGTACTCGTTAAAGATCCCTACTCTAAATACATTTGAGTAAGGCAAAATTTAGTACTCCCACTGTAGAATTAATCTTCATTGTGTGGTATCACAAAGGGCCAATGCTCGGCCTACGTGTGTTCCCTTGTGGAACTGCCACTGCAACCTAACCTAACCTAACCTACCCTACTCATGACGGCAAGTGTAAAAATTTGTACAAAGTACTGTTTATCTCTCAGCAAATTTATTATATATATATATATATATATATATATAAATCTGAGCGCGTCGTCCCTCGGAGAAGGACGTCAAACCGTCATATATATATGTTTTGTTGAACGACCTTTGTACTGTGGCATGAATAAATTTCATTGTCCATCTTTCAAGTTTTCTCATCTTTGTTTTAAATCTTTCTGGTACTAAATACATTAGTTCTCCAAATGCTTATTCGTGCCACAGCCCAAAGGTCGTTCAACAAAACATGTATAAAAGAAGGATTGCTCCCCAAATTTACAAATATATATATATATATATATATAGGTGTACTGTCCAATGAGATTCGGTGAATTTTCTAGGATAAAAAGTCAAACTCTCGGTGTTGATTTTTGTTAAAACGTTTCGGTTTTATTTAAAACCTTTTTCATAGGGAGAAGTAAGAATTTTGGAGACCCAACCGACGCTTCACAAGTGCGCTTGGTGTCCCTATCAACTCACCTCATGACGGTTCAACCGAAAATTAGAGACAGTAAGTCTGTTTGTTCCTAAGTTCTGTGTTTGTGATTCATCGTGAAAAGTAATATATATATATATATATATATTATATATATTAATATATATAAAATAAACAAAAACGAAGGAAACACACAGAAAGACACAGACATAACTCACATCGATATTTCGACAATCGTCGTCATCAGGAGGTGCGAAGAGCGAAGAGTCCCGCAGGAAGACAGGGCGGTACTACCGCCCTGTCTTCCTGCGGGACTCTTCGCTCTTCGCACCTCCTGATGACGACGATTGTCGAAATATCGATGTGAGTTATGTCTGTGTCTTTCTGTGTGTTTCCTTCGTTTTTTATTTTATTGTAAAAAAGTCCGCTGGACCGTTTCTTTTAATTGTGTATATATATATATATATATATATATAATTATTTTTATATCATAAACATTATGCAATATTTTATATATATATATATTCAATTATTAAAATTCCAGCTGATATGTGTCATTGTCCATTGTCAATTTACAATTTGAAATATAATACTAAATGCAAAAATGATCATAAAAAATAAAAAATATAATATGTAAAAAATAAAAAATATAATAAATATGACTATTTTAGTTTACAAAAATGAATAATAAATTAAAATCTGAGCTATCAAGAGAAATTAAAGCTCATTTTGTTTAAAAAAAGAATTTTTTTTTAAGATCAAAACAATGGTTTAAACTTGGCTTAAAACTTATGCTTGAATATGTTTCTTTATAAAATTTCGATATAAAGTAAAGAATATTGCTTTAGATAATAGATAGAACAATAGTGGTAGTATTACAAAGGTGTTCATTCGCTTAGTGCAGTGCTTCTCGAAGGTGCGCCCGGCCGCATTGGTGCGTCCTGGAGGGTGGCCAGGCCCGCCCCAAGATAACCGAAGATTAAATTTATACAACAGATTTATATTTTAAAAATTTGCATCATTTCCATTTATTTTAGAAACACCAATGGATTTCAAGTCTGAGTCAAGTCTCCGCCACTTCATATTTTTAACTGGAAGGTAAAGGTAAATTTCTTTAATTTTTAAGCAGCAATGGATAATAAATGCTTTCTCTTTTTCTTTCCTTTGGGATTTAAATCATTTGTTACTGACCTCCCTCTCTCTCTCTCAAAAAAAAAAATATTCCTTTTAATTTGTTATAATTTCCTATTTACAAATTTGAGGACTTTATTGTTATATTAAAATCAGTGATGCGCCCCAAAGCTTGTGTTATTTCATAGGAGTGCACTGAAGTAAAAAGGTTTGAGAAAGACTGACTTAGTGCAATGCATGCAGCATCATAATACCTAATACACAATATACCATTCCTTGATACCATACATTAGCCTCAAGAAACTTATTCGAATATCCGATTTAAAAACCTGCCAAGTGACCAAAAACACTGAATGCGCCCCTCATCCTATTGTATTGATAACCGTGATCTGTTCATCGCAAAAGAGCCAGGTAATTTATTTAATTTAATGCACCTGCCTAGCACAAGCTACCAGCTTCCTTCAATATGGATACTGTGAATGACTCCCTCCAATAACACAGTTAAATAATGGAGAGCGGAAGCCTTCGGACGGAGGAGCCCGCTTCTAGGTACTCCTCTACTCTAAATAAACTTTCATACAGATATAGCCAAACATAGGACTCTGGGTGTTGTATGAAATCAGTCATAAGTGAGGATTGTATTAACAACAGCCCTCATCGCTGTTGTTAATTCACATAATTAATAATATTATTAGTAAAAGTTAAATAATTATTGAAAATAATATTTGAAAATGTCACTTAATTTAAAATTTACCACTCGGCATCGGTGGCCATTTCGAAAGGTAATACATTTTGGCCGGTTATACTGGACCTCCCTATGTACTGGGTTAATTTATATAGAGATTATAATTATCCATAGATAGGATAACTATTAATTATTTGTGATGACAATAAAATTCTTAAGCGTCTATATTCTTTGGAAACTTGAGTATGAATGGCAAAATCTCCCTTCAAACACTAAACATGATTTTCTTAGAATAATGTCGAGCTCAAGTTGCTACTATCATTGAATATTCCATTTTTTTAAATTTGAAAGCCAGAAGTCCAAATATTTAAAAGGTTTTCAGGCACATCGAATGTCAAGGCCAGAACCGTTATGTAATGATTATTGAAAAGTCAATGCAGAAACTTGGTCGTGGATTAGTAACATGGTCCAATACTGAAACTAAACAGGTGAAACCAGGCCAGAGGAAACGTCTGTGAAGGATATTTAATTAAGCATTGTGCTGGGAGGCCATCCTGATTTTGAAACGGAGCAGGCAAGGATGAATCAATTGGATAGTGGACGAAGGCCAAGTCTTGGCAATGTCATGCTTAAATTTCATACTTTTGAAGCAATCCTGTTAATTGAAGATTGAGTATAAAACAAAGTTATTTGCTCATTATATCTCAAGTATGGCAACGTTTCATACATTTAAACCCATATATCATTCACGCCACCAGCAAAGTTGCAAATATGCAATATTTAAAGAGAGTTAACTTATCTACAATATGAAGCAGAATTCCATAAATACATTTCATGTCAATCAGATTTTGCTAAACATTGATTTAATCAACTGCTGATGGATTTTCAGAAAAATTAAATGACCAGATTTTAAGAAAGGGTTTGAAAAAGATACCTCACATATGCATTTTTGTTTAGTTATGGTTCTTTCGTGGTAAAACTTTTCTAAGAATATTATAATAAGGAAATGTTTACAAAAGTTACATTCCATTACTTTAAACCCTTTATTAAAGAACATATTCGTTTCTAAGAGAAAAACCTTTTGACAGCATTTGATTTGTATAGTAACAGTTATAGTTTACTTAAAGGAAGAGAATGTTTATTTTTTCAATTTACTGTGCGTACAGTACAGCGTTTTCTAGAAACAATAAATTTGGAAGTTTTGACGGAGATTACACGCTTTGAGGTTTCCAGAATCCATTCTTTTTTTTTTAATGTAATAAAGTCACTACGTGTAACTGCAAAAGCAATTTCCGAATCGCCCTACAAGTTACACCGATTAACGAATCATACTGAAATGTAATGACTATATATTCCTTAATATCCAAACAAACTTCATTGTTTTTTGGTAATATGGTATTTGGTTTACTTCTTTGTCATTTTATACTTGTGTTTTGTCCTTTAATTATGCATATGTAGAAATAACTCACAATAAATATAAGTATAGTTTTTTATGTATATAACTCTGAGTTAAGGAAACGCAAAGATAAATTTGCTAAAGTTCATATTTAAAGTGTATTCATTTCATGAATGTCTACTTAAATCAAATTCCCCAATAGTATTGACCTTATTTTCTCGTAAAACGTAAAAAAGATACTGGAAGCTAAGTTGAAAAAGAAAAGAAAGATGAAATTGATGAAGGAGGCCTGGATGATGACGTGAGATGTGGGGACACTGAGGCTGAAGAGGGGCGACACTTGAAGAGCAAGCCGTCCGTCACACTCTGCCCAATCCATCCTGACACGTCTAAAGCAAGCCCGTCAAGTATTCTTCGCTGTGGCGGCTTAGGCAATACAAATCACATCAACTACCAAAGCACTGCTATATAATCCCTTGCTACGAGCTCAACTGTAAAACGCTAATCACAAGGACTCAAAGTAACACAATAATAGCTTCCTTTATAGTAGGAAACACAACTATGCAATTATTAGAACTAGTTAAAACCTATGTGTCAAATCTATGCAAAAAGAAACAAAAGAAGCCAGAGTTATTTTAGTAGACTGTTCATTTCCATTATAAACATTCATAATTCTGTATGTTTGAATACTTCTTCAGAATTTACATATTCTCATTTCTTGAAGCATAATGTCATTTATTACTTGTACAGTTCTTATGAGGTTATTAGTTGATCTTTTAAATAATTTGGCAACGTCCTCAATTTTTCACGTTCATAAAAAGTTATTTAAATAAAACGCAAAACAAAAGCATTGAGAGTTCCATTTAAACCCAGAAAACTGATCAAGCCATGATTCATTGTAGTCCTATTCTATTAAACAGTAGACAGATCATTCAAGTTGTTCATCATTATCAAAATTACATTAACTAATATAATCAGTTATTCATTTTTTAATAAACAAAATGTGACTGACGCTTTTGATAAAAAGTTGGCTGTAATCAGATTTTTTTTATTTTGGAAAAAATAAAAATTCAAAGATAATAAACTAACTTACATCTAAAATCACATTTTCCTAAGCAATAGGGAAGGTCACATAAGCATTAATCTGACAAAAAAAAAATGAAATTCAAGGCATATCTAAAAAATTTATTCAAATAAAAGATACTTTCATTTATTTCAATTTTCACATTTGAAATGAATTAATTCCACATTTTTTCAAGTCATTTTTAGCCATTTTAGTCAAGTCGAATATAAGAAATGTCTTTATTTTTAGTTTTCTTTCCAAATATAGTTAAAGTGTCTTTTTAATTTGTAAACTTCTACAACCAACTCCTACTCGAAACTTGCTAATAATAACTGTTTTTTTAGTAAATAAAGGGTTCGTTTTATTGTTGAAAATTTGTGATAAAAAATGTTATAAATATATTGATTTCAAATTACAGTAATTGTACATAATTCATTACATATCAACATAATAAGTAAAAATTGTTTTAATTTAAATAAAATACACTTTCATTTGCTTTAAATTTCATATTTGAAATGAATTAATTTGACATTTTATTCAAGTCTAATAGAAATGTCTTATTCTTAGTTTTCTTTTTAAATATAATTAAAATCGTTTTATTTTCTAAACTTCTACAATTAACTCTCACTTGAAACTTTCAAATAATATTTGGTTTTTTTAGTAAATAAAGAGTCGGTTGTATTGTAGAAAACAATTAACTTGTTAATTTGTTGTCAATTATATTAATTATACATAATTCATTATGTACGAATATATTAAGTTTAACTTTAATAACAATCTAATTGAAGTTGGTCTAATTATTATATAATTTTATATAATAAAATATTATATAATATAAAAATATTATGTGATAGATAAAACCTATTAAGCAATTTATATAATTATATGTACTCTACAATTATAGTATATACCCTAGGAGGGTAAATTAAAACAAATAGCACGTTATAGCGAAAATTGAGAATAACTCAATTTAAGATTCAAGCCACCATATTGTAATAACTGAAAGACATCATAAAATATCTAGTTATTCTTAAATGAGATATTAAGATTAAAAAATAATCAAGCACCTACTGTAAATAAAAACTAAATTGAAAAGAATCTCATACTTACAGTTTAAACTGATTATCGAAGGAAACGCTTTTTAATGGAATAAACATTCAAATTATTAAAACTAACAAGAAGCACAACCGGACGCGTAACTTTAATTCGAGAATGATGGCGTCCGTTTAGAATGAATGTGCCTTTGTTGACATCTAGGTCCAATGCCACCTACATTATTCCATTTCAGGCTTTCTTAAAAATTAATTTTTATTTTAACCTAAATGATTTGCAATTATTTAGATTAACATTATTTAATATAAAGATATTTTATTTAGCTGTTTCAATTAAAAAAACATAAATACGGATTAGTTTATATTTAAACATTGCTTTAAGTAAAGCTCTTATCAAAGACATTGATTTCATTTAATTAATTTGATTCTTTCTATATAATCCGGCTAGTACTATATGAGAATTTCAAATAAAATTAAGTAATAGTTATTGCACTTGTTATAGCTCCTTGTAATAAGAACTATAATTGTTAATTGTTAACTCCTATGAGTTGCTGATAACAAGATATCAAAATATTGAATGAACTAGTTAAATTGTACTGGCTTCCGTCTATGGGTGCCACAATAAGAACGAACACACTGTTTTGAAAAAAGGAAGAATATAACTTTCGTAGAAACCAGTAATCTTCTTCACTATGTCATAGCTGCTGATGAAATTATTTATGATGAATGTAAGGTTTCACATAATCATAATTAGTCTGATAGAATTATACTTCTTAGTATGACAATGCTATTTATGCCTCAAAAAAGCATTTTATACTTTTTTAATGGGACTTGTTAAAACAGTATGTTGTATTTCCGTCACTTAAGGTCATTGAACAGTAAACTATATGTAGAAATCACATGGACAATTTAGATACAGTTAACACTTAACTTTTACATAGGTTAAGGCATTATAAAAATTATAATTAATTAATTTATTATTTTTAATATGGCTAATAGAGTTTATCATTATGTAGAACCCTGGTCAACTAAGTATGTTGATTTTGGTATACCCATTCATAATAACAAAATTCAGGTACTATATGTATGAATTAAATCCCACTATAAAGCACTTTAAACTGCCAGTAATAAAATCAGACAAGGAACCAACACTAAGAAGGATGATTAGTAATACTTACTTAAAATATATAATTAATGAAATAGAATTGATCAAATGATTGAATAAAAATAACCATTATTTTCAAATTGAAATTATTCGAATTGATTATTCTCAAACTTTTAATCCAAGTTTAATTCTAACAATATGCTTTTAAAGTAAACAAAACTCATACATGACTACAAGTGGAACAGGATTTTAATGAGACTTGTTAAAACAGTATGTTGTATTTCCATCACTATTGATTGTTACTTTTCTTGAGTGTTTATTAGTATTCACTGTTTCTTAGTCTTTACTGTTATAATCTAAACTTATAACATTATTATCATGCATTATTTATATAAAGAAAATATTGAATCATAAATTTCCATTTTCTATAACAGATGATCAGAAAAAATTACCTTAATGGGTAAGCTTCCCAATATTGGATACCGTCCAAAATAAAAATGTTGTTTTCTTAACCAGGCACTGTAAATCTGTCAAATATTGTATAATATATCAAAGAGTAGAGCTTGAGGAGCATTTAAAGTAACAGATTGTTTTTATAACCAAACCAGGTACATGATGACATCATCAAAAACAATATTCAAATGGATTCAAGGAACTTTAGAACTTCAAAACTTGTAAATCCGTAAAAAGATTCAAAATTTTATTTACTAATAATCGTTATTTACAGTAATAATTATTATTTACTTCATATACAATAAAGCAAAATGAAAAGCAAAAGAAATGAAATCATTTGTGCAAAAAATCAAAAAAGTTTTGAAGAACAGAATAAAAAATTACTTATGTACTACTTACTAATAACAACTGGAGGAGTTTACATTCAATTTTACTGTAAGTAAACGTATTATCGAAATCATTCATAGCAAATTTAATACAATACTTTAATGTAGGAGTTGCCTTCTTTTTGTGAAATATAACAAACATTTAATCATTGTATTGTGATTTGGAAAAAAAAGCAGACGACGAATGGTGAATAATAGTTAAACTTAATATTTATAACAAAAAGTTACTAATTTTTGAAATCAACATTAATTACTACTATAATTCATTTCTAAGCTATGATAAATGGTATCGACGGCTAATAAAATATTTATGAAAAGACGGAGAGTATATTTTGGTGGAAAACTGTATTTGACTACCTGATACCTGAAAGTGTTAATGGTCAAGTCAATGAAATCATTGACACTAGAACATTAGGCATTACATGTGTGAGAAAAAAATGACCATCGTACATCTTATGAATCTTAGATTTTCAACAGTTTTAAAGAAAGCATAAAAAAAGCCAATAAACAATTTAAAATCAATTGAATGCAAGTGATTTCTATTTTATACTAATAGCTTAAAACACAACACGCTCCACCTTTAAAATATAATCAAGGAGTAATGAAAAATAATAAGTAATATATAATGCATGAATGACTGGAAAGTACCTGTCAGAAATCATTCTTTTTTAAATTCAAGCATTTGACCATAAAATCATACATATTGTATAAACCCGTCCTATCAAGTAAGTAGCAGTTGTAGCCGTCCGACTGGTTTCGTACTTCCTCAACAAGAGGTGAAGAAAACAATATTTGAACGAGTGGAACAAGAGTTCTGCTAAAACATGCTCTACCTGAGAAACCGGTTGGACGTTCTACAACTCTATTCACAAGGTAAAACTAATTTATCTAGTAATATGAAGTTTACTAGACTCTTTGATACATTCTAAAATCAAAGATATCATCCTGTCTATTAGGATGAATTAATTATAACAAGGCCAGTTCTGGCTGTTGGTTCATTGAAAAAAAATATAACTTCATATTGGATATTTCAGTTTGAACTTGTTCTTAAAAAAGTTAAGGTACAAGCTGACGAGTTTTGAAAAGAAAGTTATTGATCTAACTGGGAACGTAAATTAATAACATTGTCAGAATTTGGAGTAGGGATAACCATGTCATAACTATGAAATTAATATCTCTACTTTGAAAACAAAGAAACTCGAACAAAAACTAGACACTGCTACTCGCTTTCCTAAATATATATATTCATTCAAAATTCCTAAATAAAGACAATTCTCGAATTACGTTCATTAGTTTTACGTTTTTTCGATTTTATGTTCAAAATTTTAATATAAGAAATACTAAAAAATAAATTAAAATTTCAAAATTATAAAAGAAAGTGTTTGTGTGGGTCAATTTGAATTTGAATTTGCTTCGAGTACCACTGCCAAACAAAACTAAACTTGAATAAAACTCGTTTAATTGAAATTTCAAATACATCTATTTTCCTTGAATTTAATTTACGTGTTTGAAATTACATGTATGTTATTATTTTATAATATTATCATCATATATATGATTTAGGGGTGTTCTATAAGATATGGTAATTGAATTAATGGATATATAGTACAATATGGCCGGTATACATTTCTAAAACGTACAGTAACAACTTTCAGCCGTTTGGAACAAAACTAAAACGTTTGTCGAAAATTGTCTCTATACGACAAAATTCAAGCGCAGTTGGAAGGAAACTTAAGTTATTTTTCTTCTTTTTTTTTATTTACAATTGATAAATGCATCGCCTACTTGAGTAAACTTAGTTATACATGTTATAGTATTGTTACAGGTTTTATAAATTGTATTTTGTATTGTAATTTTCCAATGTTTTTTTAACTGTTACTGATGTTGTGTTGTTATAGATTATGCAGTGGCTTTCACGAGTATGATAATACTTTTAGCAGATTCTTTTATCAATTAATTTAATGTTTTCCCTTAGTTTCTTTAATAATTTTCGTAATTGTTTTCGAAAGAGTTTGAAACGAAAGTTTAGAGTAAATCTAATTAGTATTAAAGAAGAGTTAAAGATAAAGTTCGGACAGGGGTTAGAATTAAGACTAAACCGCTAGGAAGGCATTGTGTCCAACAGGTTGATGGTGGAGGTGAGCCGTGTTGATTGTGATATGACATCCCCTGCAGAAAGGCGCATATATCTCTTGCATATCAATACTCAATTAGTTGTGCGACTTAATAGAGATGAGCAAAGGCTTGAGGCTGATCTGCATTGTTGAAGGAAAGGTCATTGTTGACGAAAGGTCGGGTCAATAGCTTGGTGAGGAGGCCGAGAAGGAGATAGTTAAATTGAATGGCTCTACAAGCCTGACTTGGCTGTCTGTCAAAAAGCCTGGCAGCCGTATTGTCTCGCCCCCCAACTTCATCCATCTTTATTAATTAGTTTATCAAATCATATATATACTACGTTCTTAATATCAAATTAAACCTTATAAAATGACAACACATGTTTATAATATACCATAATTTATAACATCTAATTATAGTTTTTTTTAAAAAAATTTTTTAAAATAGAGTTCAGGAAAAGGGATTTGGAATGGCAGACTCATACCTTGGGATGGATAAAAAGCATACAATTTGGAAAGCTCATTACAACAAACAAGGCTAGACATTTCTAATAAATTATCGGTAATTAATAAGGAAGCAATAATAGAAAACAAAAGTTGGCAGGAAATGCTAAAGAGAATTTTAATTCAGAAGAGATTTTAGAGAAGCATGAATTCCTTAAGGTAATGTAATTATGTAAAGTTAGCTGAGAGAGATGAGAGAGGGAATATTGAAAACCAGAATAGGCAAGTTGATATCCAAATTGGATGGGAAATGCGGATAGTGGCAGCTTCAAAGCAAATCCGTTAGACGGTATGTCAAGCAATATGAGACATCCTCAATATGAAGGGTACATTTACCAATTTTAAGAGAGAGAGGTAGTCAACTTCATCTAACCAAACACAATCGGATTATACTTAGTGAAAAAATAAAAAATTAGCAATTATAATACTAAAAATCGGACAAAAAGAATACGAAACCAAAAATTATCAAGAAAGAGAAAAATATGAATGTAAAAAATGTTACAAAATATATATATATATATATAACACAGAAATTCACTATAGAACTCACTTCAATATTTCGACATCCGTCGTTATTAGGAAGAAGTACGAAGTACTTGTGTTGAGAAGCAAACTCCAACTATATATATATATATATACAGTTAGCTTCAGCTACTCAAAGGGACTACTTCTGCCCGATGACGACGACTGTCGAAATATCGTTCTGAGTCTTTTATTTGTGTCTTTATTTGTTTTTCTCTTTCCCGTGTGAACTATATATATATATATATATATATAATGATAAAAGTATCGACAGTGGAATAGAAACAAAACTAAAATTTATCGGGACTCGGTCAGTTCTTCAGGTTCAAATTAAACTCTCATTGCAAACGTTTCGGTTTTTATTTAAAACCTTTTTCATAGGCAGAAGTATAAATTTTGAAACAGAAAAACTAAGTATTACATTACAAATTATTTTACAAAGAAAAAGAGTCTCTGGATTTTAACAACAACTGTAGTCTGAATTAACACGTATTCAATGAACAAGTTTTATACTTACATAAACTATATTTACAAAAAGAACATGCAGAAGTGAAACAGAAACTCACTACTATATTTCGATGGCTTCATCATCAGGAAAATAGAAATGAGCCGCTCCGCAAGCAGACGTCTGATGTATATAATATAATAATATACTATTTATATGTGTATATATATATGGTATATATATATATATACTTTTTCCTTTCCTTATTGAGATTTGCTATAGCGTCAAACCACCTCTAATCCAACGTTTTGTCTGTATTTGTAGGTGTCTTCAGGGCTACAAATACGGTCGATATTTTTATCAATATTTATACATATATGAGTCTCACACCGTTGCTTTGCTAGCGCACTTGTTTTCCCTATCTCTTTTCTCCTGATGTTACAAACTGTTAAGTATCTATTTACTGTTTACTATAGTTTACCTTGAAACATTTGTCGTTTCTTGATGATACTTCATATATATAATTCAATAAAATATTACCCTTTTCAGAGAACTACATTCAACATAATTATATGTGATATAATTTTACTAAAAAAAATAGTTTGAAAATAAACAAGAAGACAATTAAAATAAGAACGAAGCTGTGCAGTTAGGAGGATTTATCAGAGAGTCGACAACTGGAGTGTAGCGAAATGAGGTTAATTATTCTAATCGTGAACACAAGCCAGACTTGGACGGACTCTCACCGTATAATAAATGGTTTAAACGACTATATAGCTAAAGAGACCAGCTGAGGGGGAAAACACAGCAATGCAAGCTTTCAGAATACTACTCAATTAGACTAATATGTGGATCAAAAAGTAATAATTCTTATAATTGTCATTTAAATATATATAACGTGTGCTTTCGTTATAATTACTTCGTTTCGTCAACAAATCACAATTAATGTTTGAATTTTGTTCTACGACCTTCGTTTTTGCAATATTTGAGCCCATTTTTAATATTAGTTTTAATACTCATATTTAAGGTCTGTGTATCCTTCAGCATTTTAAATATTTAAATTTAAAGTGCAAAGTCAAAACTTTCTGGGTAATTATAGAAAAAAAAAAACTCCACATAAATAAGTTTTATTGGAAAAGAAATCTAATTTATTGAATGAGATATCAAGTAAAAATAAATACAATAATAGAATAATTGTTTTAATGGTATCTTTAAAAGGCACTCTGAAAAAGAACATCCACCAACAACACCTGTGGAATTGATAATGACAATGAAACAAAACCTGTGTCTTTGGTTGCCCAATAAATCAATTGTTCGAAAAAGTTTGCAGTATTTCTATAACACCGCCTCATAATTTGTGGCTCAATTAAAATATTCTTTTATAGCTTCAATAGTATAATACATGGGTCGTATATTAACATGTGATTCCGAACACTCATGCTAAACTATTACTTTAAATTATCTACAATATAAAAAACCATTTTTTTTTGCGTTTACTCCGAGTATGGATGAAGCATACGATAGCAAAGTCAATCGAAACAGCACAATGACAATCAAACCAAAGATCCTACAACTCTAGTTAAAACAAGGTACACACAATGAGTTCAGATACGACAGCGACGAGAAATAAGTGTAATAGATCAATTATTATCATCACATTCTCTTTAGGTTGACTGTTCACAAATTTATAAATCGATACAATTAATTAGTTCTATAATGTTCTCCTTCATATATAAACGCTCCTTATGGATTACAAATCATGTAAGAAAGAAACATAACTAAAACAGAGTAAAGAGAAAATAGATTAAAACATGATCATAGAAACAAAAAACAATGTTCGCAATGAAAGAAGAAGGTAATAGTAACAGCCGCAGAGAATGCCAAGAAACTTTCAGTGAGCATTCTCTCAGATTAGTTGAACAGTGTGAAATACAAGGAACAAAACGGTCACCATTCCAGTTAACTTTACCACAATAATACAGGCCCTGAACTTCGTACTTGGCATGAGGTTAATTTACGGGAACACTATAACGGCAAAATGAGCAAAGGATGTTTGGTTCGACGAATTTCTTAAACAAAAACTAACAAATGGGAGAATTCATTCATGCTATCACATGGATATATTTAACAGCATGTGCACATTTTTTTTTTAGTTCCATACACATAATCGCTCTAAACGATTAGAAAACACATACTTTTTAATAATAGTGCCTTAGCCTTAATCTCGATTAGTACACACTTGACAATTAACATAGTGTCAAAGAATACATGGTCACACATACCACATAACATTCACATCACAACCAACAATGGTGAACCACGAATGTTAGCTCAAGTGTAGCATAGTATGCGATTGTACAAGTTTTTCAACTGTTGAGAATTAAAGCGTTTTTTTTTTTTAAAAAAAGGATATATATAGATATTGATTGGAGGTAGATTCAAAGTACCACATCAGTTTGCGTTAATTTGAAACGTGCAGAACAGAGAAATTGAGAATGATAAATAAATAGGCAATGCCTAAAGGCATGAGTTCCTAGATAAGCGAAATGTTCCGAAGTCTCCGGAAATTGTGCGGCGCAGAATCCCAGTCAGCTAATATAAGCTCCACCGCAGCGCTACCCCACCCTCGCTTACAGTTCAACATTACTTGATTTTCAACTCACTGCCAAACTATGTTCAATCAGACACTTAATCAAGGTAAATTATTAATCACTATTCAACCCGTAATAAACAGCAAAAGGAGATATTTCTTAATTGACGTCAACAAGAAAACAATATATAAAACAATAAATGAATGTATACCTTTCTTATTGTTCACTAACCTTAGACGAATACTGCTCTAATTTCACCCCTACTGGTAACACTGGTACAATCCTATTTGACTTCATCATCTTCAATCTATCGCTTTTTATAATCGTCAAAGTTCTGAAAAATAGGTAAATCCATCAGGGTTCATTTATATAGATATAGATATAGTCCGTTTGAGATTCCTCTGATGACGGTCAAGAAGGAGCTGAAACCGATCGGATGGTAAAGAGAATCTAGAAGAGAGGCAAGCTCTGAGTAGCAGAATTAATAGTATTTCATAAAGTCTTAATCGGAGAAGCTTATGGCTGCTTAGTCTTTCTTACATGGTGCTACAAGGCACGTAAGTGCATCTTGTACCCTAACAAGGAGAGCTCTAAGAACTTTGTAATGATGCACTGTACAACTTGAGAAACTCCACATTCAAAATACAGAAATAACCGACATAACTTCTTCAAAAAACCATGTAAAAGGCTGTATATATTTCAATCATCTATGTACCCGTCCACAGGTTATAAAATTGCAACAAAAACTGCATAAGAGAATACCTATCTGGTTAATATTTCCCTTTGTAAACTAAAAGTTAGACTAGACTGCTATTATTTCACACCTGCTGGTAACAATAATACAATCCTATTTGTATTCACTATCTTCAATCAACAGTTTGTTGTAATTCTCAAACTTCAGTAAGATAGATGAATCTGTCAGGTCTTTCTCTACATTTACTGTTTCTATGATGGTATTTTACCTGCCGATGAAGAATAGAAACACTAAATGAACCCCGATGGATTTACCTATTTTTCAGAAGTTTGACGATTATAAAAAGCGATAGATTGAAGATGATGAAGACAAATAGGATTGTACTAGTGTTACCAGTAGGGGTGAAATTAGAGTACTATTCGTCTAAGGTTAGTGAACAATAAGAAAGGTATACATTCATTTATTGCTTTATGCAGTTTGCATTAAAAGTTAAAGCCTGAGGATAGCCACCATCGATGATTAAAATATTTATAAGTTTTTTTGAAGAACTAAAGTTGTTTATCTCGAAGATTTTTATCTTGATGAGAAAGCCTTGATAAAAAAACTTCAAAAAGTTAATTAACAACATTTTTCAACTATTTTCTGTCTTTGATAAGAGATGCCTTAATTTTGTTTTCAAAATTGTTTATGACTGAAGTACGTACGTCGACAACGATAGATCCTTCCCTTCCATTACTTTGATAACGTTTGATATACTCTATGATATGGTGCCACTGGAAATAATAGTTTAATTTATTATTACCAAATGAGTAATACCTTTTTAATCATCCAAATATTAGTTCACAAGTATATCAGTTTTATATTTATTTGAAAAAGATTTAAAAATATTTATGTTTTAATTTATTCCCTTCTATTTAGTAATTTTAGCACTAAGAAAAGTATTACAATACTTCAAATAGTTTTGAAAACTAATCATATATTTCAGTTTAAAGGAAGTTTTAAAATGTTGACCCTTTTCCGCATCCAAGTGAAAACATCTATCTGTCTCAAATGCACTTTTTCATGATACCCAGGCGTTAAGAACCTTTCATTTTATATTAACGTTCTAATTTTGAGTGCCGAAGACATTAAACTTTAATCGCACCCATAGAAGCTTTCATGGCTTCTAGTTTTGCAAGAACTTTTATACATTAATCACATTCATCCCGCCAAGTACCATCTGTACATAAACATATTGTCTTCACTAGAATTTCAGTCTCGATTGAAAATAGTAAAGACTTAACTGGAATGCTGCTAAACATGTTCTTCGTAATACAACGTAACCATCATTTATTTTTTTTAATGCCCAATAAAGACAACTGAAAGAATGGTATTCAATTAAATTTATCATTGGGAATCTTCAAGAAAGGTCATCAATGGAGTTCAGTTTCTAATTAAACACCATGATCATGGAGTTAGGTTATTGGTAATTTTTATTTGCATATCTGCAATATTTGTATTACAAAAGTAACCTTTGTAGAATACCTAACATGAAAGCTTGAGAGTTTAAACGGAGACATGATAACGGAGGCGTCCCTGTCAGCTATGTCCGTAACGGTACTAGCACTATCAATAAAAATTAATTTTTTTTTATGTTAATTACTCTGATTTAGTTAATTGAATCTATTACTTCTTTGTTCATTGATTTTTTTCTTTTCTCCTGTTTTTTCTTTCACAATTCATGCCATGAAGGTTTTTCGATTGTTTTATAAAATTATCCATTGAAGAAGGCACTTTGTCAAAATACTCAGAAATTGGACGGTTTACTTTTTGCTAAGAGCTAACAAATACAGAAAATAAAGAATCAATCTTTCATCAGTGCTTTTATCATTTAAACAGAAGTTAAAAAAATAAAAAATATTTAATCCGTTTTTTCTGGGATTTATAAATATAATTCCAACAAAAAAATATTTTCAAATATGATTATTCTGCAACAGAAAATATTAAAGTTGATTTTTTTCAATCATTAATCTTGTTTTATATTGGCTTGTTTACAATAAATTTAAAAAAATATTCTTTCTAAATATTTTATTTAAAAAATTCTATGAAATGGTATTTTAGATGTACTGTGAAAAATAAGATGGACAGAAAAAATGCAGAAATAAGAACTAAGGTAGCTGATAGAGTGTAAATTTTCGATTCCCTGACCCATTACAACGCAATCCTCTGGACCCCTGAAAAAGAACATTTTTTACATATTTAAGATAGCAACTCTTCCATTACTTCAGCTTTTCTTTTCCTTTTCCGAGGAAGACTATTTTCCATTAGCCTATAATTTACTTCGTAGCATGCACCTTATTTGAATAAATGTGGATATAATTGTACCAGCAGATAAAAAACAACGTTTATAATACGAAAACCGTTTTTGTTTTCTACGTATTCGTTGAAAAACGAATATCATCTTATTAAAAGTTTTAATAAAAAATAAAATAAATGTTTAATATTTGTACATATCAAAAAAATAAAATTATAAATTTCGAAAATACAGATTTCTTCCAACAGTTACAGAGGATTACGAATCTTGGAACTTTACAAACAGTGAAAGAGTTACTCATTAATAATTCCAAACCGATTTAAACCATGGATTCACTCATCAAAGTGCTCAACACGCACAATGTTGCTTAATTTCCTATCAAAAGTGACCGGTAATTCATCAATTTATTATTACTAATTTTATTTGAAGTCAATTCCAGACGACTGGAAAGGTATGTATATTATTTCAAACATGTTTTCTATATACCGAGTATAAGTACTTAAGGTTTTTTGACCTAATACAATTTACTACTGACGCACTGAGCATAATTTTTTGAAAATAATATGTTAGCCAAGTGCTTAATATTTCAACTATGAGTTCATAAGTTCTAACTTTTTATTATGAACTATTACTATAATTATTTATTTGAAACAATCATGTATGTGTTCCATGGATTTGCATGTGTTGCATGTTTGTGAAATTCCCATGGATAATACTCATCAGCAAGTGCAAACAATTCTCATTATGTTCTATACATTTACTTATAAATAAATAATATCAAATTGATTGTAAGTAAATATAGGACAACGAAAAATCGTATACTTGAAGAGGTTCAGTAGTATAGAAACTCATTGCTTTAACCACCATCTAAAACAGAAATCTTTTAGGGATCAAAACCTCTTATGACAACGATGAAAATAATATTAGAAATAGAAAAGAGGGTTCGTATTGCTTTATTTTATTTCTTTCAAATAATATTAAATAAAATAATGCAATGAAATCCTTAATGTGCAATACTTTTAAATTATAACACGTTATTGCTAATACTATGTTTTCTTTAATGATCTTTGATGTACTGCTGGCAAACAAGAATGATATAGGTAAGTCAAAAACTGTTGTAATAACGAAGTAATGGTGTTTGGCTGTTCGCAATTTGAATTGCAATGCTGTAGTGATTTGCATGCTGCATTGAGAGTTATGAGCAGACATTAAGTCCAGATGAATAGACAAAGGGTAATCATTATTCGTTCACAAGAAGACAAAATAAAGGAAAAGTGAATTTGAAGGCTTTGATAGCATTGAAGGCAGTGGTTTGAGCTGGGATGGCCAACACGTGGAATGGCTGGTGGCTTGAGACTCACGTAGCGAAGCAGTTGAATGAATATAAATGGCTTCACGTCAGACATATTAAGTCTATGCCATTGTGGAGGGCACCAATCTTCTACGACAAGAAGTTCAGACTGAATTCACTTAGCCAGCGTGTTGGCTTTAGTTACCAAGTATAATGAGGCAGGGAATAAAAACAGCTTAACCCTGCTGACACAGTAATCCAAGCGCACTCTGCCTTCGAATCACCGCCTCCAACGCGGCCTTACAGCCAATCCTGGCATTCACCAGAGATTTTCTTCGCTACCACACCTTTCAATACCAATTTAATACATCCTTTTGCATTGACCTTGAAGAATTAACTATTATGCAAACAACAGCGACATTTAAATATTTCATTCTCAGGGATTCCACATTACAACTCTTTAAGAACATGTCCAAGGCAAAATTGAAAGTCTCACAACTCTTTGGCAGTTTTTTCATAGCAAACCATCTAACTAACATTCAGAATAGTAATTATAACGTAAATTAGTAAAACATGGGAATGTGAATGCTTAATAAGGAAGTTTAGTAATGAAAAAGGTATCAAGTTTCTTAGAACATGTTTACAAGAAGGACTACTCCCTGATTTTACATATATATATATATATATATATATAGAGTTAGCTTCAACTACTCAAAGGAACTACTTCTTCCCGATGACGACGAAGTCTAAATATCATTGTGAGTCTTTTTTGTGTGTGTTTTCTCTTTTCTGTGTGAATATTATATATATATATATATATATATATATATATATATTATTAAAAATTATGCCAATTTTAACTTTTGTTCTTTTCCGAGTTAATTTTTCAAGTTTTCTCACTATGGATTTCCACCTTTCTGGTAAAATATAAAGTAATTCACCAAAAGATTTATTCTTGACTTCCATTTTATTAACTAACAAGTTTTAACTATAACAAACAAATTAACCTTACATACTAATTATATACGACGTTTCGGTCAGCTCTGACCATCTTCAGGCACTAATAACAATTTTAACTATAACAAACAAACTAACCTTACATACTAATTATTACTAATTTTTAATAAAACATGTTTGATTGAAGGTCTGCTCCCAAAATACACACATATATATATATATATATATATATATATATATATATATATATATGCAAGTACAAAACGATTCTAGGAACAAAACTAACTAAATTCACAGAAGGAACACATATAAAAGAAATCTCAAGAACTCACTACAATATTTCGACAGCCTGGTCCTCAGGTAGAGAGATATGAGTCCCTGCAAAGAGTAAAAAAAAACTGTAAATAGAAAGAGCTTCTTAATACATATGTACAGAAAGAAATGTTTCCAGTATATAAAACATACAATATGAAAATCAACATCCAAACCACAGTAATATATTCAGAAAATGAACTAACATTTTTCGACCAAAATAACTGGACTTTGTCAGTCTCTGATGGTCTGAGCTAGAGGAAGCAGACATGTGAGGAGAGGAAAGTTAAGAGGCATTTGAAAGAGGCATGAAAGAAGGAAATAAACGAAAGGCTCAGAATAGCGGAAATTCAGAGTAACACTGAAATTCAGAAGGAATAAGTAAAACACTATTTGCTGGTTGATAACACTGTTAGAGAAGACTAATACTCCTGTTAATACTGTGTCTAATTTAAATAATATATTAATAATAAATGTTATAAATAATATCTTATTTAAGATATAAATCTTTTATTTCAAAAATTTAATTAATAAAGACACTATATTTCTTAACGACGTTTTTATGCTAATGTTCATTAGTTCATTTTTTCTAATCATTATTATTTTTTTATTTATTAAAATATTATTTATTCTTCTGTTGGCTATTAGTCATGTAATTCATCCTTGTGCCCTCACAAGGTTCAGTTAAGTATGACAGTATTCTAACAAAGAAATTTGTCAAAAAATATTTTGGATTGTTCTACTTTTTAGTTTAGAAGTTCATGCTTCATAAAATTCGGTAAAAAATATATCTATGATGTTACTCGATGCTTCTTGTGGGGCAGGTACTAAAGCATGCCACAATACTCCCAGTAAAAGCCATAATTTTGACCCGTTTGAGCTTATCGTGGCACAAAATTAACCTACAGTTTGAATGATCTGTTATCATGATAAATGATAACAGGTGACTATTACCTGGTCTACTTGTAAGGGTAGTTGTCATAATAATTCAAATACATTCTTAGCACTAATACAACTTCCATTTCTTTGAAAAGCAATTAATTTTACATATATCATACTCATTAACTAAAATTGTCGGGAGCAAATATAAATTCTTGCCATTAATCATTCCTCGTGGGTAATTAATTAAGTAGGACAGGGTTTATTAGTTGTAGTTTGAGATAGATAACAAGAGAAGCCGGAAAAAATTAATTACGCGGAGCATATTCCCTGAGTTATGTATTGGAATAGATGTTATAAACAGCAATTACATAATATGTGAAATTTCACGTCTGTTTTATCCGTGTACTTTCGTCTAATCAACCAAACACCGCTCCTCTGTTCCCACCAGACTGTGCGCGCTAGAATCTTCAATTGTCTTACTCAGAAGTCGGTTGCATTTTTTGCTATTATTTCACCATGTATTTTATCTTCTCGTAACAAGTAACAACATAGTTTATTTAAAAAAAATACGAACACTATTTTTCATTTCTATTTTAGTTAAAGATATTTTTAAGAAACATAATATAATAGTTTGGTTATATCAAGCGATTTTATTTTTTGTATTTCTACAAAATAATATTTAAACCTGATTATTTAAACAGTTTTTTTTTAATTTACTAGTGAAGCATGCGTCATTTAAATATTGTATACTATACGACTTTACAAACATTTTAAAATACGAAAATACAGATCATTTTAAGTAAAAAAATATACAAATATGAAGTCGTTAATTGAAGACTGATGTTTTAAGAACTAACAGAATAGTGTTCAGCAATCTCTTACCTGTTCATCTTGGATCGAGGTATTATTTTCTCCAAACTGCATCCGTATTGTTATTTTAAAATGTATTTTGTTAACCATTATAGTAATGACAGAGATTATAGTTAAAACTGAAGAAATCATTTACCATGAGCTAATACAACATGAGCTAATACAACATGAGCTCAAGTTGTTGGCATTAGCTATTACTTGAATTGTGTATACGAGCAGTTTATTATTATCAATAAACATGTCCGCAATTTTAAATAATTGATAAAAACAGTTGTCATTCAACTAACTAGATTTGAATTTGACATGGTTTAGTGTTTTGATGATGGGATAAGAGATACTCGTAAAAGCAATGTCGGTTGCATGCTGAAGGCGCCTGGCGTGTGTGGCATTCGTCGGACTTGTGATCCGCATATTACACTGCTTGATACACGACAGTGTACGTCATTAAGACACACTCACTTAAAATGAACTTTGAAAATAAACAATAGTTCCTGTATTTGGTCAATTCTTATTGAAGCACATACATACTTCAATCATTTTTGGTCAGTGCTAGAAGTTAAACTCAACAGTAATCCTAAATACATTTGAAAAGAAGTTTTAGGCAGAATTTATGATCCAGTTCATGAAAATCAAGATTAAAGATGCAGAAAAAATGCCTAATTCCAGGGCTTCTTTGAAGATCTTTATTTGTTAGCCCTTATTAGAGTTGAATAACTGCGATGGTATGGGCATGTTAACAGCATAGGAGGAGACAAGGCAACTCAGCGGGTATTTCGTGGTCGCCCATGGGACATAAGTCACAGAGACAGACCACAGCCCGTTAGGCTGGACCATGGAAGGAGAGGTAAGGAAGCTTGGACTGATCTTCAACTTTGGAAGATCTATAAGGAAGACACAAATTTCGCTGGATAATGAACCATTGGTCCATCACGCCAATTGAAAAAAGAAATGCCACCAGTTGAAGTTTCCTAATGAAGTAATATCTGAGTCTTCCCTTTGAGATTGAGTCAAGTAAAGGCTGTGACATCTTTTAAGTTTTTTACATACGTCAAGGGGTAGTGAGATGTGACGTAACACTGTCAAATGGAGCGTTGTTAAGACCATCAGTTCAGTAGGAACACGTCAGTTATATAAACATTTCTTTATGTTTTTATCTTTGAAAACAGATATTCATCTTTTTTTTTACAAACTTCTTCCACTGAAACATCAAAGGTTCAACCTTTTTTAAACGGTTTTAAGTGACTCACAGAGGACCGACCAACCGTCGGTCTTATGTTGAATAATTAAGAAACACGCTACAAGTCAAATGTGTCCAGAGGAAGGTCATGACATGAAATATCTTCTTTTAATATAATCTAATGAACAAGTATAAGAGCAAAAATACTCTTAAAAATTACAAATAAATATTTTAATTAATAAAACGCAGATAACGAATGACACAAACTGCTTCTTTGATATTAATATAAATCGACAGAATTCATTACATTCTTTTTCTGAAATAACACTTCCCTTCGCAACATATTGGAGATTTAGATTTATATCCCACTTAAGCGATGAAAAAGTGACATAAATTGATTACAATGCTCAGAAATATATTAGATATAAATATTCAATATAGGAATACATTCACCGTCTTTAAATTTTGGTTGAACCTAAAATTAGAGATCGCAAGAGTTTGGAGAATGAATCTACAGTTCACTTCTGAACAAATGTGTATATACGAATAAATAACTAGCATCCGATTCACAGTGTTGATACTCTCTACGGCTTCTATTGAACTTTATTTAGTATGGCTAGTTTTTAAAACGATCATATTAGTTCCTTCTGTTTGGATGCTCTCCTCCAATTAGCGCTAGACCCGGCCCCACACACTCCTTCGCTTCGACCACAGTGTCATTCTGAAAGTTTATAGCTGGAGAGTACACCATCGTATTGAAATAACTTACACCGTTGGCTGTCAAGAAATACAGTAGCCGATAAATTTAGTATTCCTTGAGCCAAAGACTTCTCCACTTAATATCTTGCTAAAAACAGACTGTTGGTTTTTTTTTTCAAGTAAGAATATCAACAACTGCGGATCTGAGGATACTAATGCCATCTCAAGTCAGAATCTGGATAACATAAACAACAAATGGTTAAAAGAATTGAACCTATGGCTCTCTGGCAGAGACACGAGTCACCTTATTAACCAGAATACTCTGTTATTCAACTCGTAATTAGCACCATTAGTATGCTGTCTCTTGACGAGAAACATTTAGACCCCGAGTGTTGTAAGTTTTAAATATCTATACTCATAAATGTATCTGAAAATCATTAACTTAGCCGATATTTTTAATTATTGCAACTACAATTAAGTTACCTACAGAATAAGTAAACTTAGAAATACAATCCAACAAAATATATTAAAAATCAATTTAACATTTTTAGAAACATCTGGAGCGAACTACACTTTAC
The DNA here is from genome assembly GCA_026182355.1 of Hermatobates lingyangjiaoensis. Taxonomy (NCBI): domain Eukaryota; kingdom Metazoa; phylum Arthropoda; class Insecta; order Hemiptera; family Hermatobatidae; genus Hermatobates; species Hermatobates lingyangjiaoensis. The sequence goes on from JAPFBL010000019.1 coordinate 506,473, forward strand.
TTTATTGCAAGTAAACAGATTCTTTCAAACACATTAACAATCAATTTCATATCATATTTAATACGGCTATACGTTTGATATCATATTTGATACATAATATCAAACTCTCTCGTAAAATAATTACTGATCCACAGATCAAATGTTGCTTTCATGGTCTTTCTGATTCAATTGTTATTACTAACTCTAGAGAGAATCTCTAGATTATTAGATTAGAGAGAATCTCTGGTTTAACTTAATTACATAGTTGCATTAACTATGTAATTAATAATATCTGTAAAAAGGTTAAACATTTCTTTGACATAAGTAATAAACAGTTTTAGGTAAAAGTCTACCTAAGACTGAATCAGACTTCTTAGAACAAGACACAGGATGAATTGAATTGAAACTGAAAACTGGTTGTGGATCAATTTAATATTATCTCAAAAATAGCTCTTCAGTTTAGATGATCTCTATATTTTTTCCATAATATCGCTAAATAGCAAGATTATTTTATTGGTCATTATGTCTTTGTAGATTTTTTCCCTATAACTACTCATATCAGATATTGCTAACTTGAGAGTTATTATGAAACTAATATTAGCGTAACTAAAGAAAGCTTTAAAATGTTGTGGTCAGATATGAACAATTTTGTTTAGAAATGTAAAAAAAATTGACTTATAATCAGAAAATTAGAAACAGATTTAATAGACTTTACAATATTTTTGAAAAAATAGCAGTTTTTTCTATATGTAAATTTAGAAAATAGTTGGAACTAATGAACAAATATGGTTTAAGCAGGTAAATTTCAACAGTTTTGATAAATTCGCTCCACAAGTCGCACCATTTGACAAATAGTAATAAGTTTGATAGTCATACAGTTATTGGTGTGGGAACCATATTGTATCCAGGTTATTTTGAATCATGTAGAAGGTACAAAAACTTTTTTTATGCCAAACTAGTATCAAATGTAATATACTCTTCTGGTAACTCTACAAAGTTTGAATTTTTATTAACTGTTACCTAAATATGAACACTGTAAGATACAAATTGTATGAACTTATAATATTATAAAAGTAAAATATTATTATTGTAAAATATTATTAATATTTTACTACTATTAATATTAATTATTAATAATATTAAAATTAATATTATTAATTATAATAATATTAATATTAATCATTAATAATATTCATATTAATTAATTACTTACTTTAATATTAAGTTAGCTTATAATATTATTGTAAAATAAATTTACAACAATTAAGTCAAGTTGTCTAATTACAAAGAGTCCATTTTATATTATAACAGATTAAATCGATACAAATATATTAAAAAAAGAAGCCATTAAGTTGATTTTTTATTAGTTTGAAAATACATTTACCTCAGAGTTTGACCAAATGTTTTCCTTATGACCCCATTAATATACATCTAAATTTAAATTGATTATCAACGAGTTTATGTGTTTACTTATAGTAATGTTGAGTGTAGTCCACTCCAATTTTTTTTTATCGTTAGTCTATAACATAGAAATCGTGCTTTGTAATTTAAACAATGATTAAGCCGAGGGAGGAAGGGATGATGGAGATAGTGGACAGGGGGTGGACAGCGTGGTATCGGTCTGTCACTGGCAGATAGCTCTGAGCCGTCTTCAGACGACTGTCATAACCAGTCTATTGTCTCAACATTATCATTGCCATTTCATTATTAATTGTTTCACAGTCAAATAGAATACTCAGAATACGCGCAAAACAATAGATCAAACTGTAGTCATGACTATTGGCTTATGGTAGGGACTCCATTTTCTGTGATTAATCAGTAACCAGGTTTTGTTTTATTCAAAGCCGACGTGTATTAACTTAAATTTGTCATATTCTAGTGTCAAATATTTCTGATCTGACATCAGAAGTCAATAACTTTCTTATATATATATATATAAAGGTTCAGAGACGGTCTCTGAACCGTCAACGAAAAAGTGTATATATATACACTTTTTCGATGAAAATACGATCCGAAATGGACAAATACAGTTCAATGTACATAAAGAAACACAGAGAAATTAAAAACACAAACTTACAGTCTCTAATTTTCAGTTGAACCGTCTTCAGGAGAGATAAAGGAGGGAAACCAAGTGCACTGGTACAGAGACGGTTGGAGACTCCAACGTCTCTGTACCAGTGCGCTTGGTTTCCCTCCTTTATCTCTCCAGAAGACGGTTCAACCGAAAATTAGAGACTGTAAGTTTGTGTTTTTAACTTCTCTGTGTTTCTTTATGTACAGTGAACTATATATCTATATATATATATATATATATATATATTTCATGGTACATAGCAGACCAAGGTCAGGTCAGGATGACCAACAACTTTATACTCTCTCCGAGAGTTCATAAGATTTCTCTGTCACGCACACAATGAATCTAGGGTAACAAGCAATATCCTGGTCCTGAACTATTGATATGATCGTCAAGTATTCTAATTGCTATACCACAAATGACAAATGACTCTTAATAAGCAACACCCAGGCAAAGGAGACCAGAAATGTTATTATTTCCATATAATGTTAGGTTAACCTCGTGTTCCAAACAATTTAATGTTAGCCAAGGTGAGGAATGTGTGGTTCATTTGTTATTTAGTACCGATTTTAGCTTGAGCTATATAACCAGGCTGATTCTATATCGGAATCCTTAAGCTGTACTTCACTCAAGTTTACTAAACAGTAAATCTGGTAGTTGGAACACTAAACCAGATAAATTCTGGCGTTGCCCAGTACTTTACTGACTGTAATTTACGTCCTCTCTCAGGAGCGGCAGGCGCAAGAAGTTTCATCCCCAGCATGAAAAATCTAGGGAATAGGTTATATAATACACCTCTTTACTTATTACTTGTTATGATTATCCATAATGTTACTATTAGAATTTAGAAATTGTTTTAATATTAATTTTTAAGAACCTTAAATCAATTGGTTTAACTTTTCTGTATTCAAAAAAATAAAAATACAGCTTCGGCAACATAATCGACATTATACAGTTATATTAAAAAAAATAAATTTAACCAGTATATACATATATTATAAATTTTTTGAAAAATCCCTGAGTTGATATAGTTATTGATACTGGAAGTCTGGTTTGTTAATAAAAGGAATCTAGTTTGCTCCCTTAAGTATTATTTAAGCCTGAGGGAGAGAAGGGCAAGGGATTCTAAAGGAATGGAGTAAGATAAGTGTTTTTGCTGCTTTATTGAATGAAGACTGAGGTAAGACGGCCCTGCCTGCATTATCATTCAAATGGATAAAAGGTAGAATCAATAGCCTGGCATTCAGAGTCGGAAAAGGCAATGGAAGTCGAGCATCCAATTGGAAGGGAACAATTTCATGTGGAAGAACAAAGGAGATGGGTGGGGCTAGTTAAGTATTCATGACATGGAAATGGGACTTGGTAAATAGATTATGAGGATCACAAGGGACTTGGTGGGCAAGATTTAGTTGAACACAACCTACACAGTCGTCAACGATCAAAGATTTAGATTGAACTTACTTGTCCGACTGAAA